>CM027391.1:38198328-38264672 GCA_015711505.1 Sylvilagus bachmani | reverse complement strand
TTGCGGCACCGGCACACTGGGTTCTAGTCCCGGTCGGGGCGCCGGATTCTGTCCCGGTTGCCCCTCTTCCAGGCCAGCCCTCTGCTGTGGCCGGGGAGTGCAGTGGAGGATGGCCCAGGTGCTTGGGCCCTGCACCCCATGGGAGACCAGGAAAAAGCACCTAGCGCCTGGCTCCTGCCATCGGATGAGTGCGGTGCGCTGGCCGCAGTGCGCCATCCGCGGCAGCCATTGGAGGGTGAACCAACGGCAAAGGAAGACCTTTCTCTCTGTCTCTCTCTCTCACTGTCCACTCTGCCTGTCAAAAAAAAAAAAAAAAAAAAAAGCAAAACAAATCTCAACAGAGAGCGGAGCCAGGCATCTTGCAGAATGCTTCCAGCAATGGGGAACCTGCCACAAGCGCCCAGGTGAACTGGAGCAACAGGTCAACTGTGCCTCGTGTTTTCTGCAGCAGTGATCCTAGGCCTGTCCCACCTTGTCAACTGGAGGAGGGGCAGACCACTGGGGTCTCCAGCTCACCTGGGTGTGGACCTGGACAGAAATGAGGTACTTCAGCTGGGCCTGATTTAGGGGCCAGGATAACAACCTTTTAGCTAATGCCATGATGTGGGAAGGGGGAGGGGCTGTGGGTGTAATTTGCATGTCAGAGGAACATTAATTACAAGGATCAAACTGAAAGCCGTGGGAGATGTATTCTCCAAAAATGGTCACAACAACATTTCCATCCCACGTGTTGCCCCTACCACGGGACTCAGAGATAAGTTCCCGTTCCTTCACCTTGAAGCAGAGCTGACTCGGGACTGGCAGAAGTGATGCCCCATGGGGCAAGGTCCTAACAGTGCACCGCCTACACTCAGTTCTCTGGGACGCTGGCCGGAGCCATGAGCTCCAGCGTGAGCAGCCGGAGACTGCGGCAAGCACACAGGGGAGCCTGCAGAGATGACAGCAGCAAGAGGCTAGAGCACTCCAGCTGCTGCCCCAGCACAGTGCTCTAGCCGCTGTGGCCAAAACCTGGACCAGGGAAACCCGAGCCAGAGCTGCCCTGCTGAACCCTCCCTAGATCCTCACCAACAGAAAATGTGGGCTTTCGTGAAATGACTGCTGCTATTTCAAGAAAATGGTAACAGCATCAACCGCCAGGATCACGGATTGGAAGGCAGGGTGGCACTCTACCATCATCACCTTCACATCTAGCCTAGTTTTCTTCTAAGGAATTTTCTGATCTGCCAGGAGGGCATCAACCAGCTGTAGACTTCTGGGACATCCCTAGGTGTCTCCCCATTCAATCTGCAAGCTTCCGCTTCCTCTACTCACTTTCCCAGTTCACTGTTTGTGCAGTCCTGTTCATCCTCCCCTCCAAACCTGGCCATCTGTCAGTGCCGTCACAGTGCAGGTGTGGTTGCTGGGCAGCGGGAATGAAGTCCGATCTGGAGATCCAAGTTCTCCAGGGGACGCCCGTGGGCCCTGGAGGGTGAAGTTACCACGTCCACGGCAACTGAGGTTCTGCCGCAGGAATCTGCTTCTGACTTAATTACTACACCCTGAACAATCTTTCTATTTTCAAAAGTATCAGTGACCTCTCCAGACCGCTGTGCTGCGTGTAAGTACCCCATTACTCAGACTTTCAAGCCTCCCTTCCTTCCTGCTAGCTCTACATGGGTTGTTCAAATAACCTCTTTTCCATTTCTAATGCTTAGTCAGCCTCCACTTTCCATCACATTTAGAAAACTGTTAAGTCAGTGGCCCTCCTGTCTTCATTCCTCTATCCTCCAAACCCACCTATACTGTCTTAGAAAACTTCCTGCCCACACTACGCCAGCATACATGAAGTGTATAACAAAATTTATTACCGTTAGCCCTGAATCATCGGTCCAACTTTTATAGAGTATCTCTAAATCCTCATATCAACCCTATGATATCATCCCCAATTAACAAATGAAGAACTGCATCCCATAATGATCCTTTGAAATGACCTGTCCCTCAATTTCTTTTCAGCAAATAACTGCAATAATTGCAATGATCCTACCTAGCTCTAAAATTTTATGTTCCATAAAGGCAAGAAACCTGTGACAATAAAAACTTACACTAACCATAGGCTTTCAAGTCACCAGCATTTGCTAATATTGGCAAACAAGGGCATTTATTCCTTCTATTAGATTTTTTCCATCTGTTCTTATTCCTTCTATTAGGTTAAGAAACTGAAAGGACCCTGGAAAGTCAGGGCTGGAGTTAACACAAATGGAATGGAGTCACATCTGTATCAACTTCTATATTAACCACTCTGGGCCCCAAATATTATGCCTTATAAAATCACAAACCAACTACTCTCAAATGTTACCTATATGAAATTCAGAAATAAGGCTCCTCTGATAAATAAGCAGTCAGTGCTGCTCAAATTCCCCAGGTGACCTCTCTAGAAAGAGAAGGCTGAGTCACAGCTACACAAGTTCAAAGTCAACAGCTGAGAGCACCACTCTCTTTGTGAAGCCGACCTTGAACGCAGCACTTGACACACGACTCAAACCTCCTGGAGCACATCCTAGACACGGAGAACAAAGCAGACAAACACAGCCCCTACTCTCTAGGAACACACAATCTGGAGGGCAAGAAACAGCAAACTCTGGGCAATCTGCTAACATCTCTAAGACTGTTTCCTCACAGTAAAATGGAGCTAATAATAACTGCTTCTAAAACTTGTTCCATGAAGTACTTACAGCAACTGGCACCAAAATTCCATAAAAAATACCCATTACTAAATAACTACTCAAACGATTCTTCACATTATAATCAGACAAGGAGTAAGGGTGGTATCTTGGGGGAAGAGGACTGCTCAGACAATGCAGGTAGGAAACCAATGACATTTTAATTTATAGTTTCTGGTGGGCTGTCACTGTGATGGAGCAGGTAAAGCCGCCACCTGTGATGCCACATCCCATATGGGTGCTGGTTCAAGTCCCAGCTGCTCCATTTCTGATCCAGCTTCCTGCTATGGCCTGGGAAAAGAGCAGAAGATAGCCCAAGGCCTTGGGGCCCTGCACCCACATGGGAAACCCAGAAGAAGCTCCTGGCTTCAGATGGGCCCAGCTCTGGCCTCTGCAGCAATTTGAGGAGTGAACCAGCAAATGGAAGACACCTCTCCTTCCTTCCCTCCCTCCCTCCCTCTGCTTCTCTGTAACTCTGCCTTTCAAGTAAATGAATAAATAAATCTTTCAAAAATTTATAATTTCTGAAATTTAGTTATTTGATGCCAATAATATTGTTTATTCAAAAAAAGTTATAAAAGAAATTAAAGTTGCAACCAAACAGAAGCCAGGTATTTGAATCCCCTTGATGGCTCTTAAGGTCTTTCGGAACCATGAGTACTTAAGACATACAGCACTGGGGCCAGCACTGTGGTGGATTAAACTGCTGCCTGCAACATCAGCATCCAAAACAGGCACTGGTTTTTGTCCCCATTACTCCACTTCCAATCCAGCTCCCTGCTAATGGCCTGCGGGAAGAAATGGAGGATTGCCTAAGTTTCAGGTCCCTGCCACCCAAGTACCCACACACAAAACTGCCAAAGCTTTCCCGGGGCATGAGCAGGGAGCTGGACTGGAAGTGGAGCATCTGGGACTCAAACCAGCACCCACATGGGATGCCAGCACGGTCGGCAGAGCCTTAAGTCGCTATGCCACAGTACCAGCTGCTTTTTAAAAGACTTATTTGTTTGAATGTCAGAGAAACAAGAGAGAAATCCTCTATCTGTTGGTTCATTCCCCAGATGGCTGCAACAGCCCAGGATGGGCCAGGCCAAGCCAAGAGCTTCCTCCAGGTCTCCCACATGGGTCATCTTTCGATGCTCTTCCCAGGTCACTAGCAGGGAGCTGGATCAGAAGTACAGCATCCAAAACTCGCAGCGTCACAGGCGGTAGCTTAACCCACTATGCTACAATACCAGCCCCCAAACATGGACCTTTAAGCCTAATACAGCAAATCATTTCAACACAGCTACTTCAACTAATTCTTTTCCATTTAAAATATGAATATTCAATTAAAAACAATTTCACAGTTGTAATTCCAACTATTTCCTTTAGTTACCATCCCCTGCAAAAGGTTAAACATCCAAACACATTTCTAATGAGAAAATTTTAAGACATTATGAACTAGATCTGCCTAGCAACAAGTTATGAACTGATGTCATCCCACTTTTGTTCCCATGGATACAGCCATGAGCAGTACAGTGGCAACTGCGAGCAAAGAATCCCAAGAGACTCACATCCAAAACTTGGCTAGAAGACAATCCTATGAAGGCAGGATGCTGACTAGTACCATTCCCAATAAAATCCACTGGGGTTTCCCTCCCTGCACATCCCAGACAGCCTCCATGAGAACCTCCTATCCCGAGCCTTCCCCAAAGCTTCTGCCCTGCCTGACAAGGAACACGGCCCACCTGCATGTGTGCTGCTCCTCCCAGAACTGTTCCACAACCTTCTGTTTTCTGATGTAGCGAATCTGTCAACCGGGCTTGAAAACAAGGCACAAACCCATCAACATTGTAACTCTGTAATCTGGGGGAGAGCTGGACGTTTTCACTGTTTTTTCCAAGGCAATCTTCCTTTTTATTTTTTAAAGTACTGAAATTTGGAGAAAAAGAAGTGCATAATCCAAATCATAGAGAGGACAATTTTTAAACTTGAATATTTTTTCCAGTGTTTAAAAGCTGTAAGAGGGACCGGCGCTGTGGCATAGTGGGTAAAGCCACTGCCTGCAGCGCTGGCATCCATATGGGCACCGGTTCCAGTCCTGGCTGCTCCACCTCCAATCCAACTCTCTGCTATGGCCTGGGCAAGCAGTGGAAGATGACCCAAATCCTTGGGCACCTGCACCCAGGTGGAAGAACCAGAATATGTTCCTGGCTTCCTATCGGCACAGCTCCGGCCGTTGCAGCCAGTTGGGGAGTGAACCAGCAGATGGAAGACCTTTCTCTGTGTGTGTGTGTAACTCTGACTTTCAAATAAATAAATCTTTTTTAAAAAATTCTATAAGAACTACAAATGTAACTAGAGAAAACAAAGGAATATTCCCTCATGGATATCTGTGGACATGTTAGGCGGACAATGTAGAAGTGGGTACTTGGGGCCAATGCTGTGGCATAGCATCTTAAGCCATGACCTGCAGTGCCAGCAACCCATATGGGTATGGGTTCAAGTCCCGGCTGCTCCATTTCTAATCCAGGCCCCTGTCAATGTGCCTAAGAAAGCAACAGAAGATGGCCCAAGTGCCTGGGCCTCTCCACCCACATGAAACACCTGGAAGAAGCTCCTGGCTCCTGGCTTCAATCTGGCCCAGCCCAGATTGTCACGACCATTTAAGGAGTGAACCAGCAGATGGAGACTCTCTCTGTCTCTCCTCTGTCTTCCAAATAAATCAATCTTAAAAAAAAAAAAAAAAAAAGTGGGTACTCACTGACTTCAAAGGTTAAGTAATCTGCCTGAGATCCTCACTTCCTGTATGACACAAAATAAGAGGACATCTCTGCATGTAGCAGGTGGAATATAAATTTAACAATGGTCAAAAAGACAGGATCTGAATTAAGCTGCCCCAAGCTGGGTTCCACCACTTAGCCCTAGAGACGCCAAGCAAGCTTTTAAGGTCCTCTAACCTCACTTTTGTGGTCTGTACAATGGGGATGGCATCATTTACATTGTAGTATCGTCATGAACATTAAACAGTATCATGTTTGTAAAGCTCTCTGTACAATGCTGGTTCTAACAGACACTTACACAAGGAAGCAGAAAGTAAGAAGGCTGGCATGAAGTCTTCAGAACTGTTATCAGCTCATCCATGGTTATCTACAAAAGGTACTTGTAAATCAATAAAGGGATTCACTGCTGACAACTGCAGGCCAGTAATCTATATTTTCAACAATTCTTGGGTCAAATTTTTATTTATTCTGTTTTGTTTTAATTTCTGTATCTTTAAGACAAAGAGACAGGAGATAAAACAAAAAGAAAGAGCTCCCATCTCCTGGTTCACTTCCCAAATGCTCACAAAGCCTGTGGGCCAAAGCCAGGAACCGGAACTCAAACCAGTAGCAGGGACCCAGTTTCTTGAACCATCACTACTGCCTCCCACTAAGGGTCTGCATCAGCAGAAAGCTAGAGACAAGCAGAGCAGGGATGTGAGCCTAGGTACGCCCATGTGGGACGTGGGTATCTTAATCACTAGCCAAAATACCCATTGCCTCTCCATAGTTTTAAGAAAACAAAGTTATCAAGAGCCAAATTTTCATCAAACACTTTTCTAGAAGATGGAGGGATAAAAGACAATATCAAAAACATCCTCTCAGGGTCAGTGCTGTGGCGTAGTGGGTAAAGCCACTGCCTGCAGTGCCGGCATCCCAGATGGATGCCAGCTCAAGTCCTGGCTGCTCCACTTCCAATCTAGCTCTCTGCTATGGCCTGGGAAAGCAGTAGAGGATGGCCCAAGCCCTTGGACCCCTGCACCCAGCTGGGAGACCTAAAAGAAACTTCTGGCTTCAGATGGGTCCAGCTCTGGCTGTTGCAGCCATTTGGGGAGTGAACTAGCAGAAGACAGCTCTCTGCCTCTGCCTCTCTCTAACTCTGCCTTGCAAGTAAATAAATACATCTTTAAAAAAAAAACCTCACCTCAGAGTGTACCCTCCAACGTACAATAAACAAAATAAATAAGGAAGTATGCTGTACAGTAGATTCAAAAAGTAAATAAATAAATAAAGCAAGCAGGAGAAACGGGAAACGTCAAGGATGTAGCGGAAATCTCAAGACTGACCACGGAAGCGTCTGAGTAACTGACACTTCAATGCAGATGAGAAAATATAGATTTTTTTGAGGGAGGGGGAGGGGAAGCAAGAAGGAAGCACCATGAGCACAAGAACAGAGCACAAAGGCCCTGAGGCAAAAGCACGTTCACATGGGCCAAGCAGCTGAACGCGGGAGTGCGATGCCCGGGACCACGCCTCAGGGTCCCTGGGTTTGAATACCAATTCTGCCTCCTTCCGGCCGGCATGGACCTGGGAAGACAGTGGTGATGACTCAGGTAATCAGGTTCCTGCCACCCACATGAAGAAGCTCCGACTGAGCTCCTGGTCCTCAGCTTCCACACGGCCCTGCGACCAGCCACTGCAGGCATGTAGGGAGTGCATCAGCGGAGGGCCCAGCACCTGCTCTCCCGCCCTCTCTACCTCTCAAATAAATAAATGGTAAAAAGATAACGCAATGTTTCCATGAACTCTTTAAACCCCTTTCGTGTGTCTCTGGGGGTGGTGAATGTCAAACAAGAGGACTGCAACTGACCACTGGACTTAGCAACAGTCACGCTGCTGACCCTAAAAGCATTTCTGTAATTACAAGCACAGTGAGTGAAGCTGGAATGGAATGTGCTCAAGCGAACAAGAGAAGCTGGACCTGTAGTGCCGGTTAAGCTACTGCTTAGGATGCCTGCATTCCACATGAGAGCTCTGTTCCAGTCCCAGCTACTCCGCTTCTGATCCAACTCCCTGTGAATGCGCAGGAAGGGATGGCTCAAGTGCTTGGGCCCCTGCCACTCCCATGAAAGACTAGGAGGGGCCGGTGCTGTGGTGTAGCGGGTAAATCCACTGCCTGCAGTGCCGACATCCCAGATGGGCGCCGGTTGGAATTCTGCTGCTCCACTTGCTATCCAGCTCTCTGCAATGGTCTGGGAAAGCAATGGAAGACGGCCCAAGCCCTTGGGCGCCTGCACCCATGTGGAAGACACAGAGGAAGCTCCTGGCTGCTGGCTTCAGATCAGCACAGCTCTGGCCGTTGCAGTCATCTGGGGATGGAAGACCTCTCTCTCTCTCTCTGCCTCTGCACCTCTCGGCCTTTCAAATAAATAAAATCTTAACAAAAAACTATTTACCCTTTTGCCTCACTGCACTTCTGAAAGAAAGATGGGACACCAGCAGCTCTACTGGAACCACCCACGAAAATATGGGCAGAGTTCCCACTCCTATCACGTCTGCTCAAACCGGCACAGTCTGATCAGGAAATACAGCGTTTCCATCAGTGCGTGAAGGATATCAGCCTCAGTAAGCTGGACTAAGTCATCCTCCTTGAGTGGGTTCTCTAAGACATCAGCACTATGAAAGTCATGCCAGTTATCTACATAAAATAAAGAACTTCAATTAAAAAAAACTACCTATTTATTTATACGTTGATGAGACTGATACAACGGAAGGAAAATCTGATGTTGGAAATAAAGGATGAATTACTGGAATGATCTTTTTTCCATTTTCTTTTTTTTTTAATAGAAAATTTTATTTAATAAATCTAAATTTCGAAAGTACAACTTTTGGATTATAGTGGTTTTTCCTCCCCCATAATCACCCTCCCACCCACAAACCATCCCATCTCCTGCTACCTCTCCCATCCCATTTTTCATTAAGATTCATTTTGGAGGCCGGCGCTGCAGCTCAATAGGCTAATCCTCCACCTTGTGGCGCCAGCACACCAGGTTCTAGTCCCGGCTGGGGCGCCGGATTCTGTCCCGGTTGCCCCTCTTCCAGGCCAGCTCTCTGCTGTGGCCCAGGAGTGCAGTGGAGGATGGCCCAAGTGCTTGGGCCCTGCACCCCATGGGAGACCAGGAGAAGCACCTGGCTCCTACCATCGGATCAGTGTGGTGCGCCAGCCGCGGCGGCCATTGGAGGGTGAACCAACGGCAAAGGAAGACCTTTCTCTCTGTCTCTCTGTCCACTCTGCCTGTCCAAAAAAAAATTAAATGGACATTTTGAGATGTGCTGATTATTTACAGCCCTTGTCTCTTCTGTTGAGAAACAGTTTTTTTTTCTTTTACTTAGTGTAGGTTTAACTACAGGATCATTAAGTAAACTGAAAATAGATCTTTGTAAAAATTAAGAGTGGGAATGTGAGAGGGAATAGGAAGAAGTGCTGGAGCTTGGGCTGGAGGAAGGGTGGGGGAAGTAAGATTATGCTCATAAATTTGTACATAAGAAACTTGTGTAACTTAAAATTCTTTTAAAAAGTAAGACATTTAAACTATTCTCTAACAGAGCAACTGGAGGAAAAAAAAAATGGAACTGGACCTGTAATGGGCCAACTTGATTTTGGTGAGCAGCAGTGTAAAATGAGACCATTCTGGCTTCTCTGCAAGTTCAGCTTAAGGGATGCAAGACTATAGGGCCGCAGTGCATGCACCCTCCCCCGGACCCACAGCCGCTGCCCACCCGACCTCCAGCAGGCTTACAGGATCAAAGCCCAGCTTCTCACCTCCTACCACCACCAGTGGTCTCTCCCTTCCAGGTGATAAGACCTTGGGGGCTCTCACCACACCTCAATAGCTCCAAAGCACCAGGTCAGCTCCTTCTCCAGCAGCTGCATGGAGAGACCAAGAGCAAACCCAAAGGCACACAGCAGTTTACACCCTGGGCAACGGATCAGTAAGGGACACAGGGAGAAATCCACAAAGATGTCTTAGCTGTTGTCTGTGGCCCCCTTTTTACCTGCATATGATCTGAGCAGTGTCACCATTCTCTAGAGATTTCCAGCAAGATCAGGCCAAAGGCTCCCACAACACAGTGGCCGGTTTGAGAGCACACACTTGTGTCTGCTTCCCCGCCTCACTTTCTCTCTCCCTCACTCTAACTTCAAATATGTTAGCAGGAAAGCTTTGTCATATGCACTAATTTCTGAGAAATCTAAGGTAAGAAACAGGCATGGGACTGGCGCTGTGGTGCAGCAGGTTAAAACCCTGGCCTGAAGTGCCGGCATCCCTTGTGGGCACCAGTTCTAGTCTCAGCTCTCCTCTTCCTATCCAGCTCTCTGCTATGGCCTGGGAAAGCAGCAGAGGACAGCCCAAGTCCTTGGGCCCCTGCACCCATGTGGGAGACCCGGAAGAAGCTCCTGGCTCCTGGCTTCAGATCAGCTCAGCTCTGGCCGTTCTGGCCATCTGAGGAGTGAACCAGCAGATGGAGGACCCCTCTCTCTGTCTCTACCTCTCTCTGTAACTCTTTCAAATAAATAAAATAAATCCTTTAAAAAAAAAAAAAAAGCAGATAACAGGATCTCTGAAGAGAAGGCAAGGAACCAAGCAGGCAAAGTGTCTTTTTTATTTTAAGAATACTGAAATCACAACATCCTGGGGCTGGCATCACGGCTTGCAGCCCCAGCATTCCATATGGGCACAGGTTGGAGTCCCAGCAGCTTCAGCTCTGATCCAGCTCCCTGCGTCTGGGAAAGCAGCAGAAGATGGCCCAAGTGCATGGACCCCTGCACCCACATGGGAGACCCAGAAGAAGCACCTGGCTCCTGGCTTCAGCCTGGCCCAGCCCCATTTAGGGAGTAAGCCAGCAGATGGAAGATCTCTCTCTCTCTGCCTTTCAAAGTAAGAAAGAAACCACAATATCCCTTCTGGTCTAAGTAACAGAATAAAAGGAACTATATCCCTTCTCAGAGACTCAGTTGTTCAGAGCCCTAACATTAAAGACGAGCAGAGGAGCTGAGCAAAATACTGAAGACATGGAAAGAATCAGAAAACCAAGACATGCCCAGAAAGCAGGAGAGCTCGGAGCTCACAAAAGAAAGATCAGCTACTGGTATTCACTTTTCCACCAAACGTGTTTGCTAATTTCAGAGGGTCCACTGCAAGGCTGGGACCACCAGCAATGCATCTGTTCAGGTAGCAGATTCCAGAGCTGCACAAGTGAGGTGGAATGGGCAGTGGCCAGTGAACATCCCAGTCTTTGGGCTAAGACCCCACCAGATACCTCCTGGGAGTTGCAGATGAAACTGAAGCACACAAGCCCTCAAAGGACATCACCACACCTTTGACCCGTCTCAGTTCTGAATGGGTTCAGGGTGACTCCAGGGTACCAGCATCTAGCAGAAACAAGCACACGCCACTTTAGTAGAAGGACTAGCATGCCACTGTGGCACAGCACGTAAAGCAGCAGCTCCTGACAGTGGCACCCCAAACTGGAATGCAGGTTCAGGTCGTGGCTACTCTGCTTCCAACCCAACTTCCTGCTACTGTACCGGAAAAGGAAGTGGGAGACCAGCTGAGCCACTCAACTGGGAGACCTGGATGGAGTTCTGGGCCCTGGGCTTCAGCCTGGCCCAGATTTGGCTATTGCAATGATTTGGGGAGTAAAGCAGTGAATGGAAGAGTTCTCTGTCCCCTGTCACTCTGTCTTCCAAATAAAAAAGATAAATCTTAGGAGGTGGGGGAACACTGTTCTCGGCCTCAAATTATTTTTCAAAATAATTTTGCAGGGCTGGCACTGTGACATAGTGGGCTAAAGCCTCTGCCTACAGTGCAAAATCCCATATGGGCCCCAGTTTGTGTCCTGGCTGTTCCTCTTCTGATCCAGCTCTGTTATGGCCTGGGAAAGCAGTAGAAGATGGCCCAAGTGCTTGAGCCCCTGCACCCGCATGGGAGATCCAGTAGAAGCTCCTGACCTCAGAACAGCTTAGCTCCGGCTATTGCAGCCATCTGGGAGAGAACCAGTGGATGGATGACCTTTCTCTCTGTCTCTCCCTCTCTCTGTAACTCTATCTCTTAAATAAATATATAAAATATTTTTAAAAATAAAATAATTTTGGCCGGCGCCGCGGCTCAACAGGCAATAATCCTCTGCCTGTAGCGCTGGCACACCAGGTTCTAGTCCCAGTCGGGGCGCTGGATTCTGTCCTGGTTGCTCCTCTTCCAGGCCAGCTCTCTGCTGTGGCCCGGGAGGGCAGTGGAAGATGGCCCAAGTGCTTGGGCCCTGCACCCACATAGGAGACCAGGAAAAACACCTGGCTCCTGGCTTCGGATCAGCACGGTGTGCCGGCCATTGGAGGGTGAACCAACGGCAAAGGAAGACCTTTCTCTCTGTCTCTCTCTCTCTCACTGTCCACTCCATCAAAAATAAATAAATAAAATAAAATAATTTTGTGGGACCAGCTCTGTGGTACAGTGAGTTCAAGCCCCAGCCCATAGCACTGGCATCCCATATGGGTTTGAGTGTTAGCTGCTCCACTTCCAATCCAGCTCCCTAATAAGCCTGGGAAAGCAATAGAAGATGGCCCAAGTCCTTGGGGCCCTGCACCCACATGGGAGACCCAGTACAAACTCCTGGCTTCAGATCAGCACAGCTCCGACTGTGGCAGACATTTGGGGAGTGAACAAGCAGACTGAAGACCCCTCTCTCTCCCTCTGTCTCTGTCTCTACTTCTCTATGTAATTCTTTCAAATAAAAGAAATCTTTTTAAAAATTACTTTCTATTAAAAAAATAATGTTGCTGCCAGCTGTATAAAAGCATAGCAAACAGATTATGTACAATACATGTTATTAGCAATAAGAAATACCTAATGCTACTGGTTTTTGTATTTCCAATACATTTTATCATCACTTTAGAATATACTCCTCCCACTTGCTGGGCACGAGTATGCTCTGTGACACCAGATACAGCCTGACACAGCTCTTGTTTACTGTCACTCTCAATGTCATCAAGAGGCCACATGGACTGGGGGGCCTGTGCTTTCCAGGGTTCTTTATGGACAGTCTATGATGTTCACCCAGTGACACGTTTCTCAGAACATGTCCCTGTCATTAAGTCACATGAAACTGTACTCCTCAAAAAAAAAAAAAAAAAAAAACAAAGAAAGAAAAGAAAGGTCAGGCTCTGCCCATAGGGCTCCGCTCAAATATGCAGCTCCCTCGGCCTGGAGAGCGTCCCTTCACTGCCCTTCAAACCTATTGAAGAGTCACCTGTGGAAAGACTTCTTGTATTACACAGCTTTTCATTAATGTAACTAAAATACCTAAAAGAAGCTGCTTAGGAAGATCTATTTTGGCTGACAGATTGGAGAATCACAGAACTAGATCAGGCGGCCCCTCCGGCACCTGGTGAAGCTGATGGGTGGTGGAGGGAGCACATTCCATTTTCACAGCCCTGTGCCTCTACACAGCTACAACAACTGATCAGAGGAGCCCCATCCCCCACAACCTAATCCAATCCTATCACTTTCTAAGGCCCCACCTTCAAACACCGTAATTTGATTAAGTTCTATTCTAACTCAAGAGATCAACACCTGGGAGCAGGCCTAGCAGTTAAAAATGCCCTGCGTCCAAACTGACATCCCTGGCTCCTGACTCTGGGTGGCAACTGTGATGGGTTCCTGCCACTCACGTGGGAGACCAAGACTAAGTTCCCAGCACTACTTTCAGCCCAGAGCATTTCAACTATGTGGGGAGTAGCCCTGCAAACGGGAACTCGCTCTGTGTGTTTCTCTTTGCCCCCTCACAATTAAAAAAAAAAAGTATAAGTATTCCATCACATCTTTGCATAATGAGTTCCTAAAAACATATACAAAAATGTAATGTGTGAAACTAAGGCAAGACACGTAAGAATTATGCTCTCAAGAAGCTAAAACAGAGGCCAGAGCTGTGGCATAGCAGGTACAGCTGCCGCCTGCAGTGCCAGCATCCCATACCGGCGCTGGTTTGAGTCCTGGCTGCTCCACTTCCAATCCAGCTCCCTGCTAACATGCCTCAGAAAGCAGAAGAGGGCCCAAGTCCTTGGGCCCCTGCACCCACGTGGAAGACCCAGAAGAAGCTCCTGCTCCTGGCTCCAGATCAGCTCAGCTCTAGCCATTTGGGGAGTGAACCAGTGGATGGAAGATCTCTGTCTCTCCTTCTCTGTAACTCTTTCATGTAAAATAAATATTTTTTTTAAAAAAAGCTTAAACAAGAGACCAGTATTGCGGAACAGCAAGTTAAACAATGGCTTGTGATGCCAGTATCCCATATCAGAGTGCTGGTTCCAGTCCTAGCTACTACACTTCTGATGCACCTACGAAGGCAGCAGATGATGGCCCAAGTACTTGGGCCCTTGCCACTCATGTGGGGACACCAGGATACAGTTTCTGGCTCCTTGCTTCAGCCCAGCCCAGCTGTGGCTGTGTGGCCATTTGACGAGTACAGGTAGAAGATCAATCTATGTCTCTCCCTCTCTCTCCCTCCTTCCCTCTCTCTGTGGCTCAGCCTTCCAAGTAATAAATAGTTTTCTAAAAAATAAAAATATCTAATGACCTCTCATCTCACTTTTCCAGAGAATAATTCCAACTTCATACATGCTCTTAAATTGGTATTTTTCCTTCAAAATTAAACAGTCTACCAACAAGTGCATCTACATTAAAGTCGCCAGCTTCCAGGATGCCTAATGGCAGCTGTCTCAACTGTATTATTTACAGAACCTACCACTTGCCAGCGCCGCAGCTCACTAGGCTAATCCTCCGCCTTGCGGTGCCGGCACACCGGGTTCTAGTCCCAGTCGGGGCACCGGATTCTGTCCCGGTTGCCCCTCTTCCAGGCCAGCTCTCTGCTGTGGCCCGAGAGTGCAGTGGAGGATGGCCCAAGTGCTTGGGCCCTGCACCCCATGGGAGACCAGGAGAAGCACCTGGCACCTGCCATCGGATCAGCATGGTGCGCCAGCCGCAGCGGCCATTGGAGGGTGAACCAACAGCAAAGGAAGACCTTTCTCTCTGTCTCTCTCTCTCACTGTCCACTCTGCCTGTCAAAAAAAAAAAGTTATATTAGGAGCTGGCATTGTGGCATAGTGGATTAAGCCACCACCTGCAGTGCCAGTATCCCAAACTGTTGCCAGTTTGAGTCCCAGCTGCTCCACTTCCAATCCAGCTCCCTGTTAATGGCCTGGGAGAGCAGCAGAAGATGGCCCAAGTCCTTGGGTCTCTGCATGCACTTGAGAGACCCAGAAGTTCCTGACTCCTGGCTTTGACCTAGCCAAGCCATGCCCAATGCAGTCATTTGGGGAGTGAACCAGCAGATGGAAGGCTTCCCTCTCTGAAACTCTTCCTCTCAAATAAAAAGGAGTATTCCAACTAAAGGTTCTCCCTGGTGTCTTCCATCCCCCTACCCTCAACCCACCCCCAGCAACAATCTGGTGATCCACTGCACCATGCCTCACAGTGCTCTGTGTACTGCCATCAGAATTTTCTTATTTCAATAACTGATCTCCTACACTCAACTAAACTCCTTGAGAGCAGACATTTGATGTTTTTACAATTTTATTTGCTTATTTTCACTTTATTTGAAAGAAAGACAGCGAAAGATTTTCCACCCTCTGGTTCACTTCCCAAATGCCCACAAAGCCAGGGCTGGGTCAGGCTTAAGTCAGGAGTTCAGGATTCAGTTTGGGTCTCCAGGGTGAGCCCAAGTACTTGAGCTATCATCTTCTGCTTTGTATGGTGCCTATTAACAGGAAGTTGAATCAGAATGGGACCAGCACTGTGGCACAGCAGGTAAAAGCCCCAGCCTGAAGCGCTGGCATCCCATATGGGTGCCAGTTCGAGTCCCAGCTGCCCCTCTTCTGATTCAGCTCTCTGCTATGGCCTGGAAAAGCAGTAGAGGATGGCCCAAGTCCTTGGGTCCCTGCACCCACATGGGAGACTCGGAGGAAGCTTCTGGTTCCTGACTTCGGATCAGCTCAGTTCTGGCCATTGCAGCCATTTGGGGAGTGAATCAGTGGACAGAAAACCTCTCTGTCGCTGTCTCAACCTATCTCTGTAGCTCTTTCAAATAAATAAAAATAAATTAAAAAAAAAAAAGAAATATAGTATAGTGCGGTCAGCTCTCTGGCCTAGTGCGTTAAGCTGTTGCCTGCACCGCTACCATCACATGTGGGCACTGGTTAGAGTTTCAGCAGATCCAGTTCCCTGCTAATGCACCTAGGAAAGCAGCAGAAGATAGTTCAAGTCCTTGGGCCCTTGTACCCACGGGAAGACCCAGATGAAGCTCCTGGCTCCTAGCTTCAGCCTGGCCCAGCCCTGCTGTTGCAGCCATTTGGGGAGTAGACTAGCAGATAAAGATTGATCAATCTCTCTACCTCTCCCTCTCTGCAACTCTGCCTTTCAAATCAATCCTTAAGGGGCTGGCATTGTGGCACAGCGGGCTAAAGCCCTGGTCTTAAGCGCCGGCATCCCATATGGGATGACCCATGTGGCAGACCCAGAAGAAGCTCGGTTTGGATTGACACAGCTCCATCCATTGCAGCCACCTGGGGAATAAACCAGAGGATGGAAGACCTCTCTCTCTCTCTACCTCCCTCTGTAATTGTCTTTAAATAAATAAATCTTTAAAAATTTAAATAAATCCTTAAAAAATAAAATAAATGTAGTAGCCTGGACTCTAACCAGGCACTCAACACAGGATGAGGTGTACCAAGCAGCGACCCAACTGCTGCACCAGATGCCTGCTGCAGACACTGGATTTTAAATCTCTATTCTAGTTCCCCAAGTACCACCCTATACATACTCAAAGGATAACAAACCTCTATCCACCCAAAAAATTAACTCAAAGGAAAAGGAGCCTTAAAAATGTATCTTACCATAAAACACACAACTCCAACCCCAACCCTAAAATCCACCAGGAGACGGGAGTAGCACCCCACTCCAAAAAAAAAGCGTTTTATGCAAGATGTACATCTTAATTCATCCTAATTATAGGAGAGGCAAAGAAAATGGGAAAAATTGGCTTCTAACTACAACTTAAAAGCTCATTTCCCCTTGGGTTTCCATTTCTTAAATAATTGCACTTGATGCTTAATTATCAAATGTCCATTACAAATGAATATTCAAGAAAACTCAGCAAAACTGAGGATTCTTTAGTATTCAGTGACACTGAGTTGTCTGCAACAAGTTTAGCACAACATGAAACTCAAGACACCTAACAATGCCACAGCTGAAAACTTTGTTACTATCTCCAAAAAAAACCATACATAGTCAGGACACCCCAAGCTCCCAGAATCTTTGCAGGACTGAGGGAAATCAGATAAGACAGGTTAAACTTGGCAAGCCCACAAGCTTCTATCCAAATAAAGGCAAAACAAAAACTATAGGATTCAATGAGTGTATGTGAGAGAAACAGTACAGAACTACCCCAAGAGTTCAAGTAAGAATGCCTGATTGAGGGGCCAGTGCTGTGGCATAGTGGCTAAGGCTGCTGCCTGCAGTGCCAACATCTCATATGGGTACCAGCTCAAGTCCCAGCTGCTCCACTTCCAATCCAGCTCTCTGCTATGGCCTGGGAAAGCAGTAGAAGATGGCCCAAGTCCTCCTGCACCCACACAGGAGACGAAAGAAGCTCCATGCACCTGGCTTCAGATCGGCCCAGCTCTGGCCATTGTGGCCATTTGGGGAGTGTCTGCCTCTACCTCTCAAATAAATAAATAAATAAATCTAAAAAAAAATTGGCAAAAAGAATGCCTAGTCAACCCAACACTTTTCAGGTACAAAGCCATCCGAGTGGCGTTCTAGGCCACTGTGTGAATTTGCTAGAGAAGGATAAGCAAGCCAAACTTCAGCAGGAGATGTAGGTGAGGGTCCTAGGTTTATTTATTTTTATGACTTATTTATTTATTGGAAAGGCAGAGTTACACAGAGGAGTGGTGGAAAGAGAGAGAGGTCTTCCATCCACTGGCCCACCCCTCAATTGGTTGCAAGGGCCGGAGCTGCGCCAATCCGAAGCCAGGAGCCTCCTCCAGGTCTCCCACATGGGTGCAGGGGCCCAAGGACTTGGGCCATCTTCTACTGCTTTCCCAGGCCATAGCAGAGAGCTGGATGGCAAGTGCAGCAGCTGGGACTTAAACTGGTGCCCATATGGGATGCTGGCACTGCAGGCAGCGGCTTTACCTGCTATACCACAGCACTGAGGGCCCTAAGTTTAAATACAAAGCCAGCATTGAGTTAGTATTAAATTATACTAAAATCAAATATGGCAAATCTCACATTTGAGTCAATTAGAATAAGACTTGATATTTCTTTAAGTATTATCTGGTCTTTGAAATATAACACCAAAAAATACATGCCGATTTTGTGGGTAAAGGAAAGAGAAGCTTGTTTTCTAGTGAGGAGGGAAATGGGAAGAGTATCTGAGGCAAGAGATCACGTACAGACGGCACTAATCAGACAGCTGCATTTGCTGTCATCATCAACGGTTTTATTAATACTCAGAGACTTCATTATTTCACACCTTATACAAAATTGACTCTTAAATTCATTCCACAGCTCAAATTCAATGGAAGCCTGCAGAAGGACATATTTGGGAGGTGAGAGAAGAGATCTAAATGCTACACTAAAAGGGGAGCACAGCACTGTATCATAGCCTCAAGTCGTAGCCAACCGCTCCCCTCAACACCCACTATACTGTAAGCTCCAGAAATGCAACTCTTTCACCACACGCAGGAACAAGGCAGCTCATTCCAATCTACACCCAGTGCCCCAAGCTAGCTGCCTCCCATTCCATCAGTGTTCAATGCCATGAAGAAGAATGTAGTGGACAAGAAGCTGGCTCTGCAACCCTGAACTTCAAACTCCACAGGGATGGCGTTGTTGCAAAGTGGGTAAAGTTGCCACCTGCAGTGCCAGCATCCCAAATGGGCCCAGGTTCAAGCCCTGGCTGCTCCACTTCTAACCAATTAACTTCCAATATATTAATGTGCCTGGGAAAAGCAACTGAAGATGGAGAAGACGGCCCAAGTATCAAGAAAATAAAAAAATAAAATTCTACAACATTTGGGCCCACATGGAAGCTAATCAATGAATCTGATAAAAGCATTGCTCCTAAGCGTTTCTTTTCTTTTTTTTTTTTTTTCTTTTAAGATTTATTTATTTGGAAGCCAGAATAAGAGAGGCAGAGAGAAAGTCTTCCATCTGCTAGTTCAAAACAAATGGCCACAACAGCGAGGGCTGAGCCAGGCCGAAGGCAGGAGCCTGGAACTCCATCTGGGTCTTCCACATGGGTGCAGCACTTGGGCCATCTTCCACTGCTTTCCCAGGCATGTCATTGTGGCTAAACCTGCTGCACCACAAGCCAGCCCAATACTGCTTCTCTTTTTCCAGTGCTTCTTAAAGAGCATTTCTAGCTGATTCTCCCTGAAATACACCAGGTTGAAATCTGATTACAACTCAACAGTTATGACATCTTGTCAATGTTTTTCCTTTTTTAGTGACATACAAACTAATGACACACCTGGGCCAGCGCTGTGCCACAGGTTAATCCTCCGCCTGCAGCGCCTGCTCGCATGTGGGCACTGGTTCTAGTCCCGGCTGCTCCTCTTCCCATCCAGCTCTCTGCCACGGCCTGGGAAAGCAGCTGAAGATGGCCCAAGTCCTTGGGCTCCTGCACCCGCATGGGGGACCCGGAAGAAGCTCCTGGCTTCAGCTCAGCTCAGCGCCAGCCATTGTGGCCAACTGGGAAGTGAACCAGGGGATGGAAGACCTCTCTCTGTCTCTCCCTCTCACCGTCTGTAACTCTACTTCTCAAATCAGTAAAATCTTTTAAGAAAGGTAATAATAATGATGCACTTGACAGCTAATGGCATCTTAAGACTAGGATATGCTGGGCAAGCTATCAGTTGAAACATGACACAAAGCCTCTGTGCCTCAGTTTCCTCATCCGGAAAATGGAGATAATGACTGTTGTGAGGGCTGAGTGATTTAACACTATAAAGTATTCAAACCAGCCTGGCAGAGTGAGCATCACACTGACTTAGCATTCCTCAAGCACGCTGTTGGAGGTTAGGTTTTCTGTTAATGATGTCAGCTTGGACTGTCCCATCCAGACACTCACCCATCAAGTGGCAAGTACACCAGACAGTTGAATTGAGTCTTAGTTCACAGCACTTTAACCTTTTGTAGGAAACTAACTGACCACTGTAGGAATCAAAGCCTTAAATTTAACCTCTAAGTACACCCTGGGCAGAAATTAAACTATGTTTTTCAAGTTATCGGCACTATCATCTGGGTCAGCTGGTTAACAGCTTACCAAAATGAGCCAAACGACATTGATTTGAAACAGAAGTCCATTCTTAGTGACACTCAGAAAGCAGGGGTCTTCGTGACAAATATTAAAGACTTCTGCTTCCCAGCACAGTCTACAGTCAGGGATGTATTTTTATTCTTTTCTAATGAAAGAAGCACACCGCACACACACGTAGAAAGAAAACAAAAGCACATCCCGAACTTTAACAAAGGACTGCTATCCAAACATTCAAATAACTCACGAGCCAGGGAGAAATCGATCAACACTCTACAGATAGCAAATGATGCATTCTCACAAGGAAACTGCACCAGTAACTAGAAAAATGGTAGGATAAGTCACAAGAGTGACATTTCAAAAAAATTAATAAACCTAACATCATAGTGAAGACTAGGTGAACTTGTGTGCCTTGTTAGTAGAAATTGCCTTTTTGGCTGGGGCCAGCGCCACCGTGCAGTAGGTCAATCCTCCACCTGCGGCGCTGGCATCCCATACAGGCACCAGTTCTAGTCCCGGCTGCTCCTCTTCTGACCCAGCTCTCTGCTGTGGCCTGGGAAAACAGTGAAAGATGGCCTAAGTGCTTGGGCCTCTGCACCCAGGTGGGAGACCAGGAAGAAGCACGTGGCTCCTGACTTCGGATCAGTGCAGCTCCGGCCATCTAGGCCATTTGGGGAGTGAACCAGTAGAAGGAAGACCTCTCTCTATCTCACTGTCTGTGACTCTACATCTCAAATAAATAAAATTTAAAAAAAAAATGTATGTACCTGTCTGGAAAGCAACAAAACACAGTAATTCCATTTACAAAGACTAAAAAACAAAACAAAACAACCTATTTGTCATACAAAAGTCTGCCCTGAAATACAAGACCAGGTATTTGAATTCTGACCGCCTTGTGAGTGCCAGAGAACACTGGGTTTCCCTGTAAGGGAGAAAGTGCTGAGAGGAACGTGGATAACTGACAGCCCCAGCTGCCTGATCCCACCAAAATCCACTGCAATACCCGCACCTTGGGAGGGCTCAGCCAGGCCACTCCCAGCAAAGAAATGAACCCGGCAGGCACCCATGGCAGGGCTGGTCTTGCCCAGGACTCCTCTCACTGGCCGCCTCACCATTCATCAGCCCTCCTTCCGCAAGGGCCCCATCTACATCTGACTGCAAGTTCTCCCAACCCCAGTCTCCTTCCCCTCCTCTCTGGAACCTTGACAAGCATTTACAACAAACCTCTGACACATCTCACTGTCTTGGCACCTGCTTCTTAGAAAATACAAACTGTCAGAAAAATAATATAAATCAACTTCAAATTAATGAAAAAAGATGAGGGGGATTAAGGCTTCAGCTGCACCTGCAGCAAACAGGGTCTAATATTAACAATGTTTAATCACAATGCTGATATTATCCTACTTGGATTTTTTAATTTTTACTTTAAGATTCACCTATTTATTTTTTGTTTAAAAAATAATTTTAATAAAAAAAAGTTGTGCATTGGCCGGCGCCGCGGCTCAATAGGCGAATCCTCCACCTTGCAGCGCCGGCACACCAGGTTCTAGTCCTGGTCAGGGCACCAGATTCTGTCCCGGATTGCCCCTCTTCCAGGCCAGCTCTCTGCTGTGGCCAGGGAGTGCAGTGGAGGATGGCCCAAGTGCTTGGGCCCTGCACCCCATGGGAGACCAGGAGAAGCACCTGGCACCTGGCTCCTGCCATCGGATCAGCGCCGTGCGCCAACCGCGGCGGCCATTGGAAGGTGAACCAACGGCAAAAGGAAGACCTTTCTCTCTGTCTCTCTCACTGTCCACTCTGCCTGTCAGAAAAAAAAAAAGTTGTACATGGTCTCTGAACTACAAAACAAAGACCATGTATTTAGATAATATCTAAACATAAGCAATGATAGCAATTATTAAGTGCCCAAATCAATGTCCAAGATTTCAATCTATCCAGGATTTCAAGGCAGGGAAATCACTTAGAGAGGGTATCAGAGAAGCTGGTCCTCTCTGTTCAGTCAGATGAACCTAAGTGATTTTCAAGCAGGTTTCTGGGGCTCCATTGTAAACTGAACATCTGCAGGCATCTCGGAAAACTTCTGAGATGATACAGGAACTAAGCTCAGAGCCATCACCTAGGAAGTACCTAACCTTCTGGGTGTTTCTGCGAGGTGAAGCAGTGCCCAGCAGTAAGCATGGGTGGTAAGAGTGCATCTCCCCTCTGTCCTCCTGTGAAAAGAGACTGAGTCACTCACTTCTGGAGTTCAACAGACATCTGATATTGCACTTCACTCTTGCTCTGCTTGTCCTGGTCCACAAGGTGGAGAGAGAGAAAAGAGAGCCCCTTCCCCTTGAGTGGTTACATAGTACTAAGATTCATTTATTTATCTGAGAGGCAGAGGGATCGAGAGACAGAGAGAGATCTTCCATCTGCTGGTTCACTCCCCAAATGGCTGCAACCGCCAGAGCTGGACCGATCCAAAACCAGGAGCTTTCTCCGGTCTCCCACGTGGGTGCAGAGTCCCAAGCAGTTGGGCCATCCTCAACTGTTTTCCATAGCAGAGAGCTTGATCGAAAGAGCAGGAGCTAGGACATGAACCAACACCACAGGCCACTAGACCACAGTGTCAGCTCCCTTTACTTATTTTTTTTTTTTTAAAGATTTTTTTATTTGAAAGTCAGAGTTACAGAGAGAGAGGGAAACAGGCAGAGATCTTCCATCAAATGCCTGCAACAGACTGAGCTGACCCAGGCAAAAGCCAAGAGCCTGGAACTCCATCTGGGACTCCTATGTGGGTGGCAGGGGCCCAAGCGCTTAAGCCATCATCCTCTCTCCCAGGATGCATCAGGAGGAAGCTAGATCAGAAACAAGACAGCTAGTACTCAAACTGGCATTCCAACACAGAATGCAGATGTCCCAAGCAGTGACCCAAACCATTGCACCACAACCTGCCTGGAGAACATTTTTTAAGTAACTATCTTTATACTTCCATACTACCTTACAGAAATTTTGTAGAAAGGCATATTCAAATGATACACAATAAATATCTTGTTATTTCAGTTTTACAAGCTTTAACTCTTATTCTGGTTCTAAAACTATTTTCCCATATTATTGCTGTCAATTATTGTAGCCAGTAACAAGTCTAAAACAATAGAAGTTTTGGCCGGCGCCGTGGCTCAACAGGCTAATCCTCTGCCTTGCGGTGCCGGCACACCGGGTTCTAGTCCCGGTTGGGGCGCCGGATTCTGTCCCGGTTGCCCCTCTTCCAGGCCAGCCCTCTGCTGTGGCCCGGGAGTGCAGTGGAGGATGGCCCAGGTGCTTGGGCCCTGCACCCCATGGGAGACCAGGGAAAAGCACCTAGCACCTGGCTCCTGCCATCGGATGAGCGCGGTGCGCCGGCCGCAGCGCACTGGCCGCGGCGGCCATTGGAGGGTGAACCAACGGCAAAGGAAGACCTTTCTCTCTGTCTCTCTCTCACTGTCCATTCTGCCTGTCAAAAAAAAAAAAAAACAAATTAAAAAAAAAAAAAACAATAGAAGTTTTACATTTGGGGCTGGGGTTGTGGAGTATCAGATAAAGCTGAGGCACACAAAGCGGCATCCCATATGGGCGCTAGTTTGTGTCCTGGCTACTCCACTTCTGATCTAGCTCCCTTCTTAGTGGCCTGCGGAAAAAAACAGCCCAACTGTTTGGGCCCCTGTTTGAGAAACCCAGGTAAAGCTCCTGGCTTCAACCTGACACAGCACTGGCAGGGGCAGCCATCTGGGGAGTGAGCCAGCAGACAGAAGATCTATCTCTGTCTGTCTCTCTCTCTCTCTGTAACTCTGACTTGTAAAATGAAGAAGTTTTTGAAAAAAGAAAAAAGTTCTACATTTGGTCACATATGACCCTAAATAAATATCTATCCTGAGATACTTCTAATGTCTACGAAATGAAAGACAATACAAATTACTTTATCTCTTCTGTCTTACTCTCAGGAACAGGAAACCTTGGTGGAGATGGAAACCACAGTTTTCTCTCCAATAACTCTGAGACAGGCAAAATAAAAATCTCCAAGAATTATGTCTGGTGTGTAACTTTTACTAAGATCAATACATTTTAAAAATTTGACTAATTTGAAAAAAAACAGAAGTTTTAGTGCTTACTATTAACATTTCAATGAAGTGACATCTTAAAGATTTATTGGTTGATCTGAAACGCAGACCAAGACAGAAAGAGACAGAGATTGATCAACTAACTGATCTTCTCCATCAGCTGATCAACTCCCCAAGTGGTCACCAACAACCAGGTTTGGGCCAGGCCAAAGTCAGGAGCAAGAACTCCTTCTGGATCTCCCCCATGGAGGGCAGGCACCCAGGTACTTGGCTCATCTCCTGCTGCCCTCCGAGGCACCTTAACAAGAAGCTGGATTGGAAACAGAGCAGTCAGGACTCAAACCAGCACTCCCATATGGAACGCTGGCATCACAGGCAGTGGCTTAACCCATTGTACTACAACACCAGCCCCAGGATCAGCGTTTATTATTATTTGAAAGTATTTTGTTCTCAAACATTCTAGCAAACCATTTTTTTGTCACAAAACTTCGTAATTTTAAAAATTTACTTATTTTTATTTGAAAGGCAGAGAGACAAACCAACACAGAGAGATCTTCCATCTACTAGTTCACTCAATAGCCAGAGGGCCAGGCTGAAGCCGGGAATCAGAACTCCATCTGGGTCTCCCACATGAGCGACAGGGACCCAAGTACTTAAGCCACCACTTGCTGTCTCTCGGGGTCTGCATTAGCAAGAAAACTAAAATTGGAAGCAAAGCTAGGACTCGAACACAGATTAGAGATGTCTTAAAGCCAGCATCAAACACCTGCCCCTAAAATCAACTTTAAAAGTCAACAACAGAAATCATAAAATTAAACCAGAGACCAGGCATGTGCATTAATAAAACTTCCAGAGCATAAAACAGAAGAAACTGCTATACTGCTCCTATCCCTCTACTATTTCTAGTGTCACAAACATATTCCAAAACTGCTTGTTAGTTGTGGGAATTAACTCAGTCCAAACCACTGAACCAGCATTGGTTTCTCAATTCCTATTTATTTAGATTTCTATGCTGCTACAGACTCCCTCCCCTGGAAACTGATTTCAGGTTCTCTGTTTTTAACACAAATAGTTACTTGACAATGGGTGGAAGCTCTGTCTCTGCCTCTGTGTCTGGCTCCCTCTGTCTTTCAAAAAACTCAAAAAGCTTCCTAACTCAGAAGCCACTTACCATGTACTCCCCAGCCCAGGGCTGTGCTCAAGGTTGCTCTGTGCCATCCAGGACCCAACCTGAACACGTGCACCTGCCCTCTCTGGCCTAAAGAACAGTGTGGACTGCCTGTCTCTTCCAGGAAAGGACATTTACTTCAACTGTGTCAGGGACACAGAACTTAAAAACAATGATCTTCCACACTTCAGCGTAGGACTGACTTGCATTCAAGCCAGTGTCACCACCCAGGAAAGGAGGCAATGAAGGGACCACTGCCTGGCAACCTCGGTTACACGGATAACAATCAAAACAAGAATGGTGGAAAATGTTTACTCAGTACTCACTGTGTGGCAGGCACTACACTAAGAGTTTTACATATGGCTCAGATAATTGCCTCTCTTAAGAACAGGAATTGGAGGGCTGGCGCCATGGCACACTAGGTTAATCCTCCGCCTGTGGCGCCAGCATCCCATATGGGTGCCGGTTCTAGTCCCGGTTGTTCCTCTTCCAGTCCAGCTCTCTGTTATGGCCTGGGAAAGCAGCAGAAGATGGCCCAAGTGCTTGGGCACCTGCACCTACATGGGAAACTGGGAGGAAGCACCTAGCTCCTGGCTTCCAATCGGTGCAGCTCCGGCCGTTCTGGCCATTTGGAGAGTGAACCAGCGGAAGGAAGACCTTTCTGTCTGTCTGTCTCACTGTCTGTAACTCTACCTGTTGTAAAGTAAATATATAAAATCTTTTTTTTTTTTTTTTGACAGGCAGAGTGGACAGTGAGAGAGACAGAGAAAGGTCTTCCTTTTGCCGTTGGTTCACCCTCCAATGGCCGCCGTAGCCGGTGCGCTGCGGCCGGCACACCGCGCTGATCCGATGGCAGGAGCCAGGTGCTAGGTGCTTTTCCTGGTCTCCCATGGGGTGCAGGGCCCAAGCACTTGGGCCATCCTCCACTGCACTCCCGGGTCACAGCAGAGGGCTGGCCTGGAAGAGGGGCAACCGGGACAGAATCCGGCGCCCCGACTGGGACTAGAACCTGGTGTGCCGGTGTGCCGGCGCCGCAAGGCGGAGGATTAGCCTGTTGAGCCACGGCGCCGGCCAAATAAAATCTTAAAAAAGAAAAAAAAAAAGAACAGGACCTGGGGCCGGTGCTGTGGCATAGCAGGTAAAGCTGCCAGCTGCAGTGCCGGCATCCCATGTGGGCAATGGTTCGAGTCCCGGCTGCTCTGCTTCCTATCCAGCTCTCTGCTATGGCCTGGGAAAGCAGTAGAAGATGCCCAAGTCCTTGGGCCCTGTACCCATGTGGGAGACCCGGAGGAAGCTCCTGGCTTCGGACTGGTGCAGCTCTGGCCCTTGCGGCCAATTGAGGAGTGGGCCAGCAGATGGAAAATCTCAATCTCTCTCTCTCTCTCTCTCTCTCTCTCTCTCTCTCTCTCCTGCCTCTCTGTAACTCTGCCTTTCAAATAAATAAATAAACGTTTAAAAAAAACCCTCTCTCGTCTCTCTCATTCACTCACTCACTGTCTAACTCTATTTGTCAAATTAAAAAAATAATAAAAAAAAAAGGGGGCCGGCGCCATGGCTCACTTGGTTAATCCTCCGCCTGCAGCACTAGCATCCCATATGGGCACCGGGTTCTAGTCCCGGCAGCTCCTCTTCCAGTCCAGCTCTCTGCTATGCCCTGGCAGGGCAATGGAGAATGGCCAGGTGCTTGGGCCCCTGCACCCGCATGGGAAACCAGGAGGAAGCACCTGGCTCCTGGCTTCGGATCGGCGCAGCTCCGGCCGTGGTAGCCATTTAGGGGATGAACCAATGGAAGGAAGACCTTTCTCTCCCTCTATCTCTGTCAAATAAAAAAAAATTGTTTTAATTAAAAAAAAATAAAAATAAAACCGTTCTAGTAACTACATTTACAGATGAAGACACAATGAAATCACTGGCCTGGGGTCAGCACAAAAGGGCACTGCCAGGATGGACTAGGGTCTCACAGCTCTCAGTCCACGCACGCTCTCCTAGGCTAGTCTCTATTGCCCCTAACAGTATTCAAGACTGAAGAAAGGAGGCGCCTGGTGACAAAAGGATACTTCTACCTGTATTGCCTTCTCAGTCACAGATGCAGGACAGTCTCTCCTGAGGGCCACCACTGGGTGACTCCCAAACATAATACCTAATGCAAGGACGGCGCTGTGGCTCACTAGGCTAGTCCTCCGCCTTGCGGCGCCGGCACACCGGGTTCTAGTCCTGGTCAGGGCACTGGATTCTGTCCCGGTTGCCCCTCTTCCAGGCCAGCCCTCTGCTGTGGCCAGGGAGGGCAGTGGAGGATGGCCCAAGTGCTTGGGCTCTGCACCCCATGGGAGACCAGGAGAAGCACCTGGCTCCTGCCTTCGGATTAGCACGGTGCGCCGGCTGTGGCGGCCATTGGAGGGTGAACCAACAGCAAAGGAAGACCACCTTTCTCTCTGTCCACTCTGCCTGTCCAAAAAAAAAAAAAAAAGATTTACCATCACATGCTAGAACCCTAACCTCTCACTGGGGTGAACAATTGCCTTAAAACATGTTTACATCACAGAGCATTTGCCAAAATCTATGACTTTTAGGATATGTACAAAATAGTTCTTTACAATTAACGGAAATACAGAAATACAGAAACGTCTGGGGCCAGCGCTGTGGCACAGTGAGTTAAAGCCCCAGTCTGCAGCACCAGCATCCCATATGGACGCAGGTTTGAGTCCTGGCTGCTCCACTTCCTATCCAGCTCCCTGCTAATGCCATCTGGGAAAGCAGCAGAGGATGCCCCAAGTGCTTGGGCCCTGCACCCAGGTGGGAGACCTGGAAGAGGCTCCTGTCTTCACATCGGCACAGCTCCGGCCGTTGCAGCCATCTGGGGAGTGAACCAGAGGATGGAAGACCTTTCTCTCCGTCTCTTCCTCTCTCTGTAACTCTACCTCTCAAATAAATAAATGAAAAGAGAGAGAGAGAGAGAGAGAAAGAACGAACGAAACATGTCCAAACACTAGCGGAAACAAATGAAACACAGGTCAAGACATTCTGTTCAGAAAATTATCTCCAATACGTGAAAGCATAGCACATCTCACCACACGTCTGGTCTGGAGTGACAGACTGATGATAACCGCAAGTCTTCAAATCTGATTAAAAATACTGGATTTCACGTTCAAGTAAAGGTTGTTTTTTTTAAAAGGACCATTACCTCAAAACTACTCAGCATTAACAGTTTTCTTTCTCTGTATTTAAGTCTTCACTTTAGCATCAGTGAAGTGTGATACTCAAGATAAAGGATGACATCCTGAGGGAACCTGAACAACCTTCAAACCTATCCATGTGCTCCTGTAGCCAGAAGACAACAGGGAGCAAGAGTGTCAGGCAAGAGGCCAGTACTGTGGGTTGTGCCACATCCAGCAGTCTAGCACCCCGTTTGAGTCCTGGCTGCTCCACTTCCTTTTTTTTTTCTTGTTAAAGATTTATTTTGTTTATTTGAAAGACAGAGTTACTAAGAGAGTCAGAGACAGAGAGAGAGGTCTTCCATCCACTGGTTTACTCCCCAAATGGCCACAAAGGCTGGAGCTGGGCGGGTAGAAAGCCAGGAGCCTCTTCCAGGTCTCCCACGTGGGTGCAGGGGCCTAAGGACTTGGGCCATCCTCTGCTGCTTTCCCAGGCGCATTAGCTGGGATTCAAACCGGTACCCATATGAGATGCCAGTGCTGCAGGCCCCTGCTCCACTTCTGATACAGCTTCCTGCTAATGTGCCTGGGAAAGCAGCAGAAGATGGCCTGAGAGCTTGGGCCTCTGCACCTACATGGGAGACCTGGATTAACCTGGATTTGGCCTGGCCCAGCCCAGGTAGCTGGGCAGCCATTTGGGGAGTGAATCAGCAGATGGAAGATCTCTTTCCCTCTGTCTCTCCTCCTTTCTCTCTGAACTCTGGCTTTCAAGTAAATAATTTTTTTTTAAAGTGTCAAAGAAATGATCAAGGAAATACATTCGCTAAGAGACTTTTCCTCCACAAGCTTATTGCTAAGATCACAGGAAAATGCATTTTTCAAACCAAAAAATCTACTCACTTCAAAATAAGTGATGCTTTGCTAGTGTAGGAGAGAACTACCCAGAGGTAGGATAAAATAAGCATCCTCCTCCTGACTCTGTTCTGAGACACCAGTGACGACTTGGCACAAGGCAGACACAGTCTGGACACCACGTGACAGCTAAGCTCCAGCCCCAGTTAAAGGTACAGGGCTGGTGTTGTTTTTTTTGTTGTTGTTGTTTTGTTTTGTTTTTTTAATTTTTTAAAAGATTTCCTTATTTTATTTGAAAGGCAGAGTTGCAGGGAGGGACGGAGGGAGGGGAGAAGGGGGGAGGGGGAGGGACAGGGAGGGGAAAGGTCTTCCATCCATGGGATCACTCCCCAGATGGCCGCAACGGAAAGAGCCAGAAGCATCCTCTCAGTCTCCCACGCAGGTGCAGGAGCCGAAAGACTTGGGGGATCCTCCGCTGCGTTCCCAGGCCATAGCAGACTTGATTCAGAAGTGGAGCCCACATGGGATGCCAGCACTGCAGGGGACAGCACCATCTGCTATGCCACAGCACTGGTTTTTGTTGTTTGTTTGTAAAGGTTTGTTTTATTTATTTTTAAGGCATAGTTACAGAGAGAAAGAGGGAGAGAGAGAGAGAGAAATCTTCCATCCACTGGTTGACTTCCCAAATGACCACAAAGGCCAGGGCTGGAGCAGGCCGAAGCCAGGAGCTTCTTCTGGGTCTCCCACACGGGTGCAGGAGCCCAACACTTGGCCATCCTCCACTGCTTTCCCAAGCCATAGCAGAGAGCTGGATTGGAAGTGGAGCAGTCAGTACTCGAACTGGCCACTGGCAATTTAATCCACTATGCCACAACACTGGCCCCTGGTTTCTGTATTCAACTCTGGTCAAATTATCTTCTATTGTTAAAAAAAAAAAAAAAAAAGACGGTATTTTAATTTCTAAGCCATGCCATATTCCACTGATCTAGTCTAGGTCTTAAGATTTCCAAATCAGGCCGGCGCCGCGGCTCACTAGGCTAGTCCTCCACCTTGCGGCACCGGCACACCGGGTTCTAGTCCCGGTCGGGGCGCCGGATTCTGTCCCGGTTGCCCCTCTTCCAGGCCAGCTCTCTGCTGTGGCCAGGGAGTGCAGTGGAGGATGGCCCAAGTGCTTGGGCCCTGCACCCCATGGGAGACCAGGAGAAGCACCTGGCACCTGACATCTGATCAAGGTGGTGGGCAGGCCGCAGCGTGCCGGCCGCGGCAGCCACTGGAGAGTGAACCAATAGCAAAGGAAGACCTTTCTCTCTCTCTCTCTCTCTCTCACTGTCCATTCTGCCTGTCAGAAAAAAAAAAAGTAAAAAACTAAAAAAAAAATCAGCATTTTTAGGACTATGGTGCTATTCACTTCATGCTTGTGAAGCATGACAGAATTAAGTTTTCTGGGACTATTTAGAAGTGTCAAATGGTCTGAGCCCCAAGCATTCACTTTAAAGTGAAATAAAGTAGGGATACTGCGAACAAAACATGGTAAACTAATTATCAATTTTTTCCATTTATACATCCTTACATATAGTTTTTAAGAAGAGGCAGTCAGGGCTGGTGCCTTGGCATAGCAGGTAAAGCCACCGCCGGCAGTGCCAGCATCCCATATGGGCGCCGGTTCTAGTCCCAGCTGCTCCACTTCTGATCCAGCTTCTGCTATGGCCTCAGAAAGCAAAAGACGGCCCAAGTCCTTGGGCTCCTGCACCTGCGTGGGAGACCTGGAAGAAGCTCCTGGCTCCTGGCTTCAGATCAGCTCAGCTCCGGACATTGCAGCCAATTGGGGAGTGAACCAGCGGATGGAAGACCTCTCTCTCTCTCTCTCTCTGCCTCTCCTCTCTCTGTTTGACTTTGACTTTCAAATAAATAAATATTAAAAAAAAAAAAACAACAAGAGGCAGTCATGTGGCACAGCAGTAAATTTACTGCCGGCAATAGCAGCATCCCATGTCCAAGTGCCTGGTTCCTGCGCCGACTACTCTGCTTCTTTTTTTTTATTTTTTATTTTTTTTTAATTTATTTTATTTTATTTTATTTTTTTTGACAGGCAGAGTGGACAGTGAGAGAGAGAGACAGAGAGAAAGGTCTTCCTTTTGCCGTTGGTTCACCCTCCAATGGCCGCCGCGGCCGGCGCACTGCGGCCAGCACACTGCGCTGATCCGATGGCAGGAGCCAGGTGCTTTTCCTGGTCTCCCCATGGGGTGCAGGGCCCAAGCACCTGGACCATCCTCCACTGCACTCCGGGGCCACAGCAGAGGGCTGGCCTGGAAGAGGGGCAACCGGGACAGAATCCGGCGCCCCGACTGGGACTAGAACCTGGTGTGCCGGTGTGCTGGCACCGCAAGGCGGAGGATTAGCCTATTGAGCCACGGCGCCGGCCCTTTTTTTTTATTTTTTAAAAGATTTTATTTATTTATTCTAAAGTCAGAGTTACACAGAAGAGAGGAGAGGCAGAGAGAGAGAAGTCTTCCGTCCGATGGTTCACTCTCCAGATGGCCATAACGGCCGGAGCTGTGCCGTTCCGAAGCCAGGAGCCAGGAGCTTCTGTGTCTCCCACGTGGGTGCAGGGGTCCAAGGACTTGGGCCACCTTCTGTTGCTTTCCCAGGCCATAGCAGAGAGCTGGATCGGAAGAGGAGCAGCCGGGACTAGAACCGGCGCCCATATGGGCTGCCGGCACTTCCGGCCAGGGCATTAACCCACTGTACCACAGCGCTGGCCCCTGACTACTCTGCTTCTGATTCAGCTTCTTGCTTAAAAAAAAAAAAAAAAAAAAGTGTCCTAGCAGGCAGCAGTTGACGGCTGAAACATCTGGATCCCTGCCATCCACATGGGAGACTCCATATAACTTCCTGACTCCTGGCTTCCACCTAGCCTAGCACTGGCTATTGCAGGCAGCTGGCGAGTGAACTGGCAGATAAAAGATCTCTCTCACTCTCTCATCTGAAATAAAATGAAAAATGAATAAAAATGGAGGGATATGGCCAGCGCCACAGCTCAACAGGCTAATCCTCCGCCTTGCGGCGCCGGCACACCAGGTTCTAGTCCCGGTTGGGGCGCCAGATTCTGTCCCGGTTGCCCCTCTTCCAGGCCAGCTCTCTGCTGTGGCCCGGGAGGGCAGTGGAGGATGGCCCAAGTGCTTGGGCCCTGCACCCCATGGGAGACCAGGAGGAGCACCTGGCTCCTGCCATCGGATCAGCACGGTGCGCTGGCTGCAGTGGCCATTGGAGGGTGAACCAACGGCAAAGGAAGACCTTTCTCTCTGTCTGTCTCTCTCACTGTCCACTCTGCCTGTCCAAAAAAAAAAAAAAAAAATGGGGGTATAGCTCTGATGTGCTTCACGTTCATCTATTTTCAAATTCTTGTAAATGAGGACCAAGATACACTCAACCCTCGGGCAGGGAGAAAGCAGAGCCGCACCCCAATTCTGCATCATTCCTCCTAACTTGCACTCTCAGAGCCTGGCTTAAGTTCAAAGATCTAAAGAATTCTGCCATGAAACAAACCTGCTGTATCACTTCTATTCCAAAATGGCAGTCTCCCCTTCCCTTAGATTTTTAAGTTAAATAATGATACACATTTTTAAAAATCACTAAAAAATAGCAGTTTGGCAATTTCCAGTCATTTCTAGGAATGTCCCATTGACAAAAGAGGGTTTGAAACTGTTTCCTCCCACCTAGGAAAGGCGGAAACACTACTACCAGACCCACAAAGTCCACACAGCAGGGCCCTCCCAAAGTCTCACTTCTAGAAAGGGGTCTGTGGCAAGTTGACGGCAGCACCTATTCCATCCAAAAGGCAGCAGCAATTCAACACCTACTGTGTCAACGCTGAGCACAACTGCAAAGAAGTCAGGCTCGCTGCGAGCAACTCAGAGCTAGACATCAGTATTTAGATGAAAGTCAAATCCAATTCCTGCTGCCGCCATCAAACATTCCCTTTTCCTCACCTCATCCAACATACGCAAATAAAGCTTTCAAAATGCATCTAACACAAATCGAAAACTGACCAACTTGCTCAAAGGTGTGTGCAAGCTGATTTTTAAAAATAGCATGATGGGGAAACTCGGTGACAAGCTCTATGTTCTGCAAAGCGAAGGCAGACTTGACCTACAAAATGAGGGCAGGGTCGACTGTAACCAAGACGCAGGGTGCCTCCCCTGGCGGCCAGGAGTCAGGGAATGTGGGCAAGGGACCCGCACCTCACCACGACATCAGAGGGGCTTCAAGGGGGACCGACCTGGCGGTAGGCTGCATAGCCCCAAGAGACTCACGTCCACAAACAAAAACTTAGAAAGCAGACTTGGGTAAAGTCCGGGTTTCCAGCGTCCAAGGGCCCCCCAGGGCCCCCTGTGGATTTTCACTTCAAAGCACACCCAGAGTTTGCAGCTTAGTTACAGCTGAAGAGCAGTCGCCTTTCCAAGGACGAAACCCTTGAATTCCCTGCAGGTTTGTTTCCAAGGAAAAGCACTTTTTTTTTTTTTTTTAAATAAGCCTGGGGTAGAACCTACACAGAGAACCTCCCGCTCAGACCCCCAACCGGGAAGCCAAGTCCAGCCTCGCAGACTCTGCATCTCCGAAACGCACCCTCGTCCTCCCGAACCTTCGCGGTGCAGCACCCGTTAGAGACGCGCTCAGACACACAGGCCGGGATCCAGGCACTAAAATCCGACGAATTCCTTTGTCTGATTGGATTTTTCCTGTACCACTTTAAATGCGGGTCCACACACACGGAGCAGAGGAGGTGCACGCTGCATTCCGGGCGCAGGCCCCGCTCGGAGGAGGCACCGTCGATCAGACTCCAGCTTCTGACGGCTCGTGCTCGCAGCCCCTCCCCCTCCCTTCCCCAAAACGGAGAAAGGAACACCCGGCCGCCACGCGCGGGCCTCCCCGCCCAGGCAAGCGCCCTCCGCGAAGCACTTTTCGCGCACGGCCGCCGGGGGCCGCCGGGGAGCGTCCGGCGAGCGCTGGCAAGGGGTCTCGGGCCCCCCACTCGCGGCTCACCTGGGCGCGGGGACCCGGCTCACCTGCGCCCGGAGCCCGGAGCCGCCCCCGCCCGCCCCCGCCTCCGAGCTCGCGGGCGCCTCCCGTGCGCACGGGCACGTCCGCGGGCCACGCGTGTGCGTGTGCGCGCGTGTCCCCGTCCCCGCCCGCCCCCGACGGCAGCGCACACACACAAAAAGAAAGTTGGCGCCGGGCGCCCCGCCACTCACCGGGGTCGAAGTCGGGCACGGCCGCCTGGTACTGGGGTCCGACCCGCATGCCGCCGCCACCTGCGGGGACAGAGCGGGGCGTGAGCGCGGGCGCGGGCGCGGGCGCGGGCGCGGGCGCGGCGCGGGCACCTACCGTGCTCCTCGTCGCTCGACGAGCCCGAGCTGCCGTCCTCCCAGGAGTTGCTGCCGCTGTTGCCATTGGGCGCCGCCGCCGCCGCCGCCAAACTTTTATTCTGGCCATTACCGGGGGCGGCGGCCGCGGCGGCCGAGGCGGCGGCGGCCGAGGCGGCGGCGGCGGCGGCTGAGGCGGCCGCGTTGTTCCTGCCTCTGCGCTTCCCGGAGACCTCAGGGCCCTTCTCCACCATGGCCGGCGTCGGCGGGCCGGGCCCGGCGCGAGTGGGGCGGCCCGAGGCGGGCGCGGCGGCAGCCCCTCGGCGCGAGCAGGCGCTCGGCAGGCCCAGGCGGGCGGAGCGCGGAGCCGCCTCGAGCCCCGGCGCCGAGCCGAGCGCAACTTTGGCTCCTCGCGGCCGCACTTGACTGGCTCCAACTACTCCGGCGGCCGCGGGCGGGGAGCGCTGGGGGCGGGGCCTGCGCGGCGGGGAGGGCCGCGCGCAGCCTAACGCGGCGCGCGCGGCCCCGCCCCCGCGCGCTGCCATTGGCCGCCTCCGAGCGAGGGCGACGTGGAGCGGCGGCGCGGTTGGTGCGCGCGCCCGTCCGTCCGGGCCGCGGGGCGGGCGTCCGCCGGCGGGTTCGGTTGGCGCGTGTCGCCCGCGGTACGTGGTTGGAGGTTTGCAGTCGCTCTACGCCCCATGATCCATCTCTCCGGCAGCGGCGAGGACTTGGCTGCCTCCCCGCCCCCGCCCGCCCGCCGCCCCCGGCCCGGCCCCGCGTGCGCCTCCCGCGGCCTCTGCCCCCACCCGCCCCGAAGCCCCGGCCGCGCGGCCGGCCTGCAGCCGCGGGACGCGCCGACCGGGGCGGGCGAGCCCACGAGGCGGGACTACTTTCCGCTCGCGCGGAGGACTACCGCGCGTGAACGCAGCATACAAAGAGGGAAACTAATTGGGAGAAACTAATTGCGCCGCCTCTCCCGAGGGCTGGGCGGCCCGGGGCGCCTCCTGCAGACGGGGCGCGGTGCGGGCCCGGGGTCTGCGCGGCTTGGCGCTCCCAATTGCCGGACTTGGGGGCGCGCCCCGGGGGTCTGGGGCGCGGGGTTCCGGTCCGGCCCGTCTGCGGGCCGCGGGCCAGGGACCGGGACGAGGAAGAAGCTATTTTCAGCCCAAGCGCCTGGAGAGGGAGGAGGGTCAGCTTCCTCCCGGGCCGGAGCCGCACCCGGCGAGGGGGCCGCGAGTGAGACCCGAGGAGGCGGGTTCGGGAAACCTCTTTTCCATTTTTCCTAAGCCGGGGACCCCGTTTTTAAGTTACTTGAACCTGAGCTTGCTGTGGGCTTCGGCTGACACCGGCCCAGGGGATGGCCGGCTCCGGGAGAAATCGGAGTTGCAGCGGAGGACGTGGCCAGGGCTTTCCCGTCCTAGCGAACTTCGGTTCTTCCCAAGCAGGGCTGCGACCCCACCCCACCCGCAGTCGCGCAGCCCAGGCCAGGGCCCAGCCCCGGGCCCCGCTCAGGACGCCCCTGCCCCCGAGAGTCCCGGAGCCGCGGGCAGGCAGGGCCCACGGCTGAGTTCCTGGGGCTGGGCCGCCCGGCCCGGGCCTCTGACTCACGGAAGGAGGCTCGGAGCGCCCTGCCCTGCCCCTGGACCAAGACCGGCCTCCCAGGACGCGGAGGTGATGGGGACTCACTGACTAGGGCGCACGCGCCCCCAGCCCGCAGTGGGAGCCACTTCCTGGCTGGGTTTACCACCACGTGTGCCTCACTTTTTTTTATTTTAAGATTTTATTTATTTATCTGAAAGCCATAGAGGAGAAATCTTCCATCTTTGGGTTCACTCCCCAAAAGGCCACAATGGCCAAGACAGGGCTGGGCCAGGTTGAAGCCAAGAGCTTGTTCCCGGTCTCCCGCAGGACTTGGGCCATCTCCCGCTTTCTCAGGCATTAGCAGGGTTGGAAGTTGAGCAGCTGGGATTTGAACAAGCACCTAATCCCAGCACCTATGTGGGAGGCCAAAACTGCAGGCAGAGGCTTAAGGCTTAACCTTCAAAGCCAAGGCCTCAGCCCTCAGCCTCCCCCCACCCTTTTAACAGCCTGGTGTGAGCTCTGTGGCACAGCTGCTTAATCTGCCTCAGGGGACACCCACATCCCATATCAGAGTGCCTGGTTCCTCCCGGTTTCTCCGTAATCCCCAGCTTCCTGCTAATGTGGATTGGATTACTGCCACTCACTACAGAGACAGAGCTCCTGGCTCCTGGCTCCTGGCCCCAGCCGGCACAGCCCTGGCTGTCATGCTAGAGATCTGAGTGAACCAGCAGATGGAGGATTCTACCTTTGTCTCTGTCTCTTTTCTGTTACTCTTTCAAATAAATGAACAGGAGAGACAGAAAGATCTTCCACCTGCTGGTTCACTCCCCAAATGGCTGCAACAGCTGGAGCGGAACGGATCTGGAGCCAGGAGCCAGGAGCTTCTTCCGGGTCCCCCACATGGGTGCAGGGGCCTTTTTGGACCATCTTCTTCTGCTCTCCCAGGCCACAGCAGAGAGCTGGATCTGAAGTGGAACAGCCTGGAAGCAAACCAGAGCCCCTGTGGGATGCCGGTACCACAGGCAGAATCTTAGCCCAGTACAGCACCAGCCCATAAACTAAACAAAAACAAACAGCAGATCTCTCTGCGTCTCTGTTACTCTGTGTTTCAAATAAATCTTATTTTTAAAATAAAAAGCCTAACAAGTGCCTGTTCTGTGTCTGACCCCATGGCCTGCAACCTCACCTGTGAAATGCGGGTTCTGGGACCTTCCTCCTGGGTTTTCCTGGGGTTCACTTCCCCGGCCGCCTCTCCCTGTCGCTGGGGCTGGGGGCGGCAGTCGCCTGTGCGCTGGCACTGCTTACAGGCAGCAGCCAGGGCTGTGGGGGAGACCGAGATTTCACGCCGTCTCCCCTCTTACACCTCCCACAGCCCTTCTGCCTGCTCCCAGCCTGTGGCCTCCCCTGTTCTCCAGCAGACAGACTCCTCCCCTGCAGTCCCCAGACTGACTTCTGCTCCCAAGACCCCTCAGAGACCCTCCCCAGAGCCCCATCCACACGTGGCCTCCCCACTTAGCCCAGTCAACGGGGCCGTGCCCCCCACCCCTTAGCTCCTGCTGAGCTCAGCCACAGCTGCCCCTGACAGCAGCAGCACCTGAGCTGACCATTCCCTCGGCACCCACGCTGCCTTGCAACCCATACTCATTGCGGTCCATTCTCTGTGTCTGGTGCATAGTAGGTGCACGGTGGATGGATGAGTGTAGGAAATGCAGGCAGCTGTGGCTCTTTTAGGAACTTTTTCTGGAACTCAGGAAAGAACCCTTCCTCCTGAGGCCAGTACCTCAGGAATGGCAATGCCAGGGCTCCCAGGACAGGGACCTGGCGGGGGCGAGGCAGGGCCGGAGAGCTCTCGGACCCTGGAGTGCCTGAGAAGGCTTCCTTGCCCCATTGCACCCCGGGGCCCCTGGCCTGCCTCACCCTCCCCACCCCACTGGTCTGTGTTGAGTTAGGGAGAAGGGGGCTGAGACCTGACCCGCCCATCGGAGACCCACACCACTCATCCTAAACCAGGCCTAAAAGCCTGGCCTTCTGACTTGGTCCCCAGAACGTCCTTTATGACCGGGCCCAGGGTAAGCAGATAACGGGTGCAGAGGGCTGTGGGCAGACTCGAGCAAAGAAGCCATCTTCCTGCCACCCCGGAAAGCCCCGCGGCAGCAGCTGGTGCTGCAGGCTGTGCCCGCGCCCGGCTCTCCTCAGTGACCGTTCTGAGGCCGTACCCTGCCCAGCAGTCCCCTCGGGTGGGCACACCGTGCCTGCCCCCCACCCCGTGGGTAGGAAGCCGAGGCGTCCCGGGCTGCAGCATCTGCCACGTGGGGACAGGAGGACACACGCAAGGCACAGAGCCAAGCGGGACCCTGCTCCTCTCGGGGCTGCTCGGGGGGGGGGGGGGGGCTCTGCTCAGGAAGCCCTGACAGTGCTGACAGTTCTCATTGCCGCTACTACTGAGTATTGCTGTCTCTGCCCTGGAAGACTTGTGAGAGAAGTCCGCTCTGCTAGCTTCAAGCTTGGAGCCGGGCCCAGGAGAGGGTCCTGGCCAGGGCTGCTGGGGGCGAGGGAGGCAGGAAAACAGCCCTGAAGCCAGGCCTGGGAGCAGGCAGGACCCCAGAAGAAACAGATTTGAGGAGGGAACGTCTGCCCTCCCAGGAGCTCTCAGCTTAGGACCTGTGGCTGCAGTCAGAGGACTGTGGACGTCGGCTTCGTTTAAAGTGACCTTTAACTGAAATCTAGTATTCTCTTCACTTACGGATGTAGGTGGTATTAGCAGGGCCTGTGACCTTGTCACCCACAGAAACCGTGACACCATCTCAGCACAGTTGTGCACGAAATCTCGGGAGAACACTTACCCTCATCTCCAAAATCTCACAGTGCTTAGAGCCAGCGCAGATCCTGTTAGTTCCCAAGTTAGTAACTCAGTAATAAAATGGATCTGGCCGGCACCGCCGGCTCATTAGGCTAATCTTTTGCCTGCGGTGCCGGCACCCCGGGTTCTAGTCCCAGTTGGGGTGCCAGATTATGCCCCCGGTTGCTCCTCTTCCAGTCCAGCTCTCTGCTGTGGCCCGGGAGGGCAGTGGAGGATGGCCCAGGTCCTTGGGCCCTGCACCTTCATGGGAGACTAGGAGAAGCACCTGGCTCCTGGCTTCGGATTAGCACAGTGCGCTGGCCGTAGCGGCCTTCTGGGGGGTGAAATGGAAGGAAGACCTTTCTCTCTGTCTCTCTCTTTCTCACTAACTCTGCCTGTCAAAAAAAAAAAAAAATGGATCTTAGATAAACTCTAAGAACTAAATATAAAGCTGGAGTAGCGGGTAAAGCCACTACCTGAGACACCGGCATCCTGTGCAGGCGCCAGTTCGAGTCCCGGCTGCTCCACTTCTGACTCAGCTTCCTGTTGATGGCCTGGGAAAACAGTGGAAGATGGCCCAAGGTGGAAAGCCCCAGTGAAGCTCCTGGCTTCTGGCTTTGGCCTGGCCCAGTGCTGGCTGTTGCAGCTGTCTAGGGAATGAACCAGCGGATGGAAAATCTGTCTCCCTCTTCTCTCTGTAACTCTGCCTTTCAAAATAAATGTTTTTAAAAAGTAAAAAGTGAAAAGAAAGGCTGGCGCTGCGGCTCACTAGGCTAATCCTCCGCCTGCAGTGCCGGCACCCCTGGTTCTGTTCCCAGTCGGGGCGCCGGGTTCTAGTCCCGGTTGCTCCTCTTCCAGTCCAGCTCTCTAACGTGGCCCAGGTAAGGCAGTGGAGGATGGCCCAAGTCCTTGGATCCTGCACCCGCATGGGAGACCAGGAGAAGCACCTGGCTCCTGGCTTCAGATCGGTGCAGTGCGCCGGCCACAACACACTGGACATAGTGGCCACTTTGCGGGGTGAACCAACGGAAAAGGAAAACCTTTCTCTCTGTCTCTCTCTTTCACTGTCTAACTCTGCCTGTCAAAAAAAGTGAAAAGATGATTAACACAGTGGGAGAAAATATTTGTAAATCATGCATGCCAAGGGACTTTAGAGTATATAGTAAATTCACACATCTCAGAAAGATAAATAAACTAGGGCCAGCACTTGGCGCAGCAGGTTAACTCCCTGGCCTGAAGCGCCGGCATCCCATATGGGCACCGGTTCTAGTCCCAGCTGCTCCTCTTCCAATCCAGCTCTCAGCTGTGCGGGTGTGGTGGGGTTGGAGCTGCTGCCGGGTACGTAGTGGTGCAGCTGCCTTGCAAGGCGGCTGGGCAGTCAGAAAGTTCAATTAGTTACCAGTTGGCCCAGAAATCCCAATCCTAGACATACATCCAAAACTACCACATGCGTCCACTTTTCTTGAAGATTTATCTGCAAAGCAGAATGACAGAGAAAGAGGGAGACACATCTTCCATCTGCTGGTCCATTCCCCAGCCTGCAGGTAGCCCTGACCCCCCCATGCCACAGCACCCACTCTGCATACACGTTTTTATGTGGACACGTGGGGCTGAGGTGGCACAGCGCGTTCAGCTGCTGCTTGGCAAGCTCATCCCACAGCAGAGTGCAAGCTGGAGGCCAGGCTGCTCCACTTCCTATCCAGCTTCCTGCTAATGCTCCTGGAAGGTGATGATTCAAGTACTTGGGTCCCCACCACGCACAGGGAGACTGGATGGAGTTCCTATCTCCTGACTTCGGCCTGATCCAGCCCTAGCTGTTGCAGACATTCAGGGAGTGAACCAGCAGGTGGAAGATCTTTCTCTCTCTCTCTCCTTTTCTTTAAATATGTATTTATTTTATTTGAGAGAGAGAGAGAGAGAGAGCGAGAGCGCATTTCCATCTTCTGGTTCACTCCTCAGGTAGTCCCAAAGGCCAGGGCTGTCAGGCTGAAGAGAGGAGCCCAGAACGTCACCTGGCTCTCCCACAAAGCGAGGAGTCCAGCACGTCACCTGGTCTCCCACAAAAAGAGGAGCCCAGCATGTCACCTGGCTCTCCCACGTGGTGCAGGGGCCCAAAGGTTTGGACCATCTTCCACTACTTTCCCAGGTGCACGAGCAGGGAGTTGGATCAGAAGTGGAACAGCCTGGACTCAAACAGGCACCCATATGGGATGCCAGCATTGCAGAGAGCAGATCTACCTGCTACGCCATAGTGCCGGCCCCTCAAAATTTCTAAAGTGTATGCAAATATTGCAGTGAAATGAAATATATTTTCTTCCCAAATAAAATTTTGTTTAAATGTTAAAAAAATAAAGTATATGTAAATGTTCACACAAGTTTTATCCATATATACTACTGATATGCATAGTTACAAAGTAGGTAAAACCTAATGTCCAACCCTCAGTGAATGTTTACACTAAGTGAGGTATATTCAAACCCCGGAATATGAGACACCATAAAAAGGAACAAAGTCAGAGATGGCCTGCAACCCAGGCAACCTTGGAAACGTCTGTTCGGTGGGGAAGCTGGTCACAAAGAATCACATGGGCTTCCCTTCAGCACGGTGTCGGACAGGAAGTGGCTTAATGGCTGTCAGCACCAGAGGGGAGCAGGAAGGGCGAGACTGCGCAGGCCAGGGCTCCTCGGCAGTGATGAAATCTCCGGTCACTGATCGTGGTGACAGTGACCCAACTCTGCAAACCTCGGACCTGTGCCCTCTACGGGGTGAACTCTGCAGTACTGGGATTCGGTCTCAGTAACACTGTTTGAGACAGAGATGGGGCAGCGAGTGAAGCCATGGCTTGGGACCCCTGCATCCCGTACTGGACACCTGGCGGGGAGTCTCGCCTCCACTTCTAATCCAGCTTCCTGTGAAGGCACCTGGAAGGCCCAAGTGATGGCATAACCAGGAGGCCAGACAGGTCTGCGTGAGCTGGGAGCCTCTGAGAGCCCCGAATGTGAGTGTCGATCAAAACGCCCCTTTCCCACGATGCACCTGCTTCATCCAGGACCTAAAGGTGGGCACCCTGAAAATATGGATAGAAAGCTCCACGTGGAATTTATGGAGGCTTCATAAAATTCCCAGGTGGCTTCACGCCTGCGGAGGCACCACCCCCTACCTCATAAATAAGACCAACAACCAGGGCAGGTCTCTCGTGCCATGGGCCGCAGCTGGAGATGCTTGCAATCCCCTCCCCCACCCCTCCCTTCAGCTATCCTCCGGCCCACCCGTGACAGGTGTCTGTCCACGCAGGGCCATCATGCTCACCAGAGCATGTGTGTTCGCTTTTTCATCTTTTTAATAAAACATGTTATCACTGTGTGCACCTCATGCATGTCTGTACTTGGTAATCTTTGTATAAGACAAGGGCCTGGAATAAGATTAGTACAGCCATAGTCACACCACAAGTACCTGGGCGCCTGCCACCCACATGGGAAACCTGGACAGAGTCCCCATCCATCGCAGCCATTTGGGGAATGAATCTATGGGTGGAAGATCTCTCCGTCTCTCTCTCTCCCTCTCTCCTGTCACTCTGCCTTTTAAATAAATGAATAAACAGGCCTTGGAAGAAAAAAGAAAAAAAGGAATGGAGGTGACTACACAGGCAAGAGTGGGAAGGAAGGAGACAGCTTACCTCCCACGGCCTCGGCTTTCTCCCGATCGTGCCAGTTTGCGCCCTCTGCGGCCTGGCATGGGGGAGCCACCCTCGCTGCAGAAGCTGTGGCTTGCCAGGTGCCAGGACCCGTGGAGGTGACCTCGCTCCCGCAGCCCTCCTCGGGGCCCAGGTCACACTGCAGCAGAAGAGGGGACACAGCCCCAGGTGGGGCCCTCACAGCCCTTTATGGAAATCACTCAGGAACATGTTTTACGCTCTGAGAAGCCCCCCACCCCCAGAAGACCACAGAGCTGGACAAGTGTGGGGCCTCTAGGTGAGTGGGATGGCCACTGGGAGACAGAGCCGAGGACAGCTCCTGCCCTCAGAGGTGTCCAAAGGTCATCAGCTCCGAGTCTGCCTCAAGACTGCCCACTTTAGGGGGGATTCCTGGGTTTGCCGAGGCCACATGGTTGGGGCCGCCTCCTCCAGGGAGCTCTCCTGGCCTCCCTGATACCTTGGCTCCCCATCCCAGCACCCATGGGCCTGCCTTCGAGCACCGATCAGAGCAATGGCTGTAATGACACAGGCCCGGGGGCTCTCCGCAGGCTGTGTTCAGCTCCTGCGTGCCTGGGTCCCCTGCCCGGCTGAACCTTGCACACAGCAGGAGCTCATTAAGTCACCACTGCTGCCTTTGTCCTGGGAGCATAAACAAATCACCAGGGAAATAAGTGGTGAGCCCGCCTGGCTTCCCGGTGACCTTTCAGCAGCTGCCAGCTGCACCCAGACTTTCAGACCCTCCCAAAGAGGGGGCTTCCTTTTTCTGTCTAGAAACCACCTTCCAACGTGTGGCTTCCTGCCTGAGGGCCCGCCCCGTCCACAAGAGTGACAGCTCTCATTCCCCTCCCCCAGGATGCTGGATCAGCAAAGGGCAAACCAGTTAACTCCCCGGAAACAGCCAGCCAGCCAGTCCCTGGAGACCCGCAGCCCTGGTCCATGCTGGCGGGGTCCTGACAGGACTGCCAATGTTGGGTCCCAGGGAGGGGTCTGCATGGCCCAGCCACATCAGCTCCCATTGGCGTGCTGCTCACGGTGTTACGGTTCCAAAGAAACACTTGGGGCCTTCCCCAGGGCAGGGGGGCCACAGGGGTGTCTTGGGAAGCGGCAGGCCTGAACCCCCCCCCCCCAGCTTGGATGCCAGGACCCTGCTCTCCCCAGGGCCCTCCTCCCTGCACAGGACAAGAAAGCATCCTTGCAACATGTCCGTCTGCTGCCCTGCCCTCGAGGCCCCAGCTGCACTGTCTCCCCGCTCACCCTCCACATCCTGCACCTGCCGGAGCCAACCTGGAGCAGCTCACTCAGACCTTGCCAGGCTGCCCCTCTGGAGACTTCCTGACCGTCCCATACCCTCCTCCCAATGCTAACAAAAGGCTCAGCTGCAGTGGTGTGCAGCTGTGCACCGTGCTGGTCGCCTGGGTCAAGGTGCACCGAGTGCAGGGGAAGCAAGGTTCCGGTGGGTGCGAGGACCTGCCAGAGGAGACTTCGTGGGAGTGGACTGGCGGTGAAGACCCGCCCTCCACAGGGCCAGACAGTTAGCTGGGGGCCCCATGACCAAGCGTGGTCCTCCTCTGGCTGGAGCCAGGAGGCCATTCTCTGCCCCTGGACACCAGGACTCCCACTGGCCCCCCTGGGCTGTGGGCCCTTGTCCTCACACTGAGTCACACTCTCCCAGGTTCCCCGGGCTCCCCAGGCTCCCCCCTCCCCCTACCGAGCCTTCAGACCTGGGCTGAGGGACGCTGTGCGCGTACCGACTCTGGTGTGTGTCCATTCCCCTAAGGAGTCGCCTCCCCGTATCCACTGCCACGTGTCCGTTCCCCTCAGCAGTCGCCTCCCCGTATCCACGGTCTCCTACTGACTCTGTCTCCCTGGGGAACCCTAAGGGGCACCTGCACCTACAGAAGACCGAGGCGTGTGCTGCAATGACGGATGGAACCGCAGCGAGAAACAGCCCTACCAACAGCCGGCACCGTCACTATCCCCCCAGTAACGATCAGAACAACCAGACAGAAGCTGAGTGAGGAGACAGGGGTCCTGAGCAGACCCGGCTGGCAGTGTGGAAGACTCTGCCCGCTAACAGCAGTGCACGCGAGCTCCTCGGCTGCACGCAGGGCGGGTTCCAGGTCACCGCGTGTTAAGCCACAGACCACCTGGATAGACGTAACACACCCAGGGTCTTCTCTGATCACAACAGGATGAAGTTAGAAATCAGTAACAGTAGAAAGACCGAGAAATTCACAAATCTGTGGCAATTAAAAAACACGATATTAAACAACCAATGATCAAAGAAGAAACCACAAGGAAATTAGAAAGTATCTGGGGGTGGCCATAGAGATTAAGCTGCTGCTGGGCACCTGAACCCCTCACTGGAGAGCCTGGATTTGCACCCCACCTCACTCTGGGAGGCAGCAGGTGATGGCTCAAGCTCCTGGGTCCCTGCCCCCACGTGAGACACCCTGTTGGAGTTCCTGGTCCCTGACTGTTGTGGGTATTTGGGAAGTAAAGAAGCAGCTCAAAGACCCGTCTCCTTGGTTAACTGTGTCTCTCTGCACTTCAGATAAAATTAAAAAAAGAAAGAAAGAAAAGGAGAAGAACAAATAAAGTACTTGGAGACCGATGAAAACAAAAAGGCAACATCCCAAAACTTTTGGGACACAGTGAAAGCAGTGATGAGGGTGAAATTGCTCTAAAAAACGAGAGTGACCTCAAAGCAACTTAACTTTACAACTTAGAGAACTAAGGAAGAAGAGCAAGCTAAACCCAACACTAGGAGAAGGAAGGAAATAATGAAGATTAGATAGCGAACAGAAGACAGTAGAGACGATCAAAGAAACCGAAAGTTGGTTCTTCAAAAAGATCAACACAACAGACAAAGCTTTAGCTGGAAGGACTGAAAAAGCAGAGAGAGAGAGAGAGAGAAGACTCCAATTACAAAAACCAGAAATGGAAGTGAGGCCACATGGACAATTCTACAAAAGCAAAAACGGTTAAAAACAGAAGCGCCCCGTGGTACAGCGAGCCCACTTCTGGGTAAATCCCGGAAGTGCTGAAAGCGAGGTGTCGAGATGTCTGTGCGTCTGTGTTCAGGCAGCCTCGCTCACAGCAGCTCCAACACGGGAGCAACCCAGGTGGCCACCCTGGACGAACGGGGAAGGGAAATGCCTGCGTCCCGTGGGACGTTGTTCTGTTTACAGAGGAAGCAAACTCTATTCTGTGACGCCACATGGAAGACCCTTGAGGATATCGTGCTAGTGAAATAAGCCAGCCACAGATAGATGAACACTACATTCCACTCATACAGGCTCTTTTCATTCATTTATTGGAAAGGCAGAGTTAGAGAGGAGAGATAAAAAGAAAGAGAGATCTTCCATCCACTGGCTCACTTTTCTTTTTTTTAAATTTTTTTTTATTTGAGAGGTGGAATTACAGACAGGGAGAGGGAGAGACAGAGAGGTCTTCCATCTAGTGATTCACTCCCTAAATGGTCGCACTGAGCCCATTCAAAGCAAGGAGCTCCGTCCAGTTCTCCCACACAGGTGCAGGCCCACAAGGACTTGTGCCATTTCTGCTGCTTTCCCAGACCATAATAGAGATCTAGATTGGAAGAGGAACAGCCAGGACACGAACTGGCACCCATGTGGGACGCCGGCTCTGAAGGTGGAGGCTTAGCCGACTACACCACAGCCCCGGCCCGGTTCACTCTTCAAATGGCTGCAATGGCTAGGGCTGGGCTAGGCTGAAGCCAGGACCTGGAGCTGCACCCTTCTCTCCCAGATGGGTGACAGAGGCCCAGACAGGTGAGCCATCTCCTTCCCTGCACATTAGCAGGGAGCTGCAGCAGAAGCAGGCGGCAGCTTAGCCCACTGTGCCTCCTCGCCAGCCTGGAAGGATCTGGGGGAGAGATGGGTAGGCCGGTGGAGCAGGGGTGTTGAGGGCGGTGAAAATCCGGTGTATAAACCTCACATGGTAGACACCCCCCTTGCATGTGTGTGCAAGCCCATAAAAGACGCAATGAAGTGGTCAGCCTGGACTCGGGGTGCCCATGATACATCCTCCTAGGTTCACCGACTGGAACAAATGCACCCCTTGAAGGAAGGTGGTTCTGCGAGTGGAGACAGGGTCACGTGACAGCTCTCTTCCTTCTACTCAGCTCCACCGGGAACCTACAACTGCTCCAAAAATTAACGGCCATTTTTGAAAATTCATAGTAATTGAAATGCAGTTCCACTTCTGTGAAAATGTCCACATAGGCAAATCCACAGAGACAGAAGTAGGGACAAGCATGTGGCACCGTGGGTTAAGTCACTGCTTGCGTCCCATACTGGAGTCCTGATTCCACTGCCAATCCAGCTCCCTGGGAACGCACCTGGGAAGGCAGCAGACGATGGCCCAAGTGCCTGGGCCCTGCACCCACGCGGGAGACCCACAGGGAGCTCCTGCTCCTGGCTTTGGCCTGGACCAGCCCTGGCTAATGCGGCCATTTGGGAAGTGAACCAGAGGATGAGAGCTCTGTCTCTCTCTGTCACTCTGCTTTTCAAGTAAATAAATCTTGAGGAAAAAAAAAAATCAGGAATGTCTGTTACATACCCCTAGCCCATCCCATCATGTATGACACACTTGGTGGGGCAGTGACTTGGCTGGACCACACAGCTGGTGGGCAGCAGAGTGGCCTTAGCACCCCCAGCTGTGGCGTGAGGGCTCTGGCCCCTCCCTCACTAGGCTCACCTGCTCACGCGCTGTGGGAGACAGCTCCTGGGTGGGGACGGGGCAGGCCCCTCCGCTCCACCTGTCCCACCTGTGCCACCCCAGAGGACAGCTGTGGCTGCCTAGAGAGACCACCCAGCAGCTGCTGTACAGGGAGCAGCTGAATCCCCAAGTAGAACTGCAGCCCCCACCCCCAGGGACTTCCTGGCATGGTCCAAGGCACAGAGGGCCCCTGCTCCCAGGAGCCACGCGGAGCCCCCTCGGGGGGAGTCCAGGTGGGCCAGCTCCCAGGGGGCTCCAGTCCCCCTTCCTTCCTTCTTCGTTTGCTCCTCACGTCCCAGGCCTGCAGCAGCTCTGGGGCCCCTGTACCACTCACTGCGGCCAGCGTCCCTCCGCCAGGCTCTGCGGCCCAGCCCCCACGCGACACGACTGCAGCCTGCCCCAGCTCCAGCCCCCACGCGACACGACTGCGGCCTGCCCCAGCTCCAGCCCCCACGCGACACGACTGCGGCCTGCCCCAGCTCCAGCCCCCACGCGACACGACTGCGGCCTGCCCCAGCTCAGACCTTCAAACACTCTGGGCTACTTCCAGGAGCACAAGCCAGGTGGCACGCAAGGCCATGCATAGGCTGGCTTCTGCCGGCCGCACTCACCTGTCTCACACCTGTCTCACACCCGGGATTCCCCGGAAAGGCAGTTGATCTCAACTTCTCTGGAATGCTGCTCCCAGCTGGTTAGTTGGTCCCAGTCCCGGACACACAGGGAGGGCCGGGGCTCTGCCTCTGCGCGGGAGTGAGTGTGGAGGTCAGGCAGGTGCAAAGCAGGGTTCAGCACCTGAGCTAGGTTGGCCCAGCCGAGCAGCAGCCGTGATGCGGGCTTTGCCCACGGTTCCCCGTGGGTGAACCCAGCCTCTCCTTTGGGGCCATCATCCCCTTGGGCAAGGTGAGCTGCTCAGGGCCACAGGGTGAGGGACTCTGGCCCAGGCAGCTGGCACCGCCACCTGTGTCACCCTATAGGCTCTGCAGCCCAGGAGGGACCACACTTGGTTTAAGGCTGTGCGGCTTAAATCCTAAAGCTTTTGATACAGGGGCCGGCGTTGTGGCAGCAGCCTGAGCTGCTGCCTGGGATGCTGGCATTCCCTATGGGCGCTGGTTCGAGTCCTGGCTGCTCTGCTTCCGATCCAGCTCCCTGCTGATGACCTGGGAAAGCAGCAGAAGACAGGCCAAGTCCTTGAGTTTCTGCACCCATGTGGGAGACCCGGATGAGGTTCCTGGCTCCTGGCTTCGGCTTGGCCCAGCCCTGACCGTTGTGGTCATTTGCAGAGTGAACCTGCAGATGGAAGATTCTCTCTCTCTTTCTCTCCCTCTCTCTGTACCTCTTTCAAATAAATAAATCTTGAAAACAAAACAAACAAACAAAAACAAGCACTGACCTCTGGGATCACACCGGATCTGTCCTTTGTGTCAATTTCACTCAGCATGATGTCCTCAAGACGCCTCCGTGTGACAGCGGGGTCCATGTCCCTCCTTGAGGCGGAACATGGTTTCTGGTACGAATAGCCCAGATTTCGGGCAGCCGCTCACCTGTCCACGGACGCTGGGCTCAGTGGGTGCTGCTGCCTTCAGGGCCTCGGTGAGCACACAGGCGTGGGACTGCCGGGTCCTCCTGGCCAAGGCAGAGAGGCAGGGAGGGGCTGTGGTCAGAGGGGCCCTTCAGGATGGCTGCAGGCAGGGTGGCCAATGAATAGAGGGAGCGGGTAGAGCACAGTGGAGCCCCGGACCCTGCCACGTGAGAGCAGGTGAGCAAGGCATCTCTGCCCCGAGGACCAGAAGCTGCTGTTTGAGCGGATGACATGGGAAGCCATGTGCCGGGCGGTGCCAAACTCTCCATTGTTGTCGCCAGAGAGAGACCTCTGGAAGAGAAGCTGGGGCCCCAGCCTGGGGGTGGCGCTCTGTCGGGAGGTGCACAGCCAGCACCTGCGGCTTGCTCTGCCCGTGGGGCACCTGATCTTCAAAACTCGGGAGCCTGCAGCAGCCTCAGTTCCTGGTCAGAGGTGGGTGTGACAAACCAGGTGACGTGGCTGATGCCGAAGCGGTGGCAGCAGCTGGCTGTGCCGGGCCCTGGGCCTGACTGCAGAGCTCAGCTGGGGTGCGAGTACATGGAGGCCGGGTCCCCCCCAGGGTGGGAGTGACCTCAGCCGACAAGCGTGAGCCACGCCCAAGAGCAGCGACCGCAGCAGCCCTGCCTGGGTACCGCCAGGGTCCAGCCAGGGTCCAGCCAGGGTCAGCCGGGCTCCTGAGGAGCTTGCCCGCCTCCTCACTGCTCTGGGGACACAGCAGGGGCTGCTGGTGGCCTCGGGCCCCTGAGAGCTTCATCAGAGCAGACACGGCCCCCTCCCGTGTCATTCTTCCCTCCTTGCTGTGTCAGTCGCTGGGGTACAGCACAGGAAGAAGGGGTTTTGTTGTCTCGGGCTACAGGGGCCCGGGCTCCCCAGGTGCTTCCTGCCCCCTCAGGGCCTTGGCTCCTGCCATCCCTGACCGCAGCGAGAAGTGAGGGCGTGACCTGCCAGTCCTCCCCAAGCCACTGCCCCGCCCAGGGTCGCCCTGCTCCACCCCACCAGCTGCACCCAGCTGACTCACGAGCAGACCACGATGTCCACAGATGCAGGAAGCTACGTTTTCCTCCTCCTGAAGACACTTTCACTTATCCACTCTCACGTTATCTGAGAGGCAGAGAGAACTCTTCCTTCTGCTGGTTCAGTCCCCAAACTCCCACAAGAGCCAAGCCAGGAGCCTGGAACTCCATCCGGGTCTCCCATGTGGGCGGCTGGGACCCAAGTGCATGAGCTGCCTCCCAGGGCGCACGTCAGCAGGAAGCGGAGCCGGGACTCGACCCCAGCACTCAGATAAGGGCTGGGACGTCCAAGCAGGGATTGCCCACTGCGCCACGTGCCACCCCATCTTTCTTCACAGGCACCGTTGCACAGAGGAACACAGCTCTGTCTCAGGTAGGGCCGCCACGCGCTCTATGTGGGTGGAGAAACCCAGGCCTGGAGGCGGGTGTGCCGGCTCTGCCACAGTCTCCTGCCTGCCCAGGAAGTCCTCCCCCCAGCAGCCCTCTGCTCTGTGCCTGCCCCCTCGCTCTGACAGGTGCTACTGTCATCGTCACTTTACAGATGAGGAGAATCGAGGCCCAGAGAGGTAAAGTCAAGTCGCCCAGGGTCACTATCAAGTACATCCAGGGACCAGCATCACCCGTCAGGCACCAGGCTGCAAGCAGGACGCGGCTCAGCCAGCCCCCAGCCCCAGGCAGCCAACAGTCTGCCTCCGACATGGCCTGTGGTGGCTGGACACGGAGGCACCCCAGAGCCCTTCTCGAACGGCCACACAGTGGCTGGGGCCTGCGATGCCTGGCCTGTGACAAGTGCCCGAAGGTGAGCCAGGAATCCCTGGCACCTTCCTCCTCCTCTCCCCTGAGGTGGGGAGGGGGTGAAAAGCAAGGCGGGCAGGCTGTGCTGTGTCCCCATGTCCTGTCTACACCCAACCCCACAGCCCACTGACCTCCTGTCGCGGGGGGGTTGAGGGGGTGCTCACCAGGGGTCTCCCAGCACAGTGGCCTAAGTGAGATGCCTCCCTGGTGTCTGGAGGGAAACTTGCAGGGTGCAAACCCCACGGTGCTGGTGAGAGACCGCTTCTGTGTGGCACAAACAGTGGCAGCCACGGTGGGCGGGGCTTCTCCCAGCATTTTCATCAGAAGCACTCATTATTTAGATTTTTAAAAAATATACAAAATTTCCTGAGTTAAAAGCAAAACAAAACCTGGCCAGAGCCTTCATAGTCTCCTCCAAGAATGTCTATGGAGAGGGGCATTCCCAGGGGTAGGGTCTGTGTTCTCCCCTCCCACCCCTCAAATCCCCAAGGCAGTTACTGTGCTCTCGGGTGGAAGCTCTGGTTACCTCTCCCCTGGGCTGCACCTGTCCTGTCCCTGGGCCCCCGGGCTCCTCCCCAGCATCTGTTCTTTGGAATGAGAGCTGCTTCCCCCAAGGAAGAACGGAAGGGCCTGGAGTCTCTGAGGACGCTCCTGTTCACCACTGGGCACCCGATTTCTCTGTTAATTAATGCGTATTTTTATCCAAAGTTCAAAGTCAACACACATGATATGTACAGAAGTGAAAAAGGCAAATGGAGGGCCAGAGTTATGGCGCAGTGGGTTGGCTCACTGCTTATAGTGCCGGCTCGACTTCCAGTCCAGCTCCCTGGCTAGTGCTCCTGAGAGATCAGTGGAGGATGGTCCAAGTTCTTGGGCCCCTGCCACTCATGGGGGAGACCCAGATGGAGTGCTGGCTCCTGGCTTCCAGCTGGCCCAGACCAGACTGCTGTGGATATAGAGGGAGTGAGTCGATGGATGGAAGATCGATCTCTCTCTCCCTCTCTCTCTGTTGCTCTGCCTTTCAAATAAATAAATCTTTAAAACTAGAGAGGAAAAAAGGCAAATAAGGGGCTGGCATTGAGGCATAACCGGAAAAGCTGGCACCCAACACGGCTGCTCCACTTCCCACCCAGCTCCCTGCTAATGGCCTGGGAAAGCAATGGAGGGCTGTATGAGTGCTTGGGCCCCTCCACCCGCATGGGAGACCCAGATGGAGCACCTGGATCCTGGCTCCAGCCAGCTGGGTGTTAATCAGTGGGTGGAGATCTCTCTCTGCTTCTCCCTCCCTCTCTCTCTCTCTCTCTCTCTCTCTCTCTCTCTCTCTCTCTCTGTAGCTCTGACTTTCAAATAAATAAATGAATACTTCAAACAAAAGGCATAATTTAACTTGGTCATCTCTGCAAACCAACAATCCAAGACATACAACTCTATCTCTAATTAAAAAAAAAAAGGCAAATAGGCCTATCTTCCCCAGAGATAACCACCATTTTTTAAAAAGATTTATTTATTTATTTTGAAAGAGTTACAGAAGCAGGGGCAGGGAGAGAGAGGGATTTTTCCATCACCTGGTTCACTCCCCAGACACCTGTAACAGTCAGGGCTGGGCCAGACTGAGGCCAGGATCCAGGACTTCACCTATCTCCCACATGGGTGCAGGGGCCCAAGGACTCAGGCTGTCCTCTGCTGCTCTCCCAGGCACATTGGCAGGGAGCTGGATCGGAAGTGGAGCAGCCATGTGCGATGCTGGGGCTGCGGCCACTGGTGAACCTGCTGAGTCCACAGCAAACCCCTGCATTGACTTCTGTCTCTACGCTTACAGATAATATTCCTGCACTTCAGTTCCATAATTTACCACCCCAGCCACTGCCTTTCGACCTTCTCTCATGGAAGGTGAGTTTGGCTTCCTCTCCCTCCCTGGAACACACTCACACCTGCTACCCTTGCGGCTTCTGCTGATACACAATAACTTTCATCTAAGCCAATATTCAGTTGTCTCACCAGGATGATTATATAAATATTGCTTGTTACTGACACAAGTAATACGTTATGTTTACATTTCCTTTCCTGTTTAACTTTCAGTTTTTCATAAGTTCACCACTGCCTTTGGTTTTAGCAGCCTAGTCTTGTAGGCAGATCCCAAGACCCCTGCCTCCTGGCATTCACACCCTGTTGTAGACCCTCCTTGTAGGTGTGGGAATGACCTGTCTCACTGTAACCAACACAATGGAAAAGATGGTACTGTGCTGCATAAGATGATAGCTCCTGTCCTGCTAGTCTCTCGCTCCCCTACTGACTGGGGAGAAGGAGGCTGTGTACGCTGAGAGATCCCGTGGCAAGGACAGCGGGTGACCTCCTGGAGGTCAGGGCAGCCTCCAGTCAGTGGTCAGTAAGAAACCAAAGCCCTCAGTCACTCAGCAGCAAGGAACAGGGCTGGGCCAGACTGAGGCCAGGAGCCAGGAACTCCATCCTGAGGGTGGCAGGGACCCAAGGACTTGAGCCATCAGTGGCTGCCTCCCAGGGTCTGTATTAGCAGGAAGCTGGAATTAGAAGTGGAGCCAGGACTTGACTCGGGCACTGTCATATGGTATACGGGCATCTTAACTGCTAGGCCAAGCTCCTGCCCCAACTGTCGTCAATTAAACTCCCACAAGCTCTTTGTTCTGTTAAAACAAACGTGGTGGGCGAGTGCTGTGGCACAGGGGCTTACGCTGCCACCCGTGGCACAGCCACCCCACATCAGCACAGGGTCAAGTCCTGGCTGCTCTGCTTCCGGTCCAGCTCCCTGCTAATGTGCCTGCAGCCTTGGCTTCCTCTGGCCCGGCCTCCTGCTGGCTTTCTGTTGAAGCAACCCCTGGCTCTTCCCGACACGGGCTTCCTCCACACGGCTTCCATATGAGTCAACTTTCTCGCCACCATAACTAAATACCTAAGACGAGCTGCTGATGGGGGAAGGAGCATTATTTTGGCTGCTGGTGTTGGAGGTTCACGGCCCGTGGTGGAGCAGGCCTACTGATCTGGAGCCCGATGAGGGCAGCGGATGGCAGAGGAGGGACCACACGGTGACGGGGGAGACAGAGAACAGCTCGGCCGGCCTCCCCTCTCTCGAGAACCACCTATTGGGGCTGCCCAGGGACCCAAGGCCCTTCCACGGGGCCCAATCAGAGTGGTTGGATCTGGTCTTTATTTTCAATGTGTTAACCCTTAACATTACCCTATGTCATTCAAAAAAGCTCTGGCACTCGAGCTTGTAAACGGGATTTGGAGACACCCACACGAGTCTCTACTCCACAGCAGCGGCCTCCTGCACTGCCTCCCATGAAGCTTGGCCCCAGCCTGCTTGGACGGGCTCCAGAGTCACACAACGTATTCACACAACTGACAGCCTCCTCGCTGGGAGCCACTCCCAGGACACGGAGGGGCAGGATTAGCCAGGTAACAAACAGCAGAAGGCAGGACAGAAATCACTGGGGGCACCGCGCTGTCTGCCATGGGGGCCACGGCCCTTCTGACCCATCATCAGCTGCCCATCATCTGGCCCCGCCCTCACTCCCGACAGCCCAGGCCCCAGCCTGTAGGTGCCCCAGCCGGGCGCCTTCCAGCGCTTGCAGAGACTGAAGACAGAAGCACAAGTTGACCCACCTCCTGTGTCTTCTGGCTCAGCCTGCCCCTCCCACAGCTCTTCCTTTAGCTTCCGCCTGGCCTGGCCTGGCCTGGCCTTGCCCATCCCCCGCCACTCACCTCCTCCAACCCCCAGGCCCACCCACACTCGGGGGGCCCTGGCTGCCCCCCACCTGCCCGCAAGCAGAGACGCCTGGAAGACTGCGCATTGCTGTCACTGGGATTCTGAGGTGGGGCCTCCCAGGCCCACTGTGCCCTGACCTTCCCTGAGCCAACTCCACTCTGCACCCAGCGTCTCTGGCTGGTGGGGCACCTCCTGAGCCGTCTCCCTCGGGACCGCTGCAGGCGGGACTGGCGTTGGGGTAGCTGGACAGACCTGAGCCCAGGCGTGCATGCAGGCCACAGAGGGAGATGGGGTCGGAGGAAGCAACCCTTGAGCTGGCCCGGCATGTGCAGACCAGAATTCCAGTCTGTTCAACACGGGGACCTTCACCAAAGGGGGCTGTTAGGAAGCTGGCAGCCTCCCCGGCAGGGCGCAGGAGGAGCAACGCAGGCCCCACACCCACGCTCCCAAGATCTGCAGCCTGAACTCCCACTGCGCCCGCCCGGCCTTTGTTACTTCCCTGCCTTCAACTCGGCGCGCCCGGCCTTTGTTACTTCCCTGCCTTCAACTCGGCGCGGGAGCTTCCTGCTCCTCTGGGCCCCACGTCTGAACGCTTTCCTGCCGGGAGCAGCCGAGCCCGCTAACACTCCACTCTCTGTCCTGCCCGGCCCGTCACAGCCAGGATCTTGCTGTTTTCCACAAACATCTGCGAAGCGGGCATGGCGCCCGCTCCCTCGTCCTGTGCACAAAGCCGCACCAGGCTGCGGCGGCGCCCGTGGAGTGCAGGAGGAAACGACGCGTGCTTCTTCCCAGGCTGCCGGCCGGGCCGCACCACAGCCCCGGGAGGCTCCTCCGTGCTGCCGGCAGGCGGCCAAGGCCGCATGTGGCCCACAGTGCTCCTGGCCCTGCTCCTGCCCCCTGCGCCTCCATCTTTCAAGGGCCGAAGGCTTGCAGTGCAGTCTTCCCTCCTGGGAGTCATGTCCCGCCCACAGTTCTGCGGCACCCTCGTACCTAACTGGGTGTGACTGGGTGTGGGCCCAGGCTGTAAGCACTTCGCCACACACACACACACACACACACACACACACACACTGTGGGGCAGACACAGGAGCCTGCCTCCCGATCACTCAGGACACGCCCCAGGCTCTCAGGGAACAAATGAGAGAAATGTGGAAACCGGGCCCTGAGACCCCTCTGCGCTCGGGGGGCTAGAGGAAGCAAGTTCCTTGGGCACCTTGAGTCAGATGCAGCCAGAGACTCTTCACGGCCTGCGGCTGGAAAGCCCAAACCTACACGCTAGGACGTGGGTCACTGTTGCCACACCCAAGGTCGCGCACAGCAGAAGGCAGAAGGCAAAGACAGGGTCTCGTCCCTGTGTGTGGCTGGGGTGGGGGAGGCAGAACCCTTCTGAGGGCTCAGAGCCCCTGGGCCTCTTGCCCTACTTCCCAGGTCCCTTGGGTGAGATGACTGCTGGGACCTTGCTGGTGCCAGCCCCAGTGGGGGGGGGGGAGACCTTGCGTCTTTTCTAAGGTAGTGGGCACGTGCTGACCGCCAGGCCAGGCATAGGAGGCTGGGGTCCCATCCTCACAGCCTGCAGGAGGCACAGGTAGGGCCCCCACAGGGGGAAGCTGTGTAGGAATGGGCCCTGCTCCAAACACACAGGTGGCCCTGGGCAGGCAGGGCCTGGAGTTAGAGCAAGGAGCAGTCACGTGTCCCAGTGCCCCGGGGCACTAAACAAAGGACCCACCCCGGCTCTGGCTCGAGCTGAGTCCGGTGAGTCACGAGGTGGAGGGGTGGGCCTGCAGGGCTCCCAGCCCGAGGTCGGGGCTGTGGCTTGTGTGGTCCCCATACAGTGTAAAAGCAGTGCCCCGGCCATAAGAGGGGTCAACTGCCCCTTCTCGCAAGGCCAGGGGCTTGGAGGGAAAAGGAGATAAGCACTCTGGAGGGGGAAGGCGGGGGAGGGACGGCGGCCGGCTGCAGGGAGTCTCCCAGGCAACACTGGGGTTGGAGAGCAGCGGGACTGACCCCCGCCGCCCGCGCTGTGGCAGAGCGCAAAGTCCGCGCTTACTCTCCCGGCCGGCGGTGGAGGCTGCGCTGCGTGTGCGCGTCCTCTCGGAGTAATACGGTACGTCTTGGCGGGGGCGGGCCGAGAGGCCAGGCAGTGCCGGGTTCGAGTCCCCCGCCCCCGCGCCCGCGTGCGGGCCGAGGCAGGCCCTGGGTCCTCGGGGCTGCACCTGGAGGGCAACCAGGGCGGAGCGCAGCAGCCACCCGGGCCGGGCCCCGAGGCGTCTTTTGGGTGTATTTCGTAGCCGCTGGGAACCGGCGCTGCCGGCCCATTTGCCAGTCTGGGAGGCAGAGGCCGAGCCCAGCTGCGGCTGCGAGCGTCTGGGGTCGGGGCGCCGGGCCTGGGTTGCTGTGGCCGCAGCCGGCAGAGGCGCGGTCGGGCTCTCCGGCCCTGCTCCGGCGGATGTTTTCCCGTGGGGCCTCCGGAGGGGGTGGAGAGCACCCGGGCAGGAACAAGGATTCACCGCGTTAGAGACGGGAAACCGCGGCACAGGCCGATTAAATCACCGCCTCGGACCCGGCTAGGGGGCTTGGGCAGAGCCCAGAAGGGTGGGAGAGATCCGGGCACTGGAGAGGGAAACACTGCGGCGTAGGCGGGGGGGGGGGGGGGGGGGGGGGGGGGGGGGGCGGAGCTGGACACCACCCTGCGGGCTGAGCCGCTGTGCCCACGTGCAGAGCTCTGAGACTCAGCCTGGGCGGGAGCGGCGGAGAGGTCACCGGGACCAGGGCCTGCGACACCCGGGTGTGGAGACACCTGCACTCCTGGGCGGTGCGCCGGATTCCCGCAGATTCCTCATCGCACTCTGAGGGTCTGGGAATGGGAAGAGGGCCTCCAGGTGGGCTCCCTGGAGGAGGCTGCGCCAGGGGCAGTGGCTCCTGGGCTGCAGGGACCACAGGGGCTGTGCAGAGGTTGGGTGCTGGGCAGACAGGTTTGACCAGCTGGGGAGGGGGCACAGGACTCAACGCTGCCTCAGGCCAGTGTCCTGGGAGGCTCTGTCTGGGGTGTGGACCTGGGTGGGGTCTGGGCCTGAGGGTGTGGCCGCCGCCAGGACCACACCCAGCCACCGAGGCCAGGATCCTTGACCTCCACTCGACCTCAGCAAAGGCCCTGTCCCTGTGCAGTCCCATGGCCAAGCTGCTCCCAGGTGCCCACTGCGGCCTCTCTGGACTCGCCCACTCACAGCCTGCCTTAGACCAGAGTCCTTGGACGTGGGCCTCAGCTCTCCCTGTCCCCTCCACGCCCACCCTCCTGGGGGGCACTCCGCTGCCAGGGGTCCCTCTCCCCCACCCAGGCTTAGGGCACCCCAGAGACAGTTCTGATGCCGCCTGTCCCCAAGCTTCAGACCTCAGTATCGGCTCCCAGGGGATTCTGCCCTGCCCTGGAGGCCCCTCAGGCCAGCACCCGTGTGGTCCGGGTTCCCAGCCAGCCCCAGCTTTCCAGGCTGTGGGTCCAAGAACAGCTGCCTGCCCTCTCTGTGCCCCCCGGCGGGTGACACAGTGCAGACCTGAGGTGGCAGCGACGCCTCAGCATAGGTTCCTGGAACCTGAGTGTCCAGCCGGGACTGTGTCTGCCTGGGGAGGCCCTAGGCCAACGCCATCTGGCCTGGCCTCTGGGAGAAGGCCTGAGCCCATCCCCTTAGCCTCCAGCCCTGTGGCAGGACCCCCAGCTGATGAACACCACTACGGCTCCTACCAAGTCAGTTATAAACTGTGGTGCCCCATCATGCATTTTAATTCATAAACAGGCACGTTGAAAGATGAACAATTACTAATATTACTAATAAAATAGAAGCCCCAATAAAGTTATTAAAGACTCACATGTCACTCGATTCTGGTATTTCCGACGCAGTAGCTCTGGACCACAGTGGACTGAAATCCTCGGAAGGGTGGACAGGGTTGGACGTCACTTCTGACTTAGGTTCTAAGAAGGCTGGCTTTGGTCTCGGGTGCCCATTCCCCCTCTCGCTGGATCTGGGGAGCCGGCTGCTGGGCCCCAGGTGGAGTCCGTGGGGGGGAATGGGTGGGCCTGGAAGCCGGAGCTGGGTGGAGCTGCTGTCTCCAGCCCACCCTGTGGGAGACCCCAGGCCAGAGCTTTGGTTTCGGGGTGGCTGATTATGCAGCAACAGATACCTCAGGTGGACTGAACAGCGAAGGCCGGGCTCAGCACACCTGAAGGGCTTGGATTTTGCACACGTCAAATGGTCAACCTCTGATTGGGGTGGGGGGGAGGCCTTTTCCCAGCGTTCCCCCGAGATGCAGAGAGAACTGCATTTGCTCAGGATTTTAATGCCCCTCCCCCGCTCCTCTTGGCTTTTACAGTTGTCTCACCTAGTCCCAATTCAATAGCAGTTTTTTTTACAAAGTTTCTAAAAGCCTTATTTGATAAGACAAAGAGAGACCTTCATCCTCTGGATCACTCCCCAGATGGCGGGGACCCAAGTACTCAGGCTACCTTCTCTTGCTTTCCCATGCACCTCAGCAGGAAGCCAGGTTAGAAGTGCAGCATCTGGGACTCAAACCAGCGTTCTGATACGGGATGCCAGTGTTGCATCCCACCGATGTGGGAAACCTGGATGGAGCTCCTGGATCCTGGCTTTGGCCTGGCCCAGACCTGGCTGTTGTGCCCATTTGGGGAGTGAACCAGTGGATGGAACCTCTCTCTCCATAACTGTGCCTTTCGATGAATCATTTAAAAAAGGAAAAGAAAATGCACCCCTTTCCTGGCACGGCCTGTATCCCTGCCAGCAGCCCCCGGGGCCTTTTCCTCCTGTGGTTTCCAGAGGCGGGGCCGTGGCTCGGGGCAGCTGGGTTAAGAAAACTCCTGCCACCTTGTTGTCATCATTCTGAAGTCCCTGCAGGTGCTGTGCTGTTTCCGGTTTCTGGGGCCTCTGAGGGCCTCCATCTAGAGGACACGTCTGTCAAACTGCTCCCCATCTACTCCCCATCCCATGGTCACCACGGTCACCACCCAGGGCTCCGCTTGTGCCTTCAGACAACCGCCCCCAGTCCAGCCAGGGGGCTGCAGTGCGCTCTACCAGCAGCTCCCAGTTCCCTCTCCCCCTCCCCACCTGTCCTTGAAGGCCAATCTCCTGCCCTCACCCAGGGCTTCCCGCAGCCTCCAGCTGTGTTTCACCTGCTCACCTCCTCCCCACAGACAGGGAGTGCAAAGACCCTAGGGTTCCAGTTCTAAGGGCTGGATGCACTCATGTGTCCTGGGGGTGACCACTCCCGTTGGCTGTCCCTGTCCCTGGCCAGACTGTTGGGAGGATCAGATATCCGAGATGAAAGGCTTGCAAAGTGGGGTTTTGTGATAACCATCAGGACTGGGCTACCATTAGTTACGACCATTCAGAAACAGGAGGGTCGAGGCCACAGAATGGCTATTAAGAAACACCCAGAACCAGCAAAACTGGCCAGCGTTGTGGTCTAGTGGGTAAGCCGCCACAAAGGACAGCCTCATTGCATAATGGAGTGCCAGTGCCAGTCCGAATACTCCACTTCCAATCCAGCTCCCTGCTAATGTGCCTGGGGAGGTAGCAGACGGTGGCCCAAGTACTTGGGGCCCTGCCACTCTTCTGGGAGACCTGGATGGAGTTCCTAGCTCCTGCTGTGCCACAGACCTGTCCCCAGTTTTGCTGATTAAAAAAGCAAAAAACAAAAACCACTGGGGCTGGTGTTGTGGTATAGTAGGTTGACCCCCTGCCTGCGTCGCTGGCAGCCTATATAGGCACCAGTTTAAGTCCCGGCTGCTCCTCTTCCAATCTAGATCTCTGCTGTGGCCTGAGAAAACAGCAGAGAAGACGGCCCAAGTGCTTGGGCCCTGCACCCACGTGGGAGACCCGGAAGAAGCTCCTGGCTCCTGGCTTCAGATCAGCTCAGCTCTGGCTGTTGAGGCCATCTGGGGAGTGAACCAGCGGATGGAAGACTTCTCTCTCTGTCTCTCTCTCTCTCCCCCCTCCCTCTCCCTTAAAAACACACAGGAGTGTTTGAGTGAGCATGTAGGTGTGTGTGTACCAGTGTGAGGGTGAGAGGAGAGGGTAGGGGTATGTGTGAGTGTGTGTGAGAGTGACAGGTGGGAGTGAGTTTAAGCACAGGGGCCTGCACACAAAAATCCCAAAGGAGGCCGGGTGTGCAGGACACCAGGGGGGACACACCGGCCCCGGGCAGATCCCAGGCAGCAGGCGCTTCTCATTTCTGGCCACCTTTGCTCTGAGTATGGAGTGCTGAGCACCCTGGGAACAAGGCTCCCCTTTCCTCGGAGGTCCAGCTTTCCCAGCCGGGCCCCCACAGGCACCCAGCGCCCCTCCCAGCCTGCAGGCCGCAGTGGAGCCCTGCAGAGTGGGTGAGGGGCACCTGGAGCCCCGGAGGAGCCTGGCCCAGCTCCCAGCCAGGCCTCCTGCCAGGCCCCGCCCCGGCCCAGGCCTGCAGCCTCCCCCTCCCCCTCCTCCTCCCCGGGCTGAGATGGGGTGAGGGGCACCCCAAGGGGGACAGTCTCCAAGCTGTCCCTGGGAACCCGCGGCCTCTGGGAGTCCCGGATCCCTCAGGACCTCGGGGGTTCCCTGGAGGATGGGGTGGGTCGGGCCAGTAGGCCCAGCCTCAGAGCCAGCATTCGGTGTTCGAGCTGGCTGTCCCAGGGCTGGAGGCAGCAGCCAGGGGGCCAGGGGCGGTAGGAGCTGCAGGGAAGGGGAGGGGGCCAAGCGGCTCCATGCTCCTCTGGGGTGGACGGTGGGGGAGGGCGGAGCTGCCTCCCCAGGCTCCGGCAGGGCTCCTTGGGTCCCTCAGACCCCATGCCCCGGAACACAGGACCTCAAAGGCAGAATCCTGGAACATGGCTCAGAGCCCCGGCTGCTGGGGGTCGGGGAGCTCCTTCCAGCCCTCTGCTCCAGGCCCAGGAGGCGAGGTGGGCAGAGTGCCCCGCCCCGGAACCTGGGTGTCTTCTCTGGAACCTCCAGTCTCCCACTCTGGGCCTTGGCAAGGGGTGGACAAGTCCCACTGCCTGTGGGGGCTGCGCCCCATGCTGGCGGCCCCTGTCACGCCCCGAGGGGTCCGGCCCAACCTTGTGGGCGCCAGGGCGCCCTCCTCAGCCAGGGCAGATGGTGGCCACAGCAGCCCTGTGGGCCCCACCCAGTGTCCACCCCGGGGCAGGCTCTGGCGAGTTTCCAGATGGATCCTCTGCAGCCCCCCCCCCCCCCCCCGAGACGGCCCCACCCCATTCCTCCCCACAGGGCTGTGAGAGGCGCAGGCCCAGGACCCCTCCCCCAGCCTGTGCAGCGCACGCCCAGCCTCAGTCTGCCTATTTCACAGCCTGCAGCACACAGGGCACGCTCGGGCCCCCATGCCGGAGAGCGGCTGTGCCCTGGATGTCCTCAGCCAGAGGCCTCTGCAGCTCCAGGGAGGAGCCAGCCCTTCTAACTGAATCCTGGGCCCCCAACAGCTGCCCAGGCCCGGCGGTCTGGGGCCGGCGCCTCTGGAAGACAACCACCCTCCAGCAGGAAGTGCCCAGGACCCAGCTGCCCCGCCCTTGCCCGGGGCCAGGCAGTCACCCGCCCCCTCCTGGGGTAGGGTCCCTTGCAGGAAAGGCTCGAAAGGGGCAGAACCCTCCCCTGGGCTCTGGCCCAGCTGTGGGGGAGGGGAGTGGGGCTGGGAGGGGCAGGAGCTGGGCGCAAACGCCTGACTCAAGTCTACAGAATCCCAGGCGACTGTGGGGCCCGGAGACCTGGCAGGGAGGCTGGGTTCAAGACTGGGGGCCTCAGTCTCCCAGGGATGTCCCGGGGGCAGGGCCTGCCGGCTGCTCCCTGCACACCTACCTCCAGGTGTCTGCCCCACAGCCTTCTGCCCGCCCCCAGCACTGGCTAGGCTTGGTCCAGGTCCCTCTCCACCAGAGAGCAAGAGCAACAGGAGGGCAGGGTTTGTTTACAGAGAAAGCACTTCCCCCAGCCTTTTACACCGCGTGGGCATAGGGGGTCCTGTCGGAGAAGCCTCATGGAACAGCCGGAGGGAGGACTTCGGGGAGGGGCTTCAGGACTGCCCACTTCTGTGGCATGAGGTGCATGATGGGAGTGCATGCCGGCTGTGGTGAGCTTCCTTCATTATAAGACCTGAAGGTCACCGCGGAGACAGTCTGCAGCCACACTGGGGATTTGTCCAGCTGGCACTGGTTCAACCCCAGCAGTGTGGTCTGCATGGGACAGGTGGGGCTTGGGCAGAGCAGGGGGCTGTGGTGCACCCGCTGGCTCCCCTCAGCTCCCCTCTGCTAGCTTCCTCCCCGCCCACATCAGTGGCTCCTGTGTTCACATCAGCCATGGCTGCTGCTTCCCCAGGGCGGCCCCCGCACGGCCCCGCACGGCAAGGACGCCCAGGCAGCACTTGTGGGGAGGAAGAAAGTCTGAATGGTTGGAAACACACCAGCAGGGGCTAGCCCCATTTTACCAACAAAGTGGGCTCAGAGAGGTTGAGTGACTGGCAGAAGCCACACAGCCTGGAGTGGCAGAGCTGGGGTCTGAAGCCAGGACAGGAGGCCTTTAGCACTGCCCCCCCCCCGACTTCTAAGGGCCCTGAGACCCAGATGGACGAGGCTCACAGACGCAGGGTTGGAGACCCCAGGTCCTGCCCCAGGACAGGGGAGCCGTTCCTGCTTCCTCCACACCCAGGACCCCTGAGAGAGGGGCTCAGCACAGCCCCGATGGCCCTTGGCCTGGGGCCTGGGTGGGGCCTGGGTGGGCAGCTGAGGGTCCAACCAGCCTCCTGAGGAGCTCTCCGTCCACAGTAGTGGAGCTCGAGGGAGCGGGGCCCCAGAAGCCATCTGCCAGCCAGCAGCCCTCAGAGCACCACGTGGCAACTGCCGGGAGCCTGGTACGGTGCCCAGCTGGGGCGCGGGCAGCAGGAAGGCCGGGTCTGCCCCGGGCCAGCCCTCCGCCCGCTCCAGCCCCTGCCGTCTGTGCCTCACCAGGAGCAGCACCTGCCAGGCCTGAGTGTGCCAGCGCGGTCGCCAGGCACAGGCACTGGGGCAGGTGCTCGCTCAGTGCGGGCTCCGAGCTTTGTGGCTGAGGGCGGTGGGGCGCAGAGGGTGTGCTTGTCCGGGGCCACACAGCTGGTGTGCACAGGAGCTGGACTCACGCCCACGCCAGCTGGCCCGGGGACCCTGCTCTTAGCCACGCATCTCGGTGCCCTCCCCCGCCCCACAGTCAGCCCGGGCACCCCGGGAGCTTCCTCGGGCTCCACGGGGCACCGCCTGTGCTCCTCAGCATTCGTGGAAGGCTCACCCTAGCCCCATGGCGCCCAGACCGCCTGCAGCCACGCACGGCTCCGTACAACAGGCCAGGCAGCTTTAAGGTTATCTGAAAGGCAGAGTGACAGAGGGGAGAGGGAGAAACACAGACAGAGCGAGCTCCATCCACTGGCTCACTCCTCACTCCCCAGCTGCTGCAACAGCCAGGGCCGGGCGCCTTGGCAGGGAGCTGGACCGGACTCGGACTGGGGCTCCGATACGAGACGCCAGCGTTTCGAGCAGAGCAGCGGCTTGGCCCCCTGCGCCGCAGGCCGGCCCCTGAACTCTTTTCACTCCATTTTCCAGTAACTATCTGGCCTGCCCCGGCAGAGCCCTGTGGCAGTTTCTACCACCCTGACACACTGAACGCCCCGGGAAAAGCAGCCCAGCCGTCTCCTGCCCCAGCTCGTTTCCTGGAGGTGGCCGCACACTGCCCGCCTCGGCACAGCCGCCCTCCCTGGCGGCGTCCACCCCCAGTGTGGTGCCCCCTGCAGCCCAGACAGGCTGTGTCTGCGGAGGCTCCAGGCGCCTGTCAGGCCCTCCCCACTCAGGAGGACGCGCGCTCCCAGCCCACCTCCGCCTGCCTTCAGGGCTCGCCTTCCTCCAGGCGGCTCCCGATGACCCCCAGCCCGAGCTGAAAGTCTGAAACGGGTTTGTGCTCCAGCAAGTCTGCGCATTCGGGACAGGAGCGGCCCCTGGTTCCGGCCTCCCTGCCACAGAGGGGCCTCAAAGACGACCTCCCCACACTCCCATCTCAGGGGATGGCCAAAGCTTGCTGGCGGCTTCGGGAGAGCCTGTGCGCTCTCCTCCAGGTCCCTGTCCATCCCTGCCACCTCCAGTGGTCCACAGGAATGGAACCTCGAGTATCTGGTCTGGGCATTTACTGTTTGGAATGAAGACATTTTTCTGGGCTCCCTTAGCGCAGGCGTAGCCGTGTGACTAAGTTTTGGCCTTGTTATGAGTACAGCGTTTTATTTCAGTAAAGTTCCTTAAAGGGCAAGGCACCCCTATTCTCCTTTCCCCTTCCTGTTGCCTGGAATGCAAACATAATGGCAGGAGCTTCCGCAGCCATCTTGACCACAAGGTAACCTTTGGCAGAGCCACCATGCAGGAGCAGCCAAGTGCCCGGCATGACCACACGGCTTGCCTCCCAATCCCTGGCCCCCTCTGAGCATCTTCATGACGAGAGGAAAATGAGCTTCCATCCGTCCAAGTGGCTATTCCAGGTTTCCTGTTGGGTCTGTTTGGCTCCCAGGAGGAGCAGAGAGTCCTGGGACAGGGAAAGCGCTGGTGGTCACCACTGGACACCTTATGGGGCTGCAAGGGCCCAGAGGGTTCTTGGCAGCCTAACCCCCTCCACGGGGAACCTTACTCAAAGCTCAACAACAGAAAGGAGACAGGTGAAGTCTCCCTGGGGCCCCGTGCAGGACGCCCCGAATTCCCCGAGCACGTCTTCAAAGCTCCCTCCCACCCCTCTCCCCTGAGCCAGGGGGCATCTCTGTCAGCAGGACCCTCCCAGGGTCCCCCGCTCCTCAGTCCCACCTTTCTCCTGCCCCACCCACTGCCCCACCGCCTTGGCACTGGGAGATAAGGGACACAGGGCTCCGGGGGAGGAGCCAGGCTGGAGGCTGGAGGCTGCCGTCCTCCTCGCCCTCACTGGCCGCATTCCAAGGGAACCCCCCTCCCCCCCAGTCCTGGCGAAGGCTGCTTTCTCCCCAGCTGGCAGACGGAGCTCCCAGCAACGTTCCTTAACGCTGGAGGCTGATGGGTGGGGACGGTGGGACGAGCTGCAGGCCCGGCACCGCCAAGGCTTCTGGGAGACCCGTGTCCTGGGTCCTGCTCGGCCCCCCCACCCCATGTGTGTGTGTGTGTGGTGCTTATGGGGGCTCCAGCTGTCCCCAGTGTGGCCTGTGGCTTCTCCTCACCCCAGCAGGCCACACAGGCCCAGGCCCACTTGGCACATTTCAGGGAGGGTGAGTGGGGCAGTGGCGGGGTTCCAGCTGTGACTGGTGCCACCTGCCGTGGGGCCCGGGGAAGCCACTAACGCGAGCCCGTCTCCTCCTGCTGTCACTCCCCAGTGGGCCGGCACAGGACTAGGACGGCGCCTTCTCCCGGGGCATAGCCTCATGGGAGGGCTTTGCTGTACCCCCAGCCACTGCCCCAGTCACCCGGGGCTGCAGAAGCAGAGCCCCGCCCCCACTCCACACCCGGAGGGGCCTGCTGCCCCCTGGGAGGCTCTTCTCCCAGGTGCAAGTGGGGAGCAGACCCTCTGTTACCCCGCCTCCCAGGCTGCCCAGGCTCAGCACTGACCGGCCAGCAACACAGTCTCTCCCCGCGCAGGAGAGCCGGCACCCCACTCCGCCAGACCTCAATCACCGGGTGTCCCCGCGCTGTGAGCCGGCACCCCACTCCGCCTGACCTCAGCCACCCGGGTGTCCCCGCTCAGATGAGCCTGCACCCCACTCCGCCCGACCTCAGCCACCCGGGTGTCCCCGCTCAGGTGAGCCTGCACCCCACTCCGTCCGACCTCAGTCACCGGGTGTCCCCGCTCAGGTGAGCCTGCACCCCACTCCGTCCGACCTCAGCCACCCGGGTGTCCCCGCTCAGGTGAGCCTGCACCCCACTC
>CM027391.1:38149202-38192062 GCA_015711505.1 Sylvilagus bachmani | reverse complement strand
ACACCAGCATGCACACACACACATGTGTCAGACACAGCATGCCACTCCCCCCACACCAGCATGCACACATGTCTTGTTTTCACGCCTTCAGTCTTCCACTGCTTGCCCTCCAGCTCCCACCCCTACCCTGCCCCCCCCATGGTGCTGTTTCACTCCCCTGCCCTCCCCACATCCCCTTCTCCCCACAAGAGCGCCATAGCCTACATACATGTTGCCCAGTCCTGCCTGGCTGGCAGCCCAGTTCCAGCCAACTGCTGCCTGCTGCTTGTGCCATGCTTCCAGCACGCAGGTGACCTCTGCTAGGGGCTCTGCTGGAGCGCCCAGCCCAGGCCTCTGCTCCCTCTCACTCTGTCCCAGGCCTCTGCTCCCTCTCACTCTGTCCCAGGGCTCTGCTCCCTCTCACTCTGTCCCAGGGCTCTGCTGGAGCGCCCAGCCCAGGCCTCTGCTCCCTCTCACTCTGTCCCAGGGGTCTGTGCTGGAGCGCCCAGCCCAGGCCTCTGCTCCCGTCTCACTCTGTCCCAGGGGTCTGTGCTGGAGCGCCCAGCCCAGGGCTCTGCTCCCGTCTCACTCTGTCCCAGGGGTCTGTGCTGGAGCGCCCAGCCCAGGCCTCTGCTCCCGTCTCTGTCCCAGGGGCCTCAGGGCTCTGCTCCCTCTCACTCTGTCCCAGGGGTCTGTGCTGGAGCGTCCAGCCCAGGGCTCTGCTCTCGCGTCTCCAGCTCGGACCTGGCTGCCCCCTGCCAGCCAGCTTCTAGTCCTGCCTGTGGTTGCCATGGTCACCTCCTCACACTTGGCTCTCCCTGTGGTCCAGGTGCTCAGCCGGACACCTGGCGGCCTCCACCACTCTCCTCACAACCTACCCTGGTCTTCCTCCGGAGACCCCCTCCACTGCTCACCCTGACCTGTGGTCCCCCTGTGCTTACAGCCGCACGGCTCCTGGACGGATAGGATGGGAGATCCAGAGCAGAGCCCCACGGCAGGGTCAGCAAACGCTGTCCTGAGACGGTGAGCCCCCGGGCCACACCCCTTCCCCAGTCTCTGGGATCAGGGATACCCTGCCCCGCAGCCCTTCATGGCTCCAGGTCCATCCTCCTTCCCCAAGGACCCTGCCCTTCGTGGCCAACGCACTATCCCCTGGGCACCCCATGGCCATCCTGGCACCGCCCCTGTGCACAGGGTCCCCGGGAGGTATGAGCTGGGGGCTCCCTGGTGCCAGGCAGACAGCAGCTTCCTCCAGCCAGGGGCTCCACAGTAGGGACAATGGCATGGGGAAGTGTGGGGTCAGAACACCTGAGACCTGGTCACTCCCTGCACTCCAGGGCTGGGAGGATGGGGGCTCCCCATCTGTGGGTGGAGGAGGGGGGTGAGCTCTGGGACCTTTCACCTTTGAAGGCCCCAGCACCAGCACATGAACCCCGCTGGGCACACTCAGACCCCAGCAGTGGCCTTGGCTAGAAAAGGTCAGCTACCAAGGGCCAGGGCGTGTGGCGCCGTGATGGACGGCCAGTGTTGGCTGCCACTGCGGCCACGGGGAAGCCCGCAGACACAGGGCCTCGCGCAGGTGCTGCTCCGTGTTCTTTTGTTACTGTTTCTGCCCACATTTTATCTATTTTCTAAGATTTATTTATTTGAAAGGCAGAGCGAAAGAGAGCAGAAAAGACAGAGGGAGAGGTCTTCCATCTGCTGCTCACTCCCCAGATGGCCACAGCAGAGCTGGGCCAGGTTGAAGCCAGGAGCCAGGAGCTTCCTCTGGGTCTCCCACGTGGGTGTCGGGGCCCAGGCACTTGGGCCATCATCCTGCTTCCCAGGTGCATTAGCAGGGGGCTGGGTTGGAAGGGGAGCAGCTGGCACTGGACTGGACACTCCAGTATGGGACGCAAGCCACCACGCCAAGCCTCCATCCGTACAGGAGCTACTTCTCAGCTCCCAGGCGTGCGTCAGTGTTTGTGTGTGTATTCCTGAAAAAAGTTCACTGCCAATGCCCTCCACGTCTACCTCCAGGTCCTCAGGAAACCAACAAAACCCAAACCCCAAAAACCCCAAGCTCCTGGCTCTGGCATTCAGCCCTGGCCGGCACGGCCACTGACCTCTGCTCCAGTGGCCCACTCTGCCAGAGCTGCCTCTCCTCTGCCCACGTGGTCCACGCAGGCTCCCGAGCAACGGGGCAAGGGGGCAAGGGTCAGCTTGACTTCCGGGAACCCAGCGTCACAGCCTCTGGGAACCGCACCGCCTGGCAATGGGAGCTGTGAGGCCCCGGAGCCCTGGAGAGCAGCATGGGGGTGGCATTCAGGGTGGGTCCAGGGGCACCAACTCGCTGGATGTCCCCCAGAAGGGCAAAGGACGGCCCGGGGCCGCCACTCAACTTGCGCCCCTGCCCTCCGTGCTCAGACCTCAGGGCTGGGCAAGGGCGGGCCTCAGGTCCCAGGCGCAGTGCCCTCCGCCACGCGGTCCGAGGCGCGGCAGCTCACTGGTGCGAGCTCCCAGTGTCCCCGTGGGAGGCCGCAGAGCCAGGCTGCATACCAGAGCCCGCCTGCCCTGCGCCTCACAGCCTCGTGCGCTCCGTAGGGATGCGCAGGGCGCAGCTCTGCAGGACCAGCCCGTGTGCATCTCCGTGTGCGCCCGCAGCCTCTGCCCTGAGGGGCTGGGGGAGGCTCAGAGAGGAGCCGGGTCACACTGAGATGGGCAGAGGTGCGCCCGGACTGCAGCCCTCCGGGAACCAGAAAGACCCCGCGGAGGCCCCCGGCCCCACGGCGGCGGGATCCGGGTGGAAGGGCCGGTCCACGAGGTGCGCTTCCGCTGAGCCCTCGGTGCCCCCTTCTGGGGGTCGACGTCGGGACCCCAGGCCCGGTGCCCGCCCAGGTCTGGAGAGCAGCCGGGGGACACCTGTTTCCTTCCCGGCTCTCCCCACTTGCAAGCCACCTCCCTCTAGGCCCTGATTCCCCGGTGGCAGACCTGGGGGTCGTCGTAACGCCGGTGGCTGCGGAAAAGAAGCGGGATCAAGAGTGTGTAGCCGACCCGCCCCGGGCGAATCCCAGGGAGCGGAGCTGACAGCCGCCGCCGGGCAGGAGCGTAACCTTCCAGGAGCGGAAAGCAGCCCAAGGTCGGAGGCTCCGGAGCTGCGCTCGCGGGGGCGCCCACGCGCGCGCCCACGAGGCCCAGGCAGCCGCGGACCCAGCCTCTCCCGGCTGCGGCTCGGACGCCCCGCCCCCGGCGCCCCGCCCCCGCCCGGGCCCCGCCCCCTGCGCGCCTGCAAGTTTCTCCGAAGTTTTCCGCGGGCCCCGCTGGGCGCCCCGCCCGCAGGCCGGTGACGTAACAATGGTGCAGCGCGGCGGCCAATGGGCGGCGGCGGGGGCGGGCGGCGCGGGCCAATGGCGGCGGCGGACGGCCCCGCGGTCCTACCCGGCCCGGGCCGCACTGCGCCGCCCGCCGCCCGCCGCGGGGGCCGGCACCGCCGCCCAGCGAGCCGGCCGCGGCGGCTCAGAGCGCGGCTGCGGCGGGCGCGGGCGGCGCCGGCTCCCTCCGCGCTGGGACCCCCGCCTGCCCGCCCGCGGCTCCGGCGGGGGAGAGGACGAGCACGCTCGGCCCGCGGTGAGCCCCCCCATGCCCCGGGCCCCCCGGCACACGCACGCGCAGGTGCAGCCCTCGCCGCGCCGGCCTGCCGCCCGAGGTCGGGCCAAGAGCGGACCCCGCGGCGCTGGCCTCCGCGGCCCAGCCCCCCGCCGCGGAGCGCGCGCGGCCGTGACTCTGCCCAGTGACGTGGGGCGGCCGAACTTTACGTAACCCGCCCGGCGCCCCACGCGTGCCCACACCGCGAGCCTGCGGGGCGCGAGGCCCAGGCCCGGGAAGGGCTGTCGCTCGGCGCCAGGCACGGCACCCCACCCCCACCCCCCGCCGTGACCGGGACTCACCCTTGGGAGAAGGCCGGGGCCAGGGGTGAGAGCCGCGGGCACGGGCCGGGCTCCCCCGTGACTAGGGACTGACCTTGGGCCAGCGTGCCCCGGGCTGGGCAGTGCGATGGCAGCGCCGGCCCTCCGGGGTGGCCTCACCCTGCCGTCCCCTCCCAGGAGCTGGCCATGCGGGCGGGGCGCACGGCCAGCGGTCGCCCACCGCCCCGCCTCATTACAGATGCGGACGCCGAGGGTCGGTGAGAGGAAGTGACCTCCTGCAGCCACAGCCCGAGAACCAGGTGGGTGTGGGCGCAGCTCCTGCTGGGGCTCCCGCGAGGGGCCAGAGGGCGGGGTGGGGAGGGCTGTGAGGTGGCCCCGGCCCGTTCTCCTGGCCCCGCCTGGCCTTGGCTGGACAGGCCCGGCGCAGGTGGGGCAGGCACTGGCTTGGGCTCCCCGAGCTGGGCAGGGCAGGGCCCGAGCGCGGGAGATCAGGTGCGGCTCCATCCAGGGTGCGGGGTCCGGGTGCGGGGGTCCCAGGCTCACCTCGCCCCCTCCCCTGATCCCGCAGGTCTGCGCGCCGTCGTCGTCACGAAGCCCATGCCTTGAGGCCACCGGCATGCCGTGGGACACGCGGCGGCCCGGGGGCGGCGCGGACGGCGGGCCCGAGGGCGCGGGGGCGGCGCGCTCCAGGGCGCAGAAGCAGTGCCGGAAGTCAGCGTTCGCCTTCTACCAGGCCGTGCGGGACCTGCTGCCCGTGTGGCTGCTCGAGGACATGCGTGCCAGCGAGGCCTTCCACTGGGACGAGCGCGGGCGCGCCGCCGCCTACTCGCCGTCCGAGGCGCTGCTCTACGCGCTGGTGCACGACCACCAGGCCTACGCGCACTACCTGCTGGCCACGTTCCCGCGGCGCGCGCTGGCGACGCCCAGCGCCGGCTTCCGCTGCTGCGCGGCGCCCGGGCCGCACGTGGCGCTGGCCGTGCGCTACAACCGCGTGGGCATCCTGCGCCGCATCCTGCGCACCGTGCGCGACTTCCCGGCCGAGGAGCGCGCGCGCGTGCTGGACCGGCGCGGCTGCAGCCGCGTGGAAGGCGGCGGCACGTCGCTGCACGTGGCCTGCGAGCTGGCGCGGCCCGAGTGCCTGTTCCTGCTGCTGGGCCACGGCGCCTCGCCCGGCCTGCGCGACGGGGGCGGCCTCACGCCCCTGGAGCTGCTGCTGAACCTGCTGGGCCGCGACGCGGGGCCCGCGCCCGCCCCCGGGGCTCCGGCCTCGGCGCCCGGGGAGCCGCGCCAGCGCCGCCTGCTGCTGCTCGAGCTGCTGGCGCTCTACACCCCCGCGGGCGCCGCCGGCCCGGCCCGCCGCGAGCTGCTGGGCGACCGGCCGCGCTGGCAGCGGCTGCTGGGCGAGGACAAGTTCCAGTGGCTGGCGGGGCTGGCGCCGCCGTCCCTGTTCGCGCGGGCCATGCAGGTGCTGGTCACCGCCATCTCGCCGGGCCGCTTCCCCGAGGCGCTGGATGAGCTGCCGCTGCCGCCGTTCCTACAGCCCCTGGACCTCACGGGCAAGGGCTAGCTGCGGGGCCCGGCCGGCCGACTTGGGGACGAAGCTGGTTTTCGAAGCGTGTACCCGGCACTTTACATACACTGGTCTCGCAGAGTCCGCCTCGTGTCTTGCGTGGTGCGGGTGCGGGGTGGGGAGGGGGGTCCTGGCCTCAGAGCTGGGGACCGGCCGCCCGGTTCTCCAAGAGCCTAGGGCTGACAGCTGAGCAGCAGTCGGGCAGGTGCAGCGCGGGGACAGCGTGTGCAGAGGCCTGGGGGCCAAGGGAACGGGCCTCCCGCACAGTCAGCACTTCGGGCCTTGTAAGCGCCCAGCTGGGGCTTGGACTGGGTCCTGCGGGCTGAGCAGGCCTGCCGGGGCTGGGCCCGGGCCTCCTTGGCTCCCCACCCAGGCCTGCACCTGTCCCTCTCTCCCGCCTGGCTCTACCCACCTGACCCGCCCGCGGCAGATCCCGCTGGCCCTGGGCCCAGCCCCTCGGTGGAGCCCGGTCCGGCCCTGGGCCGGGGCTCCCTGGCCTGCCGCAGTGGGTTTCTGTGGAAGGTTCTGGCAGTGGCGACTTGATGTGAGGGCAGCTCCGTCTGCATGGGGCTGGGGGCTGGGTGTCCTGCCGCGGAAGATGGGGGCTCTGGACCTGCCTGGGCCTCAGTTTCCCCATCTCTTCAAAGGGTTTTGGGCAGTTTCTGTGCTTCCACTTGAGCAGGGAGTGGGTGGGTGGGTGCACAGGTCCCGACTGTAGGTGGGGGAGCTCCCTTCCCTCCACCCCCGAGTGTGCCCCCCTAGCTGGCACTTGGGGAGTAGATACCAACATCTTTCTGAGCCCCAAACTGAGGCACTGGGGGCTGCCTTAGGTGAGCATTTGGCTCTTTGGAGGCAGTGGCGAGACCAGTGGCCCGGAGTGGCAGGCTGCAGCAGCGCCTGGGGGCTCGCCTGGCCAGCCACGCGGAGTTTGTGGGGCCTGGAAGCTCCAGCAGGCTCTGTCTATGAATGCCAGACAGGTACGGGGGCCCCAGGCTGGACCCTTACCTCTCTGGTCAGCCCACCTAGGGCAGGTCACCCACACTTGGCAGAGAGCTGCTCCCCTGTGCCGGCCTTGACTGCCAGCCGCCTTCGTGGAAGGCAGGCCGGCCGGCCCTTGGAAGGGGACGCCACAGCAATCGGCGCCGCTGGCGGGTCAGGGGCCCAGCCTCGTTAGGTGCAGGGCCAGGTGTGTGGCCCGGGGGTGTCTTGGTTGGGTGGCCAGCAAGCAGCCCAGGTGACGGGCTCCATCACCCGCTGTGACCTTGTGGAGGTGGGTGGGAGGGCGGGAGAGCAGCTGGGCGTTAGCCTGAGTCATCCCTTTGGGTGGCTGAGATGCAGGGGGGGGTGAGAGGAAGCTGAGGCCCAGAGGGGCGGAGCCTGGGCCAGCACCCCCCCCCCACCCCCCCCCGTCTGTAGCCACAGAGTGGGGCCCGATTCCTGGCGTGGATCCTCAGGATCTCAGGGCGCATCTGGCTCAGGGCCCGCTCCTGCACTGGTGTGGAGAGGGCCCAGTGGGTGGTGCTGGGCAGATAAGCTGAGTGAGGCCTTATCTGTGGCTGCTTCTGGCCAGACCAGGGTTTGGCTACGGGCCTTGGGCCCTCTGCCCCCGGAAGCCCGGTGGGGGCTATGCTGTACCTAGTCACTTTATGCGGGCCACACGCGTGCAGGACCCAGGGTGGACAACTCGCTGTCAGGGGGCTCAGGCGGCGCTGGTGGCTTCTCCAAGTCCATCCTTGCCCCGAGCGAGCCACCTCCTCCGGCCAGAACATGTTGGCGCTCTTGTTCAGTCTGAATTTCATCGTTCTAGGGAGAGCTTGGCTGAGGTCAGTTCTGTCTCTCCCCATGCTCACCCCAACCCTGGCTGAGATCAGGGGCCACGACCTCTGACCCCAGATGCCTGCGAGCGAGGACAGTGACAGCTGGGCCCTTGGGGCGCAGCACCCGCTCACCACCTCCCACCCCCCACCCCCCACCCCCCACCCCCCACCCCTGTTCCCAAGGCGTCCGGAGACCTCACATGAGCCTATGTGTGCTGCTGTGGCAGCGGGAGGGTGGCCACGCAGACAGGCACTGAGGCCCGCTCCCCTGGGCCCCGGTGACTCCACAGGCTGGCCTGGCTCTGGCTCACGCGGGTCACTGGGCCTCCGGGGCGTGCTAGCGTCATCCAGGGATGACCTTGATCTTCCGACTGATTTCTCTTCCCTCCTGGTTTCTTCCAAGTCTAAAACACTGTGTGTTGAGGAGGGTTTCCCAAGTTACCTCAAATCCTGTTTGGAACAAGGAGACTCCCCAGAAGCCCCGGAAAACAAGGTCTCGGGAAGACTGTACCACCCCTCTGCAGCTTACAGACCGCAAGGCGGACGTGTCACGGCAAGTGTCGGCACCTGTGGGGCCACCGGCCAATAAGGGCAGACCGTGCAGTGTCTTCAGCAATTATTTTTTTAAAGATTTATTTATTTACTTAAAAGAGTTACACACAGAAGGGAAGAGAGGCAGAGAGAGAGAGAGAGAGAGGTCTTCCATCCACTGGTTCACTCCCCAACTGGCCGCAATGGCTGGAGCTGCGGCGATCTGAAGCCAGGAGCCTCTTCCTGGTCTCCCATGTGGGTGCGGGGACCCAAGGACTTGGGCCATCTTCCGTTGCTTTCCCAGGCCATGGCAAAGAGCTGGATTGGAAGTGGAGCAGCCAGGACTTGAACCGGTTCCCATATGGGATGCTGGCACTGCAGGTGGCGGCTTTACCGTTATGCCACAGCGCGAGCCCCTCTTCATTTTTGAAAAAAGAAAAAAAAAATCTGAGAAGCAGAGTGACAGGCATCGTCCACCCACTGGTTCACTCCCCAAATAGCCCCTACAACCAGGGCAGCGCCAGGCTGAAGTCGGGCCAGGGGCTGTATCCGGGTCTCCCACACGCTTGGCTCAGCATCCCAGCCTCCCGAGTGCCTCAGCAGGAAACAGGATTGACAGCGTGGAGTGGCTGGGACTGGAACCAGGGGTGCCAGGAGGGGACGCGGGTGTCCCAAGTGGTGGCTCCACCTGCTGCCCCTCCTTGGTGGTTTTTGAAAAATTAACTTCTGCTTGTAAAGTTCCAGCTCGTGGTAGAATGCTTGGATTGTGTAGAGGAGCAGGGTGGGGCGTGGTGGGGTGTGGTGGGGCCCCGTGGAGACGTGGTCCTGCTCCAGATGCTCGTGGGAGGGGAGGGGCTGGCTAGCTGCTGTCCTCCATGGTCTCTTTCCGGTGCTCTGCACACCCAGTGCTCACTTTTACACACACGCAGTCAGATTGCTTGCCCAATTTGGTTTTTTTTTGACAGAGAGGACAGTGAGAGAGACAGAGAGAGAAAGGTCTTCCTTTGCCGTTGGTTCACCACCCAGTGGCCACCGCAGCTGGCGCGCTGCAGCCGGGGCACCGCACTGATCCGATGGCAGGAGCCAGGTGCTTCTCCTGGTCTCCCATGGGGTGCAGGGCCCAAGCACTTGGGCCATCCTCCACTGCACTCCCGGGCCACAGCAGAGAGCTGGCCTGGAAGAGGGGCAACCGGGACAGAATCCGGTGCCCCGACCAGAACTAGAACCCAGTGTGCCGGCGCCACAAGGCGGAGGATTAGCCTATTGAGCCTCGGTGCCGGCCCCAATTTGGTACTCTAACCTCACTGTAGATAAGCATTTGCCCATACGTTGAGGTACTTTGTAAATATGATTTTTAAAAGTCTCTGGTGTTTGTGTAGTTAAGTGTGGATGCCACAAAGAGTTAATGTTAGAACTGAATTTTTAAAAGGTAAGCTTTTATTTTTGGAATAAATAATACATCTACATGGCACAAAAATCTAAGATACAAAAAGGTACAAACTGCAGGCATCGAGCCTGCTCCTCCCCCCCTGCCCCTGGACTTAGGGAAATTCTGGAGCCACCGAGCGTGAGCAGAGCACAGGGACGTGCCACACCAGCAGGGCTGGACAGAGACTCCCACAGACACATCCCGGGGGTGGGGGTGGGCGGAGCTCTGCTCCCACACCCCTGCTTTGTAACAGCTGCAGAGGGGTGGATGCCGGCCCCTGCCCCGCCTTGGGCTCTGTGTGAAGTGGGGCCCGTCCCCCGAGGTCTCGTGTCCACACTGGGGTCCTCCTGCTGGCTTCTATCGCATTTCTGGCAGAAATTTCCTTTTATCAGTTTTTGATGGCACTTTTACATTTTGAGGAAACCCACTCTATATACTTGTTTTCTCCATTGGTCTCCGAATGTTTTTGAGATGGAAATTAGAAATCCAATTCACTTTCCCCAGGTCCTAGGATTCTTTTTTTTTTTTTTTTAAGGTTTATTTATTTATTTGAAAGTCAGAATTACACAGAGAGAGGAGAGTCAGAGAGAGAGAGAGAGGTCTTCTATCCGCTGGTTCACTCCCCAATTGGCCACAACGGTAGGAGCTGTGCCAATCTGAAGCCAGGAGCCAGGAGCTTCCTCTGGGTCTCCCTCGTGGGTGCAGGGGCCCAAGGACTCGGGCCATCTCCTACAGCAGAGAGCTGGGTCAGAGGAGCAGAGGGCACCCATGTGGGATGCCGGCACTGGAGGCAGCAGCCTCACCCCCTACGTCACGGCACTGGCCCCGGTTTAGGCTTCTTTACCGCGTTTACAATTACTGCACCCACAGCCGCCCTCCCTCCCATGTCGGTGACGGGGCCGTGGACTGCTGGGGATGTACTCCCGTCTCATCCCTCCGGGCAGTGCTCAGCTGCTGCTTTACCCAGGATGGACACAGCACAGCGACCGTCCTGTCCCCCCGGCCTCGACCGACCCTGAGCCTCACGGGGCACCCTGGCTGCATGTCTGGGAGCTCTGGGGGGTGTGGGCCTTGACATTACTTTGTAAATTCCTGTCTCCCCTCAAATAAAAACATCCCCACGGGGAGTGTGACTGAAATGGAGTTAAACCTGTGCGTGCCTTTGACGTCCACAGCACCGCCACGTCACAGGGTCTGTTTCCTGTGCACGCTGCTTCCTAGGACGTCGTGTGTCCCGCTCCAGGGCTGGGTGAGAGGCCTCTGTCGCGTGCTGGTTTCCAGTGGGCCTGCCCCAGCTCCCCCACTCGGGGCTCTGCCCTGGGGTGGCCATGGCCCAGGATAGCCAGCGGGGCAGCCTGGGGCACGGTTCCACCCAGCCCTCTCCATGAGAAGAGGCTCCCTGGGATGCTGCCCTTGCTGTGTCTGCTCAAGCATCAGACGGACCCGGATTGGAAAAAGTCCAGTTTATTGCACTGTCTCAAAGCACAACTAAACGTAGAAATGGTACAACGCACTGAAGCTGACGGCTGTCCCAAAGATCAACTACGCTTGCGTAGAATTGCACTGGGGTCCCGGGCGGAGGAGAGCTTTGCCATCTCGAGGAGCCGGGCAAGGCACAACGCGTGCAGGAGATGCGCAGCCTGCGCTGCGGCAGCCTCTGCCGTCACCAGACTTAAAAAGGATTCTACAAAAGGGAAGTGTGGTGCCACCTGGGCGCGGGGCCTGTGTCCCCTCTGGGAAGCGGGCAGCCTGTCCGCACACGCCGTCGCCCTCCGCCTGTGCCCAGGGCTCCCTGACAGTCAGCAGAACACGGGCACTGAGCCGGGGCCTGCCAGGGAGGGCTCTGTGGGAAGGGCAGGGGCTCAGGCGGGGCCTGGGCCAGTCCTGCAGCTCAGATGCGGGGCCGGGGCAGGCACTGGGGGCAGCCCGCTCAGGTGTCGCCCGAAAGCTTGCGGAGGCGTGGGCGGCCCTCGGAGCTGGCAGCACGCCCCAGCAAGCCGGGGTGCGCGGGCACGGCCCCGCTCCAAAGCCGCAGCGGAGGACAGGACGGGCTCACTACCCATCCCGGCGAGACGTGGAGGGCAGGAGGCCCCACACTTTCAGCAGATGCATGTCTCTTCTAAATTTGTAAGCTCCGATTTCAAATGAGGTATCTCATGAAGGTTTGTAATACAACAAACAAAAAAGGCAATGATCAGTGGATGCGTCCTCTGAGGATGCGTCTGGTCCCCCAGCATCAAACACTCCAGACTCTGGGTCAGCTCTGTCGGCTGAGCTCCTGAGGACCCTGGCGGGCACACACGCACACTTCCGGGTCCCATCAGCATCCACTGGCCTTCGCTGTGGCTGAAGTGTGTCCTGGAGGGAAGCGGCCGCCTGGGGTGGGCAGCAGGGGTGTGGCATCGTGTGTGCATGTGTGTGTGCGCATGTGCACACCTGTGCTCCCCACCCTGACATGCCCAGCACCCCACCCTGCCTGCTGCGTGTTCCACAGACCAGGAGGTGAGAGGGGACCTGGTCACCAAGCGCTCTGACCCGGGGCTGCTCTGGGCCGACTCACTCTGTCTCCCACGGAGGGGACCCGGACGTGCTGATGAGAACAGGAGCACACAGAGGCTGGAGTGCATGCAACGGGCGGCAGCCTCTGCCCTACTCAGAGACGACCTTGCAAGAGGTCAAAGGCGCCGCCGCTCACCCACAGCTCTGGGCGCTCGGCCGAGGCTGTGGGCTCTGGAAGGAGACGGAGACGAACGTGGACGAAAGGAAGCGGGGCTGTCCAGCCCGGCCGGACGTGTGACAGCAGCCAAGGAGTCACGTCCAGCAGCAGGTGCGCCGTGGCCTGGGCTCCCTCAGATGACCTCCCACTCCTCCCCCAGCTCCTCGGGGTGGGGGGCGGCCGCCTGTCCGCTCTTCTGGGCGCCGTGCGAGTGGCTGAAGGTCCTCGTCAGCCGCTGCAGGAGGCAGCCGGGGGGCCCCACTGCCCAGAGCTCATCTGACGAGGTTACTGCGGGGACAAGAGTCGGGCACACTCGTCAGTCACACAGCCCGGGCCGGAGGAGGACACACAGGGTCCGGAGCCTGGACGAGCCATGCCCCCATCTCGGCTGCATTTCCTGTGTTAACGCGGGGACATGGCAGCCGGTCCTTCTCCCAGGGGACTGCAGGGCTGGGCGCGCCCTCTCTTAGAGCTCCCTCTCCAAGGCCCACGGGAGCCCACCCCACCAGGGCACCTGCCTGTGACACACGCCATGTTCCCGGGGATTTTCTTCCAGTAGTCTCCAGCGGGGTTTTTGTCTGTGATGCCGTAGCGCCGGGCAAGGTCGCCGTTTGGACAGCGGGCCCACACGGTCCTGGTGCTCAGGGCCAGCTGACAGGCCTGCAGCCCTGTGGGCACACGGGGGTCCTGCTCAGCTCGTGGGAGTGGACGGATGCAGCACCCCTTCCCACGGGCTGCCCTCTGAGGACCCTACGCTCCCCCCTCCCGCAGAGCCAGCCAGGCCAAGAGAGCCTGAGGCCCAGAGACAGAGGGTCTCACGCCACAGAAGAACATGTGACATGGCCTGGACTCAGCCTGCAAGGATCACGCTTCAGAGGCTGGTCTGCGTGGCCTGGGAAGGGAATGGCAGTGCCACCAGCTCCCCCAGACCCAGGCCGTGCAGAGAACAGGGGACGCTGGCTGGCTCACGCGGGCTCTCCCCTACCTGGCACGTGCTCCCAGTCGGTGCCCACGGGCATCTCCTCGGTGATGCCCACGCGGACGTGCACGTTCCATCGGCTGTCGAGCGCCCACAGCATCTGGTCGTTGGGGCTGGAATGGACGCTGACCAGGGTGACCCCAGCAGGCTGGAGGCAGCAAAGGACCTTCCTTAGGAGAGGGCGGTGTGGGGTGGGAGAGGGAGGACGGGAGGTTTGGGGAGCAGCGGACATGCCAGGAACCACAAACAGCACAGGGGAAGAACTGCGGTCCGACCAGAAGCCCAGTGGAGACACGCCCCACACAGGCAGCGCAATGCCTCACGGGAGACCAAGGAAGGGGGAAGGCAGACGAGGCGGGACAGCACAGGAGGGTGCCGCCTGGACACCAAGTCCACCCGCCCCCGCCCAGCCCCTCCGGAGAGGCTGCCTGGCCAGGCTCAGTCGGGCCCTGACACTCAGCAGGACGACCTGTCTGGAGGTGGCGGGAGCCAGGAGGGGGCCGGCCTACAGGGAGCGCACCAGGCTCCTCTGGCCCCCGGCCACACTGCACAGGATGAGAAGACCCTTCAACAGCCAGCTCCCGCTGTCCCAGCACGGAACAGCCCTCAGCCAGTGAGGCCCCTGGAGCTGCCTGGGCCTGAGCAGACGCCGGGGACCGAGGCCCAGGTGTCCGAGTGGCCTCAGCGCTGACGCTGCCGTCATCTTACCCCTGCCATGCGGCTCACCTTGAACAGAGGGGCCCCCGCCCCCAGACCTGTCCACTGCAGGGCTGCTCGGGGACCCTATGCCTGCAGCCCCAGGGTCATTCACTCAGCAAACACAGCACCTTCCATGGGCCATGCGCTGGGCACTGGGGACACCTCGGCTGTGCAGATCCTTGTCCCTGCCCTCAGGGAGCTGCAGTTCTACCGGGAGGGTGGGGCGTGGCCTGACAAACCAGTGCCGCTTCGTGCTGTGCACGGCGGAGGTTGTGAGGGATGGGTGGTCTGCTGGGCCCGACCCTGGCCCCGGACGCAGCCGGCAGCCGGCCTGCGGACATTGAGGAAGTGGAGAGGATGGGCTGACAGGCCCGGAGCAAGGCCCGGAGGCAGGGGCCAGGCTCCAGGAAGCAGGGCCGGTGGCTCAGAGGGGCAGTGGGGCCGGGGGGCCATGTGAGGAGGGGTGATGTCACTCTGAGCGAGCAGGGAGGCGGCTTGGGAACAAGAGCCGTTGTCAGCCCAGGCCTGGCTGCGGCGATGGCAGGCTGCGGCAGGTGGGGGCACAAGAGCACCACTCCTGAAGCTGAGGCAGTGAGCTAGGGGTGGGCGTCGAGGTCCTCTGTGGAGGCTGATGGGACAGATGTCAAGGGCCCGGGGAAGGACCCTGGGGTGGGCTGCTCTGGGGCCTTTCAGAGCGGGTGCCAGGAGCAGGTTATGGCCGGCACAGCCTGGCTGATGGCTCCCATCGGCACACACAGCAGCTGAACCAGGGCAGGCCAAGACTGGGCCAGGCCTTGGACGGGACAAGCTGGTGTTCAAGAGGCAAAACCACACGCTTGAAAAGGCGGCAGACTGGGGCTCTCCCGCACTGTTCTCGGCTGGCAGTGGGGTGGCCAGCCTGCCCCTTGCCCAGGCTGCCCTGGGATAATGTCTGCTGGGGCTTCCAGTGCAGGGTGGCCTGGCATCGGTCAGGGCTCATCTCTGACTGGGGCAGAAATGAAAAAATCCACTGGGCCTCGGAGCAAATGACTTCCTATACTTGCTCTGTGGAAGGCACGTGATTCTCAGGGGTCTGCAGTTCCCGGTGGGAGACAGTGCAGGCTGCTGCGGGCTGGGAACTCTTCCCTGGGGTCAGAGACTGAGCAGCGGCAGGGCCGCGCGGTCCTCGTCACCGTGGCTTGAGTGACCCGCAGCCCCAGTGCACTCTGGCTACTGTGCCAGGAACTCAAGACTGTTTGTCACTGTCTCTGGATTGGCTCTCTAGTTTGGTGGCCACAGTTTGCATCGATGGCAGTGCTATAAGCACATAATTAGCGTTCATTCTTCTAGGTCTTGCTCTGAAGGGAAGAGAACCTGGGGCCCTCTGGTTTATTAGCTGGACTGAACGCACGGGGCCGCTCTGACTTCTGGTTCAGACCAGAAAGCCAGGAGCTAAACAAACCCTCACCTACACACAGAACCCAGACACCGGAGCTCCTGGGCAGAGCAGGCATCCTCGGGGCCAGGCTGCTCCCCCACTGACAGGCATTCCACAGACGGGGAAGGCAGCTTCGTGAGTGACCCTGGGCAGGGGTCTGCTGCTCTGGGTTCAGTGAGGGTGGTCCCACTACCTCGTGAGTCTGTTCAGTGTCACCGATGGCAAACTTGAGTTCTATGTACTTTACCACAACTGAAAAAGAACAGACATGCCTCTGCTGGGACAATGACTGCAGCACAGCCGCATGGGAGCTGCCTGGGGCGAGATCTGGGGGGAGACCGGGGAGAGACTGGGGGGAGACCTGGGGGGAGACTGGGGAGAGACCTGGGCAAAGGTACCCAGGGCCTCTCCACACCACCTTTCAGAAATGCACACCACTCCAGTGATCTCAGTAAAAACTTTCAGTAAGAGAAACATTGCCGATATAAAGTTTGGACTTATTCGTATTCAAAACTTCGTAATAATGAAAAAAGGGAATGAAGGACACAACTTGTAAAATGCAGTAAATAAGGAATTTAAAATTTAAAGATAAACCTAATTTTCTTTAAAGGAAATGCTAAACAGTTAGCATTGGTGAGCTGAGAGCGGCAGCCACACACAGGAGGGGACAGGCTGCAGTGCGGGTGCTGGGGGGGGAACGCATCAGCTGCCTAGACACCTGGAGATCAAGGGGGCTGCTTCCGCAGACCTCCTGTGCTGTCGAGAGCTGCCAGGAGGGGCCGGCGCTGTGGGGCAGTGGATCAAGCTGATGCCTGCAGTGCCGGCATGCCATGTGGGTGCTCCACTTCCAATCCAGCTCTCTGCTGTGGCCTGGGAGGGCAGTGGAGGAAGGCCCAAGTGCTTAGGCCCTGCACCCCATGGGAGACCAGGAGGAAGCACCTGGCTCTTGGCTTCGGATTGGCGGTGAACCAACGGAAAAGGAAGACCTTTCTCTCTCTCTCTCACTGTCTAATTCTGCCTGTCAAAAAAAAATAAAAGAAAAGAAAAAGAAAAAATAAGAGAGACACAAAGGGGGCCAGCGCTGTGGTGTAGCATGTTAGGCTGCTACCTGAGGTGCTGGCATCCCATGTGAGCGCTGGTTTGAGTCCCAGCTGTTCCACTTCTGATCCAGCTCCCTGCACTGGAAGATGGGCCAAGTGCTTGGGCCCCTGCACCCATACTGGAGACTCAGAGGAAGCTCCTGGCTCCTGGCGATGGTCTGGCCTAACTCCAGCTATTGTGGCCATCTGGGGAATGAGTCACTGGGTGGAAGATCTCTCTCTGTCTCCCCCTCACTCTCTGTAACTCTGCCTTTCAAATAAATACATATTTTTAAAAAAGCAGACAGACACTAGGGCTCGCTGCTGTGGTGCCGACGGCTGAGCTGCTGCTTGCGGGGATGCTCACACGGCATCTGTGGTGTTGGTCCGTCCAGCTCCTCTAACGCACCTGGGAGGGGTAAATGATGCCCCGAGAACTTGGGTCCCTGCCACCACCCGGGAGACCTGGACGGAGTTCTCGGCTCCTGGCTTTGGCCCGGCCCAGCCCAGCATCTTGGGAGAGAACCAGGGGGTGGACAATCCTACTGCCCTTTCTGTCCCTGTTTCTGTCTGCTTTTCAAATAAATAAATAATCTTTCTAAAATGTATAGAAAGACTCTAGATGAGGTATTGAGATCCTGTCTGGACATAAAGTTCCTGGTCTCCCAGGGGTGGGTTACTGCCAAATTGCAGAGCAGGCCCTGCGGCAGAGTGCCGCCCCTGCTCCAGGCCCCAGGCCCCGGTTAAGGGGTCATCTGAATGGTCAGACAGAGTGGAAACACTGCTTCCTTCTGATACAGGAGCTGAACAGGACAGGTTGTTCCCTGGGATCAAGGCAAGCTTGTTTTTGAGTTAATATACAGTACTTGTTAACTCTGACCCCAATACTCTCCTCTAGAACATTCCAGGAAGAATCCCATCTGGGCACAGCCACTAGATTAGAGTGGTGTACCACCTTTCCTTGGAGCCATGATTCTGCTAACACGGACCCTGTAAAGACCACCATGGCTGCCGCCTGTGCACCTCTGCTGGCCTCACTCACCAGACTATTCTCACTGTCCTTGTCCCACCTTTTTTGACAGAACAAGCCCCCAGTGAAGGACTGGTGCACAGGGGCTTCTTTGTGTCTGCTCACTCAGAGAGGGCATGCTCTCTACACTGCTTCTGCCAGCCCCTAGCTGGTGCCCCAGCCCAACCACCCTCCCAGGGCCGCCAGAACCATCTGCTGCAGCCCCTGAGTGCCCATCCACCAGGCCAAAGTAGGCTCTGACTCAGGCCCTGCTCCTGTCTCTGCACCCCCACGCTGAAGCCTGGGTAACTCAGGGAGCACGCCACGCCCTTCAGAGCTGCAGGTGCCGTGGGGTTCCACAGTCACTGCTCAAGCAGCACTGAGTGCCGTCCCACAGCACAGCAAGGCCAGCCGCAAGGCACACAAACACAGCTCCAGGCTGGGCGAGAACGCTGCCCGTCATGGACACCACTAACAGGGAACTCCGGCTTTTCAGTGTCTCAAGGGTTCATGGTGATTACCGGGGCTGAAATGGACCCAGGACACTGGCTAAGCCCAGCTCCTTCTTCCTCTGCGTGAGAAAACTGACAACATCCCCGGCTAGCGCCGACTCTGGAACTCGGTTATTGAGCTCAGACCAGAGTTCTTCAAGCCTCCAGCGTGCTAAGCCTCGCTGCTTGTGGCACTGGCATCCCATATGGTGCCATCTGAGTGCTGGCTGCTCCACTTCCGATCCGGCTCCCTGCTAACGCTGAAGGCAGTGGAAGACGGCCCGAGTGCTTGGGCCCCTGCACCTACGCGGGAGACCAGGATGGAGTTCTTGCTCTTTCCTTCAGCCTGGCCCAGATCTGGCTTTTGCAGACATTTGGAGAGTGAACCAGTGGATGGAAGGTCTACTGTCTTCCCTTCTCTCTGTCACTTTGCCTTTCAAGGAAATAAATAATCTCCAGACAAAATAAGGAGCTGGGCTGTGCATGCACATGTACACACACACACACTCACACACAATCACACACACACACACAATCACACACGTCTCAGCCAGAATATGTGAGCCCAGGCTGAAGTAGGTGCTCATGCACACAGTCATACACTTCTTTCAGGATGTGTTAGACCAGGCTGGAAGGGAGAACACAGAGACAGTTTCTCAGCCACAGGGCATCCAGGCGGATCACAGTGCTGTGGCCATCAGGGGCCCCGGGGCAGGCTAATGGGACAGGCTGCAAAGCAGCAGCACAAACCACACCAGCAGCCACGCTCCTGGGAACAACGCTAACGCAGCGTCACCACCACGCTTTCCAGATTGCGTTTTCCGTTCCCGCCGCGCCCTCCGCGTTTCGTACTGGTCACATCCTGAACGCTCTTCCCGCGAGGGGCCAGGTCGCTGAGTATCCCCGAGGCTGCAGCCCTTTCTGGGGGTTGCATTGCGAACTTTCTGTCAGGTCTGCGGGAGACCCGGTCCTTTCTGACTTCAAACAAGCTCGGGAACCAGACAGCGCCGTTAGCAGACCCACACTTGAGGTCTATTAAAATCTCTGCGGAGGCTGCTGCAACCGGCCACAGCATGACTTCATCCAGCGCAAAGCAACGTCTGCCAGCTGCACGGGGCTCAGCGAAGAGGAACACTCAGAGATGGGTCTCCTGGGCGCCCTCAGGCTCTGCCGTGCTCAGCAGTGGCTGGAGACGCTGACCACGACTGCTCCTGCTCTCCAGCCCTGCAGTTCCTGTCTCTTAAGCTGGTGGGGTGACCGTGCAGTGCTCAGCATCGAGGCTCCCGTGGCCCAGAGACCAGACTCATCCCAATGACACTCACCCCTAGGGACTCTCCACAGCTTATCCCAGGAAGCTACTTAAGGGAAGGCCAGGCTTGTTGATGCTCCTATAGGTGGGCTTTGGGACTGGCCCCAACCATGAAACAGAAACAGGGACTTTCAGAAATAACGAAGTGATCACAGGGGCTGGTGTTGTGGTGTGGAGTTGAGCCACCTTCTCACATGGGCACCAGTTTGAATCCTGGATGCTTTACTTCCAATCCAGCTCTCTAACGTGCCTGGGAAAGCAGTGGAAGACACTCCAAGTGCTTGGGCCCCTGTACCCATGTGTGAGATGCAAACGAGCTCCTGGCTCCTGGCTCCTGGCTTTGACCTAGACCAGCCCTGGTTATTATGGCCATTTGGGGAATAAGCCAGGGGATGAGACATAGATCCATACATCTCTCCCTCCCTCTCCCTTCCTCTCTGTCACTCAACCTTTCAAATAAATAAATCTTTAAAAACCCATGATCAGAAAGAATCTGACAGAAAGGATGGAGGAGGAATGTTGAGAACATCTAGGAAGCAGGTTAAAAGCATAAGGAGACAGAAAATAGAGCAAAGATGAGAAAGCAGAGGCTGAAGAGTCCACAATCAGGAAAAACCGCAGAAGGAGTGTGAGAAAGAAATGAGGGCAGGGCAGCGGGGGACTGCAGGGCCGCGGGAGCGCGAGTCAGGCTCACAGCGCTCACCAGCACGTGGGCCGAACATGGCCCTCAGCAAGGTACACCACAGGTACCTATTCTTAGAACACTGGGAACAAAGAGATCATAACATATCCAGAGAAGGGGTGGGCTTTGTGGCACAGTTGGTAAAGCTGCCGCTACAGTGCCGGCATCCCATATGGCCGCTGGTTCCAGTCCTGGCTGCTCTACTTCTGATCCAGCTCTCTGCTACGGCCTGGGAAAGCAGTGTAAGATGGCCCAAGTGCTTGGGCGCCTGCACCCACGCGGGAGACCCAGAAGAAGCTCCTAGCTCCTGGCTTTGGATTGGAGCAGCTCCGGCTGTTGCGGCCATTTGGGGAGTGACCCAGCGGATGGAAGATTTCTTTCTTTTTTTTTAATTTTTAAATTTTTATTTTTTTTGACAGGCAGAGTTAGACAGTAAGAGAGACAGACAACGAGAAAGGTCTTCCTTCTGTTGGTTCACCCCAAAATGGCTGCTACGGTCAGTGTGCTGCGCCGATCCGAAGCCAGGAGCCAGGTGCTTCTCCTGGTCTCCCATGGGGTGCAGGGCCCAAGCACTTGGGCCATCCTCCACTGCGCTCCCTGGCCACAGCAGAGAGCTGGCCTGGAAGAGGAGCAACCGGGACTAGAACCCGGGGTGCCGGCGCCACAGGCAGAGGATTAGCCTAGTGAGCCGCGGTGCCGGCCTCTTTCTCTTTCTCTCTGCAGCTCTGCCTTTCAAATAAATAAATCTTAAAAAAACAAAAAAAACCTCTCTCGAGACAAAAAGCAGGTCAAATATCCAGGACCAGGTGTGCAACAGCCCTAGACTTCTCGAGAGCACTGCTGGAGGCCAGGAGCTGCTGCAGACCTTGGACTTCCACCCCAGCTGCCACACCCAGCCAAGGTCAAGGGTGAACACAGATGAGACTTACGACATGCAGTATTGCCAGAAGTCACCTCAACCCCGTTCCAGGCACTGACTGGAGGTCGATTTCCCCAGTGAGCACAGGGAGGACACAGCGTCCAGGAGAGCCACCCAGCCAGAGGGGGCGACAAGAGTGGAGCTGACCCCAGGGTCCAGAGGGCCTCTGCAGAAACAAGTGGAGAGAACGCCTCCGGTGTCCACGTGTGTGGAGAGGAACCAACAGAGTGTGGGGCTGGACGTCACACTGCACCCAGAAAACCAGATGCGCAGCCCTCGAGGCACAGCCAAGCAGACGTGCAGTTCACCCCTGCTTGGCTGCGAAGGGCGCCTTCCTTTTTTTTTTTTTCTTTTAAATTATTACTTTTTAAGATCTTTTTTATTTGAAAGTAAAAAATACAGAGAGAGAAAGAGAGGGATCTTCAAACCGCTGGTTCACTCCTCAAATAGCTGTAATGGCCAGGGCTGACCCAGGTTGAAGCCAGGAACTTCTGGGTGTCCCACGTGGGCGCTTTCCCAGGCACATTAGCAGGGAGCTGGATCGGGAGTGGAGCAGCCGGGACTTGAACCAGCGCCCATATGGGATGCTGGCACCGCAGGTGGAGGCTTACCCTTCTGCGCCACACGCTGGCCTCTGCATAGCATGGCACACACCGGGCAGTGGGGTAGCCAGAGGAGGGTGTGTGGCTGGCTAGGGGACAAAGGTAAGAGCTCTGTGTCCTTCCCTTCCAGGGGACTCCACCCAAACACTGACCGCTAGTAGGATGGAGAACAGCTCCCAGGGCCTGGCGCTGTGGTGCAGACTGCACCCATGTAGGAGACCTCGAAGAAGCTCCTGGCTGCTGGCTTCAGCCCGGCCCAGCCCCAGCCATTGCAGCCATCTGGGGAGTGAACCACTGGATGGGAGATCCCTCTCTGTAACTCTGCCTTTCAAATAAAATAAGTAAGTCTTTAAAAAGTGCCTCCCAAAGCACCTATTCAAGATACGAACCGGAAGCCATTCTCTGGAGAGGGCAAATGTGTATGTGTTGGCGGGTGGGGGTTGCTTACTGCAGGACGCCCTGCAGAACTGGAAGCCGCGTTAACCGACTGACTTACAATAAAACCAAGAAAGGTGCTGGAGCCCCGCACTAGGCCCGCTGGATGCCCGTCGGGGGTGGGGGAGGCAGGGCAGTGTGACCAGGCCCCTCGGATGGCCCTGCTGTGGTCTGCCCTCACTTTATGAGACACATTCCCAAGGTCACTTATTCTGAAAGGAAGAAAGTTCAGCTGCCACAGGGCAGAGGCCCTGGCAGGCCTTTGGGAGTGCCCGGTGCCATCTTCCAGCTGCTGCGCACAAGGCACCTCCAGGCAGAGCAGCCGCGTGCACCTGAGCAGTGCTGGCTCAGGAGGTCTTGTCGGGGAGCAGTGCTCAGAGGCCACGTCGAGGTGGCAGGCCAGTCCCCGGGATGGGTGACGACACAAAGGCCCGGCCTGCAGCCCGGATGGAGGGGCTTTTGTTGTGCAGTAACATCTCGTGCCAGGCTCCCCACCTGGATTCCATCCCAGCACGTATCTCACAGATGTGTAGCAACGCACTCAGGAACCGGGCTGAAGGATCTGCGTGGCTCCTTGCAGATCACCCTCTGGATCCTGCCAGGCCCTGCTCTGAGCCTTCAGAGAGCTCTGGCTGGGAGTCAGCTGCAGGCTCCCAGCAGCAGCCTCCTCAGCAGTGCACTCCGTCTGCTACTGAATGCGGTGCCCTTCGGGATCCTGGAGATAGCCTCTCCAACAGATCTCCATGTGTGTGGCCCTGTGTGACTGCAACCCAGGCTCCAGACAGGCATGTGGGTGCCTTTGAAGACCCCAAGGCAGGGTGTCCAGGGTTTACATGTAAGTCATCGCCCATGTGCGATGAGCTGCAGAACAAGGAGCACACGGGAAGGCCTTTAGCACGGTTGAGATGCTGCTTGAGGGGCCGGCGCTGTGGTGCAGCGGGTTAAAGCCCTGGCCTGAGGCGCTGGCAGCCCATATGGGAGTGCCTGGTTCAAGGCCCAGCTCCTCTGCTTCTGACTCAGTTTCCCGTTCACGTGCACCTTGTAAGGTGATGGTCCAAGCACTTGAATCCCTGTCACTCATGTGGGAGACACAGAGTTTTTGGCTCCTGGATTTGGGTTGGCCTGGCCCAAGCTGTCATGGGCACTGAGGAATGAAGCAGTGATTAGATCTCCATGTCTACCTCTCTGTCTGACTTTCAAATGAAATGAAAAAAGATTAAAGACAGTAACAACGACAGCAAGCAGCATATGACTGAGGCCCTACACAGAGCCAAGTTCAAATACCTTGTCTCCCAGCAAATCCACATCTCAAAGAACCGAAGCTTCATTTGGCTCAACGCAGGTGTATCTGAAAATCCAGTGACCGGAGGCAGCTCTCCTGGATGTCTGCAGGAGTCAAACACCCTGCCCATCGGGTCCTCTGACAAGTGGTGGGCCCTTGTGGGCACTCCTAGGCCTTCCCTGTGCTGCCCCCTCCTAATTCATGCTCATCAGCAAACCCTACTTCCTGCCAATAAACGGGTCCTCCAAATCCGGACCCAGAGGACACAGGGAATCCTCTGTCTCACACAATGTCCCTTCTGTGCCCCGCACTCCCTGAGGTTCTCATCTGGGGCTGCTATTTAGTGCCTAGAGGCCCGAGAGGCTAAGGTCTCGCAGCGCTCAGAATGGTCCTCCACAGGCAGCACCACAGGCGGCTCCTTTCCCTACTCAGGAACGTGGGGCCGAGCTGCATGCTGGTCACTGAAAGTCCAGGGAGCCAGCAAAGTCCAACTCGAACAGTGCAGCGCCCAGGAACACAAGGGCTGGACCACGCCATCGACCTTCAGGGCTGTCTCCGTAATCCTCTGCCCTCTCTCCTTTAGGATAGTTACCTTTTTCTTTTTCTTTTTTTGTAAAAAAGATTTATTTTATTTACTTGAAAGGTAAAGTTACAGAAAGAGAAGAGGGAAAGACAGAACTTCCCTCACTGGCTCATGGCCTCAACAGCCAAGAGTGGTCCAGGCTGAGGCCAGGAGCCAGGAGCTTCATCTGGGTCTCCCATGCGGGTTTAGGGGCCCAAGCACTTGAGCCATCTTCTTCTGTTTCCCCAGGTGCATTACCAGGGAGCTGGATCAGAAGTGGAGCACCCGGATCTCCAACTAGCATCTATAAGGGATGTCAGCATTGCTGATGGCAGCTTACCTTGCTCTTCCACAGTGCTGGCCCCAGGACATTTGTCTTAACCCCAGACAGGGCCTTGTTTATCTCTGCTCCCTCTGCAACACCCAACCCAACACAGTGGTGATGCCTCCAGAAGCTGGGTTCCTGCCCCCACGTGGGAGACCCTGCTCAGGGTCCAGTCTCCTGACCTTCGCCTGTCCCGGTCCTGGCTGCTGCAGACATCTGGGAAAGAGCCAGGAGACAGGAAATTTCTCTGTCTTCCAAGCAAATAAAATTAGAAAGTTAAAAAAAATAAAAGGAAAGGGCCAGCGCTGTGGTGTAGTGGGTAAAACCGCCGCTTGCAGTGCCGGCATCCATATGGGTGCTGGTTCTAGTCCCGGCTGCTCCACTTCCGATCCCGCTCTCTGCTATGGTCTGGGAAAGCAGAAGAAGATGGCCAAGTCCTTGGGCCCCTGCCCCCGTGTGGGAGACCCAGAGGAAGCTCCTGAGTTGCATAGCTCCAGCCACTGCGGCCAACTGACCAGTGGATAGAAGACCTCCCTGCCCCCCACCTCTCCTTCTCTCTGTGTAGCTCTTTCAAATAAATAAATAAATCCTAAAAAAATAAAAGGAAGCAGTGGCTTAGTGGAAGGGCTGGCTAGGCTGGGGGGACTCAGGTCTCTGTGGACTGGGAGGTCAGAGGGGTGACCCAGATCAGGAGCGAGACACACAGACCACAACAGACGAGTCCCTGTAGAACACGCACGTCAGCCTCCCGTCCACGCCGGGAGACAAGGTGAGCAGCCATGCAGCCTCGGGCCTGCGCTCAGTCCATCCCGCTTCCAGGGGGTTTGCAGTTGTCTTACAAGTTGGATGCAACCCCCAGACGGCACACCGAGCATCCTGCAGGCTCAGCAGGAGCAGACCCCTTCCAGAGGCTTCCCGCCCGCTCCTCCAGTCCCCAGGGGAGGAGCCGAGCCCAGCACGGCTGTGTGGTGGCTCTGCTGAGTGGCAAGGCCCCCTCTGAGCTTCTCAGCCCAGAACAATCCCAACGTGACTTCAAGTGGCTGCTCAGAGTGCACTGCGCGCTCACGATACCTGTAGGTGTGACAACCTGTCGGCAGACATTCCACAGCACAGCTGCCACCCCCTCTCCTCAGCACACAATCTCACTGTGAGTAGGGCACGGTCACATTTTCACTCTCAAAACACGAACAGCGTTGGGAACGTCTCTTACTATTTCCCTAGACTGTTCCTTAGCAGAGTATTACAGTTACGGAGTGCATATTCCACAAAGAATACGTTTATCATATGACATTAGAAAATAAAGGCAACTTAAGAGACATCAGCCACAAAGCACCACTTGGCCACTCTGCGCGTGTCCTGTTTTCATAGACTTTTTCATCAAACCCACGCTCCTTGAGGCCCAGGAGACTTTCTGGAGCCCCTGCTCAGTAACCAGCTTCTTTCTCCTGTTGGGAACAAGGACTCCCCAAGCCCTTGTGCCCACTGCTCTGGCATGTGACATGCTGTTCTGTTAGCCCGGGGATGCTCCTAAAGGAAACAGCTGGGCCCAGCTTGGGACACAGAGAGGGATTTAGCCCAAGTGGCCCCAACGAGGTATAAGAGGGGTCTGGCTGAAGCAGCCCCATGGCTCAGCAATTCGAACTCTCCGAAGCAGGCGCTCGGCTGCATCCACAGCGCTTGGCTTTCGGTGTGTGGGTGTCCCCTGCTCCGTGCCGTCTGACTCTGGTCAGAGGGACCTATTTCTGCTAGGTGAGAAGAGGAAGAGCAACACTGGGCCTTGCCTAGCACTCCCTGAGATGGGAGTCAAGGGGTAAAATGCCTCCAATGGGTCTGTTCTGGTGTCCTGTTTTTTGAGATTATTTAATTTATTTCAAAGGCAGAGTTAGAGGGGGAGGGAGGACAGAGAGAGGGAGAGAGGGAGGGGGCAGGGGAAGAGAGAGAGGGAGAAGGAGAGTGGGAGAGAGGAGGCGGGGAGGCTGAGAACCAGGAAGTTCATCCTGGTCTCCCACATGGGTGCGGGGCTCAAGCACTTGGGCCGCCTTCCACTGCTTTCCCAGGCACATTAACAAGGAGCTGGGTAGGAAGTGGAGCAGCCAGGACTTGAACTGGCACCCACTTGGTTTGCAGGCACTGCAGCTGGCAGCCTGGCCCTTGGGCTGTGCAGCATGCCTTCACACGGCAATCCCTCTCATAGCATTGTCCCCATCACATTCGGAAGTTTGCTTTTTCTTGTCCATACAACCAAAAATACCCAAATAGCTGGATTTACATTAATTTTTTAAATGCTGGTTTGGCTATTTGCCAATTATATCCACCTTGCTTTCCAAGCTCCTCTCTTTGCCAGGCGTAAGCTGGGGACAGGAAGCTGGAAGCCGGCTCTGCTGCCACACCCACACGAGGCTTCTGAAGGAGCAGGGTCTGCTCGGGGGCAAAGGGGGAGGGGCAGCTGGGGGGCAGGCAGCCTGAAGACCCCCTTCCTCCCTCAGGGCCCAGCACTGAGAGGTCATTTCATCCACTCTGCTGGTTCAGAGGAGCCTCAAAACATGCAGAAAATTCTGACTGAAACAGCACACTGCAAACTTGCAAGATGCTGAACACAACTATAAATATTTTCTCCAAATCGTTCCAAATGGTAGCAAGTCTGAAAACTGAGTCATTTGTTTTCAGTACTTTGTTAAAACTGCCCCAAAACTAGCACAGGAGGAGGTTCTACCAGAGAGGAGAACAGGAGACAAAAATAGAGAAGCCGCAGCTCATCTCAGGGTTTCTGGGCTCCACCGCAGGTGCCCTCTGGCCTGGACCACCTGCTTCCGTGCTGTTCCGACTGCAAACTCCCTGCAGGCAGGTGAAGCAGCTCCAGCCACAGCAGAAACGAACCAAGCAGAAAGGTGTCGATGACCCACCAGGTCGGGTGGGTTCCACTTCCTCTCCAACTCTCCTGACTGCAAATCTTTTTCGTGCTCCTTGCTGCTGGCAAGGACTGGCTTCCCCAGGCTCCTCTGCAGGCGCTCACAGGCTTCACCGTTAACACCCAGTGTGTGGTCCCAGCCTGGGACAGGCTGCCATGATACCCTGGTCCCCTACGGCTCCTGCAGCCAGGGTCCTGGCCCAGGCTCGGAGGGAAGTCAGCTTGGGGTCTCATATACCTGGGTCTGCATCTCAGCTGCCCCTGGTAACTGTGAGGCCTCAAGCAACTTTCTAAACCTCTTAGAGCTGGGGTTCTCTTCCCTGTCAGGTGGGGACAGGAATACCAACTTCTCGAGTTGAGGATTGGAGAGCCTTAGCCAGGGGCTGGCGTTGTGGTAGAGCGGGTTAAGCCACCACCTGAGACACCGGCACCCCACGTCAGAGTGCTGGTTTGAATCCCGACTGCTCCACTTCCATCCAGCTCCCTGCTAACGTGCCTGTGAAGGCAGTGGATGATGGCCCAGGCACTTAGGCTCCTGTCACCCATGTGGGAGACCGGGATGGAGTTCTTGGCTCTTGGCTTTGCAGGTTGTTGTGGCCATTTGGGGAATGAACCAGAGGATGAAGATCTCTCTGTCACTCCCTTTCAAATAAACAAAAATAAATCATAAAAAAAAAAAAAAGGCTTAGCACAAGGTGAAGTCCCTCAGAGTCCTCTGTGATTTCTGACCTCATAAACTAAGCAGCTGGCCCCAAGGCAGGGCAGCCTAGGCGGGGCCAGCCTGGGCCCACTCTGGGTGGCGATGCAGGACAAGGCGCTCCGCTGATCTGAGGGAGGCGTTTCCTGCAAGCGAGGGAACTGCTCTGACATTTCTCCTCCGTGGGGTGAACACGGGGCCGAGGACAGGGAAGTGACTGCAACACTGCAGTGTGAAGAGCGGCCTGTGCAGATGGAAAACCTGACCCCCACCCCCGCCCCGAGCCAATGTGAAAAAACCTCCATGAATTCCGCAGAACTAAGAGGCCAGCTGAACGGGCGGAGGGGGGCGGGGGGGCTCGACTCAGCACAGGTGCCCGAGCGGCAGATGCTCGGCAGCCCGCCTGGCAGTCAGCGCACAGCTCCGAGGTCCTTCAGTGTGAATGCACTCTATTCTGGTTACTTTCCTGGGAAAGCCCTCGACCAGAGGACAGAGCATTCCAAGGGAAGCTTTCTCGAGGGTATTTTATTCTGGGGGAGACATGAACAGGAGTTTGTGGTTTCACACAATCCTCAGTGTAACTGCACTGCTTGGGGCCTGTGTGGCCTGGTGGCTGGAGAGAGGCGAACACTGTGGAGCAAGCATGGCTCCCACCCTTGGCTGCCCTGGGCTGTCTGGCCAGTTTCTTGCATCAGACTTGACTTGCCGGGACAGGGGTGGCAAAGCACACGTGAGCTCAAATCCATACAACCACATTCTTTGCCACAGCCCATCCTGCAAACCAGCCCTTTGCTGAGCCTGGCACAGCTCTGCCCTGGGACCACACACTTTGTGACCCAGCAGCTCTGCAGCGCTTACACAGGCACACGGGAATCGTGACAAACACTGCCTGGAGCTATCAGAGGAACATCACTATTAAACAAAGCAACGTGCCCAAGAATGCATGGAAGAATAAAGATCACAGATGCAACACCAACAGAAAATGAAACTGGTGAGAAGCCTTAGGTAGACTGGCTAAGAAAAAAGGAGTTGACTTTATTAAAATCAGCAATGAAACAGGGGATATTACTATCAACTGGACAGAAATAAAAAAGAGAATACTATGGGCTGGTGCTGTGGTGTAGTGGGTAAAGCCACCGCTTGCAGTGCTGGCATCCCATGTGGACGCCTCTTTCTCTCTGCCTCTCCTTCTCTCTCTGTATAATTTCAAATAAATAAACTAATCTTAAAAAAAAAAAAAGGATAGAATACTATAAGGGGCCGGCGCTGTGGCTAAGCTACCACCTGTGGCGGGGGCATCCATATGGGCGTGGGTTCATATCCCACTGCTCCTCTTCTGATCCAGCTCTCTGCTATGGCCTGGGAAAGCAGAAGATGGCTCAGGTGCTTGGACCCCTGCACTCGTGTGGGAGACCCGGCAGAAGCTCTTGGCTCCCGGCTTCAGACCCGCCCAGCTCTGGCGTTATGGCCATTTGGGGAGTGAATCAAAAGATGGAAGACCTTTCTCTCTGACCCTCCCTCTCTGTAACTCTACCTTCTCAACTAAATAAATAAAATCTTTTTTTTTTTTTAAGAAAATATTACAAACAAGTGGGTGCCAAAAATCAGATAACAGATGAAATGAACAAATTCCTGAAGAGTCATAAATTTTTAAAATTGAATCAAGAGGAAATAAAAACCGTTTTGAATAGAACCATAACAAGGGAAGAGATTAAATCAGTAGTCAAAAACTTCCTTCAGGGCTGGCGTTGTGGCAGTGGATTAAGCCACCGCGTGTGATGCTGGTACCCCATATGAGCACCAGCTCATGTCCTTGGCTGCTCCATTTCTGATCCAGCTCCCTGCTAATATGCCTGGGAAAGTAATGGAAGATAGCCCAAGTCCTTGGACCCCTGCTACCATGTGGGAGACCTGGTTTTGGCCTGGTCAGCCCTAGAAATTATAGCCATTAGAGAGGGAACCAGCAGATGGAAGATCTCTCTCTCTCTCTGTAACTCTTTCAAATAAATAAACAAATCTTTAAAAACTAAACAAAACAAAAAACACAAAAGCTTCCCTCAAAGAAAAGCTTGTGTTGACATGGCTATGTTGATGAATTCTCACAAAGGCTTAAAAAATTCAACACCAATCCTTCACAAACTTCTCCAAAAAACAGAGATTACTTCCCAATATGATCTTCTTCTTCTTCTTTTTTTTTTTTTTTTTTGGACAGGCAGAGTGGACAGTGAGAGAGAGAGACAGAGAGAAAGGTCGTCCTTTTCTATTGGTTCACCCCCCAATGGCTGCTGTGGCTGGTGTGCCGCACTGATCTGAAGCCAAGAGCCAGGTGCTTTTCCTGGTCTCCCACACAGGTGCAGGGCCCAAGCACTTGGGCCATCCTCCACTGCACTCCCGGGCCACAGCAGAGAGCTGGACTGGAAGAGGAGCAACCGGGACAGAATCTGGCGCCCGGACCAGGACTAGAACCCGGTGTGCTGGCGCCGCAGGTGGAAGATTAGCCTAGTGAGCCGCGGTGCCGGCCATTTGTAATGTATTTATAAAGAGTTCACATGATTATCTTACTAGAAGCAGAAAAAGCATGACAAAACCCAACACTTTCTCACAAAACATTTAACAAACAAGAATAGAAGGAAACCTAACCAAATAATTTTTTTTAAAGATTTTATTTATTTGAAAGAGTTACAAAGAGAGGTAGAGACACAGAGAGAGAGGTTTTCCATCCACTGGTTCACTCTCCAAATGGCCACAATGGCCAGAGCTGGGCCAATCTGAAGCCAGAAGCCAGGAGCTTCTTCTGGGTCTCCCACGTGGGTGCAGGGCCCAAGGACTTGTGGCATCCTCCGCTGCTTTCCTAGGCACATTAGCAGGGAGCTGGATAGGAAGTGGAGCAGCCGCAACCTGAACCAGAGCCCATATGGGATGCTGGTGCTGCAGCCAGGGCCTTTAGCTTGCTGCACCATAGCCAACGGGCCCCATAAAGAGCATTTTTTGAAGACCACACAGCTGGGGCCTGCACTGTGGCATAATGGGTTAAGCTGCTGCCTGTGTTGCCAGCATCCCATATGGATGCTGATTCAAGCCCTGGCTGCTCCATTTTTTTTAAAGGTTTATTTATTTATTTGAAAGTTAGCATTACACAGAGAGAGGAGAGGCAGAGAGAGAGTGAGGTCTTCCACCTGCTGGTTCACTCCCCAGATGGCTGCAACGGTCAGAGCTGTGCCAATCCGAAGCAAGGAGCCAGGAGCTTCTTCCAGGTCTCCCACGCGAGTTCAGGGGCCCAAGGAGTTGGGCCATCTTCTATTGCTTTCCCAGGCCATAGCAGACTGGAAGTGGAGCAGCCGGGTCTCAAACCAGCGTCCCTATGGAATGCCGGCATTTCAGGCCAGGGCATTAACCCGCTGAGCCACAGCGTTGGTCCCTGCTCTACTTCTAATCCAGTTCCCTGCTAATGTGCCTGGGAGAGCAGTGCAGGATGACCCAAGTGCTTGGACCTCTGCGGGTTCCATGTGGGTTGTGGGAGACCAGGATGAAGCTCCTGGCTCTTCATGGCCATTTGGGGAATGAACCAGGAGACGGATGATCTCTCTAACTCTGCCTTTCAAGTAAATAAAGTAAACCTTTAAAACACACAGGCAACATCACATCTCATGGTAGAAGATTAGATGCTCTTCCCCTAGGATCAGCAACAAGAAGAGAATGCCCACTCCTGTTCCTGCTTTCTGGAAGTTACAGTCAGAACAACAATGAAATAAAAGACAAAAGAGAGGGAAGGAAGAGTAAAATTATTTCTGTTGGTAGACATGATCTTGTATGAATACATACGAAATTCTAAGAAATCTATAAAAAAGTTATTAGATAGATGCAGTAAACAAGGTGAACAAGGTTGTCAGTGACTAAACAATACACAAAAATCTACAGTAGCAATACGCGGTCTAAAAGTAAAATGTAGAAAAAATTCTCTTTACACTAGCACCAACAATTCAGGACTTAGGACCACATTTAGCAAATGACGTACAACACACAGACTCCAAGAACTACAGAGCACTGTTGAAGGGAACTAAAGACCTAAGCAAGTAGAAAGGCATCCCATGTTCCTAGACTGGAAGACTTAGCAGCAGTGAGCTGGCAACACTTGCCAGAAGCAGCCACAGATTAACTGCAATTCTTTGCAAACTCTCAACTGGCTTTTTTTTTTTTTTCTGGAGGGAGCAGGAACTGACAAACACATCCTAAAATTCACATGGATATAGCAGGTGCCCTGGGTAGCCAAAATAATCTTGAAAAAGTTGCCAAGCTCGTACTTTCTGATTTCAAAGTATATGACACAGTTTAGAAATCAGGACAGTATAGCATAGGGAGAGACATACAGATCACTGAACAGAACTAGGAGTCCAGTAATAAACCTTTATATTTATGATCAATTGGTTTTGACAAGAGTGTAAAAACAATTTAATGAAGAAAAACAATCTTCTTAGTAAATGGTGCTGGTACAGATTGGAGAGCCACATGGGAAAGAATGAATTTTAACACTTATCTTACACCATATACAAAAATTAACTTGTAAAAAAAAAAAAAAAAAAGGCCGGCACCACGGCTCACTTGCCGGCACCCAGGGTTCTAGTCCCGGTTGGAGCACCGGATTCTGTCCCGGTTGCTCCTCTTCCAGTCCAGCTCTCTGCTGTGGCCCGGGAGGGCAGTGGAGGATGGCCCAAGTGCTTGGGCCCCTACACCCACGTGGGAGACCTGGAGGAGGCTCCTGGCTTCAGATCAGCTCAGCTCCGGCCGTTGTGGCCATCTTGGGAGTGAACCAGGGGATGTCTCTGTCTCTACCTCTCTCTGTAACTCCGTCTTTCAAATAAATAAAATAAACCTTGAATAATAATAAAAAAAGAATATATACTGGGGCCGGTGTTGTGGCAGAGTGGGTAAAGCTGCTGCCTGCAATGCTGGCATCCCATAAGGATGCTAGGTGGAGTCTTGTTTGCTCCACTTTCTATTTAGCTCTCAGCTGATGCACATGGCCAAACAGAAGATGGCTAATTGCTTGGGCCCCTGCCGACATGGGAGACTAGATGAAGCTTCTGGCTCCTGAGCCCTGATCATCATGGCCATTTGGGGAGTGAACCAGCAGATGGAAGATACCTATCTCTTTCTCACTCTTGTAACTCTTTCAAAAAAATAATTTTTTTTTAAATTTGTTCATTTGAAAGGCAGAGTTACAGAGAGGCAGAGAGAGAGAAAGAGAGAAGAGAGGTCTTCCATCCACTGGTTCACTCCCGAGATGGCTGCAATGGCAGGAGCTGTGCCGATCCGAAGCCAAGAGCCTGGAGCCTCTTCCAGCTCTCCCACGAGGGTGCAGGGGCCCAAGGACTCGGGCCATCTTCCACTGCTTTCCCAGGCCACAGCAGAGAGCTGGATTGGAAGTGGAGCAACTGGGACTGCAACCAGTGCCCATATGGGATGCTGGCACTGCAGGCAGTGGCTTTACCCACTATGCCACAGGGCTGGGCCTCAATAAGTAAATTTTTTAAGAAAGAATATATAAAAATGACCAACAAGCCACACAAAAAGGTGTAGAATATCATTAATCATTAGGTAAATGCAAATCAAAACCATAATGAGATATCACTTCATACCTACTAGGATGGCTAGAGCTAAAGAAAAATTGGGAGAATGAGAATATAGAAAAATTCGGATCCTCACATGCTTCTGGTGCAATGTAAAATGAGTAGAAACCAATCTGGCAGTTTCTTGCAAAGTTACACAGGGGACAGGAGCTGTGGGGCACAGGGTTAAGCTGTCACCTGGGATGCCTGCATCCCATGTCACGATCACGGAACCCAGTCTGAGTCCCAGCTACTCTATGCTTCTGATCCAGCTTCTTGCTAATGTGCCTGGGTGGCAACAGGCGACGGCCCAAGGACTCCCGGCTTCAGTCTGGTCTAGCGCTGGCTACTGCAGACATGTGAAGAGTGAAACAGCAGATGGATAGTCTCTCCCTCTCTGTCACTCTACCTTTCTAATAAATAAATAAATATTTTTTCCAAAGTTAAATGGAATCACCATGTTACTGCAATTCCATTTACAGGCATATACCAAGTGGAATGAAACCATGTTTACACAATCTGTACTCGTGTTCACAGCAGCATTATTCACAGCAGCTAGAAGCAGAGCAACCCAAAGGTCCCTCAGCGCAACAGATAAAGAAAACGTGGTCTAGTCTTCCATCAGAATGTCAGTCATGAAGAACTGATCAGGCTACACCACGATACTAAGTGAAAGAAAGATGTCAGATAGAAAAGGCCCCATGGGATTCCACTTATATGCAATGCCCAGAAGCAGCAAATCCACAGTAACAGAAAACAGGCTAGTGTCTGCCATGGGCTGAGGGGGTCGGAGGCTCCAGGAGGCAAGGGAGCAGCTGCTGATGGGCAGGTGCCTCTTGCTGGAGTGATGACAATGTCTAGAACGGGGTAACTATACTAACAACCACTTGAGCCATCATGTGTTACACCCCAGGGTGCAGTTTAGCAGGAAGCAGGATTGAAGTGGAGGTGGGACTCGAACCAGGCACTCTGATATGCGATGCCAAGTGGCAGCATAGCCTGCTGTGCCACAACGTCCACCCTTGAATTACAACTTTTAAAGAAGTAATATAAAGCTATTGTAAGAGAAAAACAGAAGTGTGTTGACAGTGATGTACAAAGGAGTCCGCTTGGGTGAAGGTGACCAGAGAATCTAAGAACGACGACACTAACCGCAAGTCAGCTGCTTCCCATCATCACTGCACACTAGTGCTGACAATCCTCTCTGTAGGGCGGTGGCTGCCCTGGTGCCACTGTCTGTACCCCCCTCGTGCAGAGGGAAGCACGGTGGGCACCCCAATTCATTACATGCCACCGCACGTCTGCTTTACCACTCACAAGGTGGTGCTATCCCAAATTCAACCTGCTCCCTGCCTAACGTGGACAAGGAAGATCTACCAGTGAGGACGCGCAGCTCCCTGCGGCATGGCCAAGCAGGATCGCGAAGGCTGAAGCAGACTCCTGACTTCCAGGTAAGGTCTTCCATCACATCACGCCAGTGTCCATGGGACTGGCGTCCCCATGCCCTGCCCTGCACTGCTGCCTCTTCCGCTGTGCCTCATCCCTGAGGGCTCCTGGTGGCCAACACATGAGAGTCACGCAAAGCGTTTACCCAAACTCTTCTTTCTTGCTGTCTCCATTTCAGGGTTCTTTGTTCAATGACTAATCTCTCCTGCCCCATGTCTGCCAATAAAGTCACAAAACAGAGACTAGCAGGAGTCTGAGTAAACACCTCCTCTTGAATCACAGCCCCTAATTATAGATTTCACTGCAAACGCACTCAGCACTGGGACCAAGCCTGCAGATATTCAGGGTAGCTAATGCCTGAAATCTGATCTGCTTGTGATTTCAAGACAATAAGAATGGGCCGGCGCTGTGGCGTAGCGGGTAAAGCTGCCGCCTCCAGTGCCGGCATACCATGTGGGCACAGGTACGGGTCCCGGCTGCTTCAATTCTGATCCTGCTCTCTGCTATGGCCTGGGAAAGCAGTGAAAGATGGCCCAAGTCCTTGGGCCTCTGCACACACGTGGAGACCCAGAAGAGGCTCCTGGTTCCTGGCTTTGGATCAGTGCAGCTCCGGCTGTTGCGGCCAGTTGGGGAGTGAATCAGCGGATGGAGGACCTCTCTCTTTCTCTCTGCCTCTCCTTTCTCTCTGTAACTCTTTGAAATAAATTAATTAATATTAAAAAGATAAGAAGCCATGTAGAATACACGGTAAAGAAACATAAGACAGGAGCTGGGGTGGGATGGGTAGTCGGGAAGCTGAGAGTTTCTCCCCGAAGCAAGAGAAGCACTCAGAAAATTCAGATGGGACGAACACTAACTTCATGGCAAGAATCTTAAGCGACTACCAATTTCTTTATGCTTTTGGGTATTTCTTGACATTTCTAAAAAATGATGTTCATTTTGCAAAAAAATCAGAAACAAAATATTTTTAAGGAGAAAACAATCCTAGAGGTGGCTCAAATAATCTTTAATGTGCTCAGCTCTGAACATTACAACGATTAACTTCCCACATGGGATGACACTGACTCTGGGGCCCACTCCAGAGAGGCTGTGGTCCCCGTCCCCAGGAACAGCATCCTAACACCTCCCACCTCACCTCGAAGCCAGTTCCCACCACTGAACCTGGCTTACCTGGACAGGCGGCTCGATCATGATCCAGGCCGGAAGCATCAGACTGGGATTGAGAGGCTGGGTTCCTACGCGGAAGTAGACCCCGCCCCTGGAATCACACGCCCAGATGTGTTGATTTCCACACGCCAGGCTCGTCAGTTTTACAGCCCCTGAAGACAAATAAAGGAGCAGTACATACTGTAATAACTTCTGTAGAATGACTAATCTTTCATTTAATCTGTGAACTTTGATTTTCTACTTCAAAGGGAGGAATGAGGCTGCACTCCCAGAGGAACTCTGATGCAGAGTCAACTGACCCATGAGTGTACCCGACTGGGCTTGAGAACACCGTGACACAGGAGTCACAAAGGCCTCTGGACACCCCTTCATCTGCCAGGCACCACCTGTTCCAGGCCGTGGGCAGAACAGCCCAAGTTCCATCAGCCCGTGCCCGAAAGCACCCAGCACTGACAACAGTGTGGATCCTACCACCACTCAGGATCTTACTAGCAGGAAGCTGAAGATAGCAACGGGAGCTGGGAATCAAACCCAGGTCCTCTGATGCACCTGCTAGACCAACTGCCAGCCCCACTGCACTGATTTCTATCGCCACAGGTCAGTTCAGTCTGTTTGCAGGGCCATATAACGAGAACCACAACACACACTCCCCTCTGCTTGGCTTCCTTCGCCCAGAACAACGTGACATTTAGCCATGGTGCCCCTCCTTTTCATTTCTGTATTACTCCACTGCACGTAAATACCACGCTAGTATGTCCATTCACCTGCTGATGGGCACCTGGGCCATTTCCACTTTTCCTTAAATAAATGTGTAGCAGTGGAATTGCTGGGCCATAAAGTAGATAAACATCTCACAATTCAGGAAACTGCCGGTCTCCTCAGTGCTGTCCCACTGTACCTGCTCACAGCAGTGGATGCAAACCCTCACTGCTCACCTGTGCACCTTCTTCACATGTGAAGTCTGCGCTTGTCTTGGTTTTAACTTGAATTTCTCTGCTGATAAATGATGTTGAGAATGTTTTACTGAACCATTTGTATATCTTATTTTGTGGAGTGCCCATTCAAGTATTTTGCCCATTTTAAAGAATTCATTTAGGACCAGTGCTGTGGCATAATGGGTTAAGCCTCTGCTTGCGCAAGCCAGTATCCCATATGGGCACTGGTTCAAGTCCCAGGTGCTCTACTTCCAGCTCCCTGCTAATGCTCCTGGGAAGGGCAAGGGACGGTACAAGCACTTGGGCCCCTGAACCCATGTGGGAGACCCGGAAGAAGCTCCTGGTTCCTGGCTTCGGATTGGCCGAGCTCCAGCCATTGTGGCCATTTGGGGAGTAAATCAGCAGATGGAAGACCTTTTTTTGTCTCTCCCTCTCCAACTCTGCCTCTCAAATAAATTTTTTTGACAGAGTTAGTGAGAGAGACAGAGAGACAGAGAGAAAGGTCTTCCTTTTTCCGTTGGTTCACCTCCTAAATGGCTGCCATGGCCGGCGCTGCGCCGATCTGAAGCCAGGAGCCAGGTGCTTCCTCCTGGTCTCCCATGGGGTGCAGGGCCCAAGCACTTGGGCCATCCTCCACTGCTTTCCCGGGCCACAGCAGAGAGCTGGACTGGAAGAGGAGCAACCAGGACAGAATCCAACGCCCTGACTGGGACTAGAACCCGGTGTGCCGGCACTGCAAGGCGGAAGATTAGCCTAGTGAGCCATGGCGCCGGCTATAAAAATCTTAAAAGAAAAAAAAATTGGGGCTGGCACCATGGCACAGGTTAATCCTTCACCTGCAGTGCCAGCATCCCATATGGGCGGTGGTTCTAGTCCCGGCTGTTCATCTTCCAATCCAGCTCTCTGATATGGCCTAGGAAAGCAGTAGAGGATGGCCCAAGTCCTTGGGCCCCTGTACCTGCATGGGAGACCTGGAAGAAGCTCCGGCCGTTACGGCCACTGAGGAGTGAGCCGATGGACCGGGGATCTTTCTCTCTGTCTCTCCCTTGCACCGTCTGTAATTCTACCTCTCAAATAAATAAATAAATAGAAAAAAATTACAAATTACATTATGTTCAACAGTAAAAACATGCTAATTAAAAACCAGTTTTATGCTGGAGTCTTCATCCTGCCCAAAGAGGATCTACAAGCAGCAGCTAGTGATGCTGTCACATGGTGACAAAAACAGGAGCCAGGGGCCTGTACTGTGGCGCAGCAGGTTAAAGCCCCAGCCTGCAGCACCAGCACCCCACATGGAAGCCAGTTTGAGTTCCTGCTGCTGTGCTTCCAATACAGCTCCCTGTTACTGGCCTGGGAAAGGAGTGGAAGATGTCCCAAGTGGAACACACACACAGGAAGCGCCAGGCTCCTGTCTTCAGGTCAGCTCAGCTCTGGCTGCTGCGGCCACTGAGGAGTGAACCAGCAGGTGAAAGACCTCTTTCTATCTCTACCTCTCTCTGTAGATCTTTCAAATAAATATTTATTTGAAAGGCAGAATTACAGAGAGGCAGAGGCAAAGACAGAGACAGAGGTCTTCCATCCTCTGGTTCACTCCCTAGATGGCCACAATGGTTGCAGCTGTGCCAATCCGAAACCAGAAGCCAGGAGCTTCTTCCAGGTCTCCCACGCAGGTGCAGGGCCCAAGGACTTGGGCCATTTTCTACTGCTTTCCCATGCCATAGCAGAGAGCTGGATGGGAAGAGGAGCAGCAGGGACCAGAATCGGCTCTGGGATGCTGGGGCCACAGGCGGAGGATTAATCTCTTGTGCCACAGAGCCTGTTCCCCTAAAATAAATCTTAAAAAAACAAAACAAAATAAAAACCAAAACCAAAACCCAGGGGCTGGTGCATCAGAGTTGGAAGTGCCTAACAATACTGCCAGTAGGATGTGGAGTTTCCATGACAAAGTGAGCGTTCTTTTAGACAAACAGAAAAGGCTGCTGGGACACACATCTCGGTGTGAAAACACAAATCAGAATGAACACATTTCACCCAGGACTTCCCTCGTCCAGGCTGCATGGAGTCTGTGCCACAGGAGGATGGGCAGGATGCATGGAGTGGCTGCTGCCTGCTCAAACATTCCACAGCTCCCTCATGCTCCCTGGGCGCTGGGCAGAGACCAGCGACGAGCTCTGGCCATGGAACTCCTGTCGGTTCTGAACTGAACTGAAGCATGAGCCACTGTGGGGCCTTCGGCTCCTCCTATGCTGCAGAGACCAGGAAGGGAGCTGCAGAGTGGAGCAGGCAGGATCAGCAAGCTACCATCTGGAGGATCTCTGGCCCGAGGATCAGACGGACACACGGACAGCCGCCTGCCGCCTTCGTGGGAGCAAGAAGTCACCACTCACCCTGCGGAGTCACTGACGTCGGGCTTGTTACCAAAGCATCACCCAGCCCGACCACCAGACACTGACATTTTCTTTGCATTTTCTTCTCCCAATTAAAAAAAATGTAGTTTACTAGTTTTTACTAGTTTATTCCAAAAAGCAATATTTTCCATTTGGGATTACTTTTAAAACATATTTTACAAAAAATAGTGGCATTTATGTGGTGTTTTACTATTTGTAAAACACTTTCCTACATAACTTAGTGCATAATCCCATTATTTAAAAACAGAAACTGACACTGAGTATTTCTTCATTAAATGCTGTGACCAGATGAATTACATTAAAATTGCATTAGTGTGCTAAACACCCCAATGTCTGACATAAAGCATATTTATGTCTCTGGGAAATGGAGTGTCATGAGCATCTTAGATATCTGCTAGGTGACACAAATCTCCTCCCCAGAATGAGGATCATAATACAACCCTGCACAGTTCCACAGTCAGCCTCCACAACCGGGCTCACTGGATAATTATTTAAAATTATTTTAATACTTTAAATTTTACTTTTATTTGACAGGCAGAGAGAGAGGGGTAGTGAGAGATCTCTCATCCGTTCATTCATCCATAAATGGCCGCAATGGCTGGGCCGGTGGAGGCAGACGTGGGCAGCAGGAATCGATCTGGGTCTCCCAGGTGGTGGTAGGGACCAAGTGTCTGAGCTGCCACTTGCTGCCTCCTGGGTGTGGAATGGGAAGCAGAGCTGAGACTTGGGGCCCTAAAAGCTGCACCAAATGCCCAACCCTTAATTTAATATCAAAGCAACAAATGACTTGGCAATTTTTTTCTTAAAGATAAAAATCATATTTATCACTTGTTACTTTACTAAAGTCATTCTTGAAACTGAAATTTCTGTCTGCGATCTGGAGGACTGACGGCATTCCAGAAGCCACGATGGCCGTGCCCTGCACTCTCCCTGCGGCAGCACAGGTCTGGCTCTTGGTGAGGGCCTCGGAGCACCGCTGCCACCACCAGAAGACTCTTCCGGTTTGTTTTTAGCGTCAGAACTCTGCAAGCCGAGCAGAGGGCCGCAGAGAGGAATCCACGGAAGCCACAGCCGGCAGCAGCTTCTGTACACCACTGTCTTCTGCCTCACACCCCCTCAGGTGAACGGCAACTGGGGGCGGGAGGGGTCCTGGGAGGCCATCTTGTATTTACCTGTCAGGCAGCTTTCTCTCTGATTACAAGTAAGACGACCAGATAGGGTCGAACTGCACAGCCACAGTTCCAAGTAACAGCAACCTTCCCGGACATCCGAAAATCCTACCAGGTGTGTACTGCAGCCAAGCGTCTGATCCTGCCTGCACAGCCCCTGTGTCCTCTGTGGTGAACACCTGTGAAAACAATGTGTGTGCAGAGCCAGCACTGTGGTGTAGTAGGTTAAGCCTCCACCTTTGGTGCTGGCATCTCACGTGGGCGCCAGTTCAAGTCCCGGCAGCTCCACTTCTGATCTAGCTTTCTTCTTATGGCCTGGGAACGCAGTGGAAGATGGTCCAAGTGCTTGGGTACCTGCACCCATGTGGGAGACCCAAAGAAGCTCCTGGCTCCTGGCTTCAGACCGGCTCAGTTCTGGCCATGGTGACCATTTGGGGAGTGAACCAATGGGTGGAAGTCGAAGACCTTTCTCTCTGTCTCTCCCTCTCTCTCTGTAACTCTGCCTTTCAAATAAATAAATAAATCTTTGAGGTTTCCAATAACAAAAGTGTGGAGAGTGCGATCTCAGGGAAGAGTTAAGGAGAAAACAGCAGAGGAAACTCCGCGCAAATTAGAGGGACACTGGGTCTATGTGGAGGGCGTGGGCACCCACCACTCAGACCCAAAAGATGGAAAAATCTTCCACGTTCATGAATGGAAGAATTGATATCATCAAAATGTCCATACTTCTGAAAGTAATTTACAGATTCAATGCAATACCAATCAAAATACCAAGGACATTCTTCTCAGAGACAGAAAAAATGAAGCTGAAATTCATACAGAAACACAGGAGACCCTGAGTAGCTAAAACAACCTTACATAACAAAAACAAAGCTAAAGGCATCACAATACCAGATTTGAAGATACACCATGGGGCAGTTATAATCGAATCAACCTGGTACTGGTACAAAAACAGATGGATAGACCAATGGAACAGAATGGATACACCAGGAATCAACCCAGGCATCTATAACCAACTTATTTTTGACAAAGGAGCTAAAATCAATTTCTGGAGCAAGAACAAATGGTGCTGGGAAAACTGGATTTCCTAACGCAGAAGTATGAGGCAGGGCCCGTGCCTTACACTTACACAAAAATCCACTCAAAATGAATTAAACACCTAAATCTACAACCTGATACCATCAAAATATTAGAGAACACTGGGGAAACCCTGCAAGACACTGACATAGGCAAAGAGTTCTTGGAAAAGAAACCAGAGGCACAGGCAGTCAAAGTCAAAACAAGTGGGATTACAACAAATTGATAAGCTTCTGCACTGCAAAAGAAACACTCAACAAAGTGAAGAGGCAATGGACAGAATGGGAGAAATTATTTGCAAACTACGCAATTGATAAAGGATTAATAGCCAGAATCTACAAATAGATCAGTAAACTCCGGGGCCAGCGCTGTGGCGCAGCAGGTTAACACCCTGGCGTAAAGCGCCGGCATCCAGTTTGAGACCCTGCTGCTCCACTTCCGATCCAGCTCTCTGCTATGGCCTGGGAAAGCAATAGAAGATGGCCCAATCGATCGGATGGAATGTTTCCACTGGATGGGAGACCTCTCTCTCTCCCTCTACCTCTCCTCTCTCTGTGTAACTCTTTCAAATAAATAAATACATCTCAAAAAAACAAAGGATGTTTCCCTCTGACAGGGTTTATTTAAAAAAAAAAATAGAACTCAACAACAACAAAACAACCCAGTTAAGAAATGCCAAAGGACTTAAAAAGGCATTTTTCTTTTTTTTTTTCAAAGATTTATTTATTTGAAAGTCAGAGTTAAACAGAGAGAGAGAAGGAGAGGCAGAGGGAGAGAGAGAGAGAGAGAGGTCTTCCATCTGCTGGTTCACTCCCCAATTGGCCACAATGACTGGAGCTGCACCAATCCAAAGCCAGGATCCAGAAGCCTCATCCAGGTCTCCCACATGGGTGCAGGGGCCCAAGGACTTGGACCAATACTGCCATCCCAGGCCATAGCAGAGAGCTGGATCAGAAGTGGAGCAGCCGGGACTCAAACTGGCGCCTATATGGGATGCCAGCACTGCAGGCGGCGGCTTCATCTGCTACGCCACAGCACAGGCTCCAAGGCATTTTTCTTTCTTTCTTTTTTTTTTTTTTTTAATTTTTTGACAGGCAGAGTGGACAGTGAGAGAGAGAGACAGAGAGAAAGGTCTTCCTTTGCCGTTGGTTCACCCTCCAATGGCTGCCGCGGTCGGCGCGCTGCGGCTGGCGTACCGCGCTCATCCAATGGCAGGAGCCAGGCGCTAGGTGGTTTTTCCTGGTCTCCCATGGGGTGCAGGGCCCAAGCACTTGGGCCATCCTCCACTGCACTCCCGGGCCACAGCAGAGGGCTGGCCTGGAAGAGGGGCAACCGGGACAGAATCCGGCGCCCCGACCGGGACTAGAACCCGGTGTGCCGGCGCCGCAAGGCGGAGGATTAGCCTGTTGAGCCACGGCACCGGCCTCCAAGGCATTTTTCAAAAGAGGAAATCCAAATGGCCACAAGACATGTGAAAAAATGCTCAGGATCACTAGTCGTCAGGGAAATACAAATCAGAACCACAGTGAGGTTTCACCTCACCCGGGTCAGAATGGCTCTCATACAGACATCAACAAACAACAAACGCTGGCGAGGATGTGAGGACAAAGGAACCCTAATCCACTGTTGGTGGGAATGTAAACTGGTGCAGCCACTGTGGAAGACAGTGTGGAGATAGCTCAGAAATCTGGATGTAGACCTAGAATATGA
>CM027391.1:38088589-38148702 GCA_015711505.1 Sylvilagus bachmani | reverse complement strand
AATGGCTCTCATACAGACATCAACAAACAACAAACGCTGGCGAGGATGTGAGGACAAAGGAACCCTAATCCACTGTTGGTGGGAATGTAAACTGGTGCAGCCACTGTGGAAGACAGTGTGGAGATAGCTCAGAAATCTGGATGTAGACCTAGAATATGACGCAGCTGTCCGCTCCTGGGAATTTACCCGAGGGAAATGAAACCAGCACGTGAAAGAGTTCTCTGTACCCCATGTTTACTGCAGCTCAAGTCACAACAGCTAAGATACAGAATCAACCCAAATCTCCCTCAAATGAAGACCTAATAACGAAATTATGGGATATGTTAAAAAAAATTCTGTCATTTGCAACAAAATGGATGAAACTGGACAACATCATACTTAGTGAAATAAGCCAGTCCCAAAAGAACAAATACTATATGTTCTCCCTGATCTGTGATAACTAATAGACCACCTGAAAGGTAATTTATACACATGAAATTAACACTTTGAGATGCAATGTCTTTGAACAGCCCTTGTCCAACTGCTGAGAAACAAGTTTTTTTCCCATACTATTTGTTGAACTCTTTTCTTAGTACAGAGTTAACTGTATGTGTATAAAGTTAACTGAAAATAGATCTTAGTACAAAAGAAAGGGACTAGGAGAGGGAGGAGGAAGAGGGCGGGGATGGTGGGAAGAATCACTATGTTCCTGAAGTTGTATTTATGAAATGCAATTAAGTTTGTATTCCTTAAATAAAAGGTTTCTGGGAAAAAAAATCTTAAAAAAACAAAAAATCATGTGTCAGCACGGAATGACTGTGGAGACAGAGAACAGGCAGAGTGCCCAGGGGCACCGGGGAAGACATGACAGGGACATGGATGGAAGGAAGCTGGAGAAGCACTCTCAGCTAAGTCCTACAGGAAGAAGAGCTGAAGACCGGAAAGCTCCCAGGACGAGGGGGCCACAGGTACACGGCCCACCGAAGAACCCGGCTGGAGCCACAGCTGGGGTGGCAGGGGCTCGCCCTGCACCAGAACGGGCACAGCAAGCAGGGCCAGACTGCAGGGCCCTGGGTGCACCCCAGCCTATGGCTCCATCTAAACTCACCCCAAGCCAGAGACCACACCGGGCAGCCAGCAGTGCGGAGACTACTGAAACAGGAGGGAGGTGAGAGGCCCCGGCAGTGCTGTCCCAGCAGTATGGAGCCTGGCACAACATCCATGGACTGTGCACCCCACAGCAGTGCACCAGTCCCTCGAGTGGCCGAGATGGGGTGGCGCCGGGGAAACAGCTGTTTCCCATCCGAATCAGCCCAAAGAGCACGGCTGCCCCCGGTTCTCAAGGCTGAACAGTGAGAGAACATACATGCGCCCAGAGGAACTCACACATCTCCCAGTCAGCCTGGGAGGGGCTGGCAGAGAAAGGTGCAGAGCCAGTGGGTCTGTAGGCAGCACAAAGCTTCTCAGGGCCAGCAGTAGGGGCAGCCGGCATCAGCATCCACCATTACCAGCTGCAGCCTTGTCTGGTCCCTCAGGGTCAGTAACAGGGCTAGCAAATGACCTCAGACAGCCAGAAGGTGACCATTAGGTCTAAAAGCCAGAGGAGGCCCAGAGAGTAATCACCATGACCCCATTACCCTGGAACATCCGGAGCTGTGGGGCAGGACTTGCTTCTTCAACACAGCTGGTCATGCTCCAGGCCTTATCACCGCCCAGCAGCCTGCAGGGGCCCTGCGGGCTGAGCTAGAGCAGCTGGGCACCCCAGCCCAGCCCAGGCTGCTGTGGGCAACGCCTACTTCACAGAGTGTGAGAGGCTCTTGCCAGCAGCTCCCCACGCCAGGATGCAGCTGGGCTGGGGAGGGGGGAGACAGCCAGCTCTCCCTCCTCCTGTTTCCGCCTCTTCTTTTTAAAGTAAGTAAGTGCACATGGTTGAGTTCTCAGGCACTAAATGCTTGTTCAGTTCAGGTCCACAAAACACTGGCAGCAGGCGACGGCTCATGTACTGGAGTGCCTGCCACCCAGGTAGGACACTGCCGCAGGGCATCTGGAGAGCTCTCTGTCACTCTGCCTCTCAAGCAGATAAAATAAAGAAAAGTCTCTCCCAGACTTCAGCACCAAAACCAAAACCTAAACATCAGTCTCTTACCCACAGAGGAAAAGAATTTACTTGGAGAACAGTCTACTACTGTGGGTTCACTCTTTCTTGGAACATGAATGAAGACTGTCCAGATGGTGCACACGACAACAGCCTCTGCTGTCACTTTCAAGGGAGCCGCGGGGGAAGCAGCACACGGCAGCACGTCACCTCTCCAGCCTGCTGACCGAGAACTGGCCTGCGTGTGTGCGGAGCAGCTGTCCTGTGCTGGGCACAGCTCCACGTGCTGAGGAGACACATAAACGTGGCCTGCAGCCTAGTGTAGGGCACACCCACTTTTTTTTTTTTTTCCAGATTTAAAGGTCACAAACCTATGTCCCACATTTAGACCAAGTGACAGAGGCAGCTGTACCAACAGTACTATTTCAGGCAGTTCTTAGTGGCAACCTTATCTGAAAATATATGAGCCCTGAACACTCTTTATTATTATTTTTTTAATATTTATTTATTTGGGATCAGCATTGTGGCATAGTATGTAAATCCACTGTCTGCAATGCTGGCATCTCATATGGGCACCGGTTTGAGACCTGGCTGCTCCACTTCCGATCCAGTTCTCGCTTGGGAAAGCAGCGGAGGATGGCCCAAGTGCTTGGACCCCTGTATCCATGTGGGAGAGCCGGAAGAAGCTCCTGGCTCCTGGCTTCAGACCAGTCCAGCTCTAGCCACAGCAGCTATTCGGGGAGTGAACCAATAGATGCAAGATCTGTGTCTCTGTCTCTCTGTAGCTCTGCCTTTCAAACAAATAAATCAACCTAAACAAATTACATTACTTAAAAAAAGATCAATTTATTTGAAAGGCAGAGGGTTACAGAGAGAAAGGGAGAGACAGAGAGAGATCTTCTATCTGCTGGTTTACTCCTCAAATGACCACAACAGCCAGGGCTGGGCCAGGACAGGCTGAAGCCAGGAAACTGGAACTCCATTGAGATCTCTCATATGGTTGCAGGGATCCAAGCACTTGGGTCATCTTTTGTTGCCTTCCTTGGGAAAATCTGCAGGGAGCTGGAATGAAGTGGACCAGTCAGGAATCAAACCAGCACCCATATGGGATACCAGCATTACAGGCAGCGACTTAACCTACTGTACCATGACATCACTCCCCCAACATTTTTTTTAAAAGATGATGTACTTGAGGGGCCAGTGCTGTGGCATAGCGGGTAAAGCTGCTGCCTGCAGTGCTGGCATCCCATATGGGTGCCAGTTTGAGTCCTGGCTGTTCCACTTCCGATCCAGCTCTCTGCTATGGCCTGGGAAAGCAGTGGAAGATGGCCCAAGTCCTTGGGCCCCTGCACCTGTGTCAGAGACCCAGAAGCAACTCCTGGCTCCTGGCTTTGGATCTGCCCAGCTCCAGCTGCTGCAGCCATCTAGGGAGTGAACCAGTGGATGGAAGACTTCTCTCGCTCTCTGCCTCTCTATAACTCTGCCTTTCAAATAAATCTTTAAAAAAAATCTTGCATGTTAATAGACAATCACATTGCTTAAAAAACAGACTATATATTTGAAAGGCAGAGTTACAGAGTAAGAGAGACAGAGAGCTTCCAGCCGCTGGTTCACTCCCCGCAGATAGCCACAAAGCTAAGGCTGGGCCAAGCCAGAGCCACTTACGTGGCTGACAGGGGTCCAAATTCTTGGGCCATCTTTTACTGCTTGCCTAGGTGCCTTAGTAGGGAGCTGGATCACAAGTGGAGCAGCCAAGACTCAAACTTGAGCTCATATGGGATGCTGGTATCACAGGCAGCGGCTTAACCTGCTGTACCATATTGCCCACCCCCACCTCCCATCCGCAACTCTTAAGGGGGCAGCATGAAGCATATTAAACATGAGTAAGAAGCCCATTTAACCTGAAGAGTAGCTAATCACACTCCTGAAACCCAGCACCTCACCAACACCATCCTGGAGCAGGCAGGGCACAGGTGAACACACACATACCTAACTGGGAAAGGTCCAGCCTTGTCCAGTGCATGCCTGTGGGGCAGCTCTTGGAGAGAGTCCTGATAAAGACCTGGCCAAGGCTGTCCAAGGCCCACAGTGCATCCTGGCAGGCGGCGTAGGCTCTCATCTCGGCGTCGGGGGGCAGCTGCACTGTGGAAGGGCGGCTCTGTGCGCTCTGGGTCCTGATGCTGCACAGGTCCTTGCTGCTCTGGCACAGCCACAGGGAGCTTCCTGCAGAAAAGGTTCACGCTGGTCACCCACACGTCTTCTCCAAGCCCCCACCCCAAAGCACACAGGCAGCCTGCACCCTACAATTTTTAAGATTTTATTTATTTCAAAGGTAGAGTGACAGAGAGAGAGGGAGAGACAGAGAGAGACTGATCTTCTATTTTCTGGTTCATTCCCCAAATAGCCATGATAGCCTGAAACCAGGAGCTTCATCCAGGACTTCCGTGTAGTGGTGCTTTCTCAAGTGCATCAGTAGGGGGTTGCATCAGAAAGTGGAGCAGCCAGGACTGTAACTGGCAGCCATATGGGATGCCGGCATTGCAGGCACCGGCTTTGCCCTGCTACGGTATAACACTGGCCCTGGCAACCTCTGCCTTCAGCCAGATGCAGATGCTCCTCACTCTGTCACCAACACAGGCAGAGGGAATACCAGCTGGTTACAAGAGACAAGCCCAGGATATTTCAAATAAACAGAAGGAAAACCAGGCCTATGAGACTTTAAGGTTATAACGTGGCTTGGCAGCTGTGGCCTCTCGTTCACAATGAGCTGGGACGTGTTTAACTTGAACAAAGGCAGCAGAGTTTTTTAAATGAAAAATGCTGTATCTCCCCAAGAGCAAGGACAGCGTGCTCAGGGCCCTGGAGGTGCAGGCTCACCGGACAGAGGGTGCCCTGTTCCTCCAGTGATGGGGGGCTGGTGCTGCAGCAGGGTTGGGAAGATGGAAATCCTTCCCTTCCCATTCTCACCTCAAAAATGACATCCTTTCATTCCCCTCACCCGCTGCAGGGCCCTCCCATTCCATAGATTCTGCTGAAAATATAAGTACTCTTTGGGGAAATTAAAATCTTGGTGATAGAATATTATCTGAAGCCTGTGCCACATCTGTTTGGAATTCAAATTCTTTGGATTGTGGAAACCTAAGGGCGTGGGTATGCCGTGTATTCACCCAGCGGCCCCCAGCAATGCACACCCGCACACCTGCAGCACCGGGTGTGCGGCACCAGTGAACACCACAGGCAGTCTCCCCTCAGTGCAGGGCAGGTTTTGCTGCCATGAGACTCTGTACTAAACTCAGGGAGTAACTGTCTGTCCTTGCAGGTTTCTGGATTTCAGAACTGTGGTCAGAACACCCTGGTGAGTGAGGAAGCGCCCATTTACTGCCCACACTGCTCATGTGTGAGCAGGACCAAGGGCTTGAGGAAAACAGACTGCTTCCTTGTAACTGAAGACGTGGAGGCATCTCCTCGAACAGCAGTGCAGTCATGAGAGGATGCTCCCCACTTCCTTCCCAGAAGTCACCTAATGCCTGGGCTAAGCGGGCAGCGGGGCTCCACACCGCTTGCTCTGAGTTCCGTCCAGTTGCAAGTCACCAGAAACTATGCCCCTACAGAGAAGGCCTGGCCAACCAGGGGTACAAATGGGGGACACGAGTTAGCCAGAGGCTGTAAACAAGACACAAAGAAACTGCTAGGAGGTGAGAGAGGAATTCACAGGGGAAAATGGGAAGATGCCCAAGGAAGCTGTAAGTGCAACGTCTCTGCCACAGGCCCACTGGCCCCACCGCATGGTCCCCTCCTTCAAGTCACTCTGCTTAGACTCTGTCTGCTTCTCCACATGCAGTCCCTCCCCTCGTGGCTCTCCTGGGCAGGCCCATCTGGCTACAGGCTTTCCTTCAATGGGCAGGGCTGCTAGCTATGACCCTAGCACATTTCTGCGCTGGTTTCTCCACAGCTGAGTCCCCGTCATCCATCAGGCCATGGTCACAGTGGCTTGAGTGTTCTCAGCTGCCAGTTCGAATAACAGTTTCTCAACCAGGTCGAGACCCACCTTCCTTGGTGGGAGCAGCAGAAGCCAGCACAAAGGCCCACTTTGTTGCAGAGGCTGTCCCGCGGGGAACAACATTCTTCCAGTAAGTGCCTGCGCGGAACAGAATGGGAGAGCAGGTCAAGGCGAGAAAGCGACAGGAACTTTACTTCCAGGTGACACACGGGCTTCAGAGCCTCTTAGAGCTAATTCTGCTTCATCCTAAATTAAAGTCCTGGCCAGCATAGCTGCTTCACCTCCTCTGAGCAAAGTTCAGGGCGGGCTTGGGAGGCCATGTACGGGAAGGAGGGAGCTGGGGGCATTCACAAAGCAGGGATTCACTCCAGAAATGAAGCCCTATGTGGGGATCACACGCACATTCACAGATCTGGCTGCAATCTTGCAGTTTCAACAGTGGCAATGGTTTCACTCTAGGAAATAGACTATAAGGTTTGGGTAGATCTTTTCTTTTTCTTCTCTAAGATTCATTTATTGTTTGAAAGTCAGAATTAGAGAGAGAGGGACAGAGAGATCTTCCATCCACTGGTTCACTCCCCAGGTGACCACCAATGGCCAGGGCTGAGCTGAGTCGAAGCCAGGACCCAGTCTCCCACGTGGGTAGCAGGGACCAAAGTCCACAGGCCATTTTCCACTGCTTTTCCCAAACCACTAGCAGGGAGCTGGATGGGCAGTGGAGCCACAAGGACGTGCACTGGCGTCCACATTGGATGCTGGCATTGCAGGCGGCAGCTTTACCTGCTATGCCACAGTGCCAGCCCTGGACCTTTTCTCTTAAAATATGAAATTATTAATGCAAAATGAGATCCATTTACTTTTCTTATTATTTTTTTAAATTTGAGAGCGAGCAAGAGACAGCAAGTGTTATCTCATCCACAGGTTCAGTCCCCAAATGTTGGCAATGGCTGGGTCTGGGATAGGGTGGGTTGGAGCTGGGAACCAGGAATGCAATCCAGGTCTCTCCTGGGGTGACAGGAGGCCAATATCTGAGCCACTGCCACTGTCCCCTAGCTTCTGCATTGGCAAGAAGCTGGAGTTAGGAGCTAGGGCCAGTTATCAACCGAGGTACTCCAATGTGGGTCTCAGGCGTCCCAACTAGCATCAGCCCAACTAGCAAGTGCCCACTCCACCAGTTGCTTTAAAAAAAAAAAGATTTTTATTTATTTATTTGAGAGGTAGAACTCCAGACAGTGAGGGGGCAAGACAGAGAGAGAGGTCTTCCATCCACTGGTTCATTCCCCAAATGGCCACAACAGCCAGAGTGGAGCGGATCCAAAGCCAGGAGCCAAGAGCTTCTTCTGGGCTTCCCACGTGGGTGCAGGGGCCCAAGCACTGGGCCATCTGCTGCTGCTTTCTCAGGCCACAGCAGAGAGCTGGATTGGAAGTGGAGCAGCCGGGACTCAAGCCCATCCCACATGGCATGCTGGTGTCAGGCAGCAGGTGTACCACCCGCTACACAACACCGGCCCCGACGATTCAAGTTTTATGAATGACAGATTTTTTTAAAAAGGAGAGAAACTGATAACGAAGCATAAAAAAGTTCCAGTGGCACCAAATTCTTTTCTCAGGTTGGGATCTTTAGCTCTTCCATGCTGACTCACAAGTGAGGCTGCCTATGAGACAGTGAAGTCAGGGAAGCAGCGGCTCTCATTACCTACGAGACTTCCTTTGGCGACATGGAATTCGTTCTTGCCCGAGGAGATCCAGACCCCACTGTTGTTGACCCCCAGCAGGCTTGGCTGGCACTGAAGCTGCTGAGACCAAAAGGCCATGCGCAGTTTATCTGCCACCTTTTCTACAGGTGCTTGGGCCACTGTCGCCACCGAGTGTGTGGCGTGGATGATGGTCTGGAATAAGCTGCACTGGTCGAACACAACATAGTCTGTGATGCTCACCTGGAGGGAGGAAGTGAGAAAAGCCCTGTAGTCAGTGCAGCTCGCAGGGCCCACGCTGCCTGCACCACCACACACTGCTCGCCCACATCTGTACTTCTCAGTTGCCCGATACAAGAGGACCAAAACCTTCCCACACACTTGCACACGTGGGCTCGTAAAAGCCTCCAAGTGCAGCAGGATACCCTGCACTAACCGCAACCACTTCCGAGGTTTGGAATAAAAGGATGGAGGAAGATGGTCACATTTTATTTTACACACTTTTATATTCTGTGGTCTGTTAGAACAGGCACATTTATTTTCGTGTCTAAATCACCCCTCACATCTTTTCAAAAGTCTTATTCTAAGAGTGAGAAAGACTAATTTCCAAAGGACAGTATATAAAACTTAGAATCGTAACACAGGTTTTTAAAAGTAAGTAGAGATGTAATGACGATGGTATAAAGATGCCAGGCCCAACGCAGACCAGGGCTGTGGAGTGCACGGCCTCTGCAGCGTTCCTGAGCAGCATCTGCAGACACAGCCAGGGCCTCTCTCCACAGGGAACTTCTCCCTGTCTGGCAGTGATCCTAAGTCAGGTCTTCAGGGATGAGTCACAATCTGACTCTCTGCGACTGTCACTCCTCCTCCTGCCCTGTGTCGCTGGCTGCAGAGAACAGCATAAGCACCAAGGCCCCGCTCCGAGGACAGCCTTGTGCAGGCCGTGTTCCCAGATCACACGTTGAGATGCTTATTGTGGGAAAACTGATTTATAACAAGCAGAGAAAGAGAAAAAGAAAGTAAGTGTAAGTCAGTACAGCTGCCCCTTGGTACCTACGGGAAATGAGTTCAGTCCCTACGGGTCCCCAACCTGATGGATGCTCAAATCTCTTGCAGAAAGTGGTGTAGTATTTGTACATAACCTCCTGTACAGCCTCCTGTGTGCTTTGAATCATTTCTTATAACACCCAAGGCAATGTAAACAGCTGTTGCACTGGATTGTTTAGTAAAAATAACAAGAAAGACAGTTTAAAAACATCAGTGGTCTGTGTTGAGTTGCCTCTGAGGAGGTAGACTGTGCAGATACAGAAGGCCACCTGTGCTGTGCTATGTGGACAAGTGCCTCCCCTGGCCGTCAGTGAAAGGACAAGCCCCGACAGAGGCTGGGGCGAATGGTCAAGTTGCAGAACCTATGGCCTTGGTCAGCATGCTCAGGAAAGCTCTCTGGCAGGCTGGCCAGCAGTCCCCTGCACTGTGTTCTAGAAATGAGCTATGGGGACGTGGGCGTCTGCAGTCCTCCCCCAGGACTCAAAGCATGCACTGCTATGTGACAGCCAGCTCAGGGGACCGTGCTTCCTGGGGGGTGAGCTGAGGCCAGCACTCCCCTCACCTGGGAGCCGTGGTCCTGCACAGGCTGCACAAGTCTATGACAAACTCACTCCCAGCACCAGATGAGCAAAACGCAAATTTGCAGATGAGCAAAACGCAAATTACGAGAAAGGAAAGTTCAGCAGCCACAAGTAACACTGGCTCTAGCAGCACACAGAAGTAAGTCTTACAGGGTTTACAACAGCTCTGCTTCCAAGCACCTCCAAGATGGTTCTTTCAAGTTAAATTTCTCTAATGTAATGTTCTGAATATTGTCATAAAGTCCTATCTAGTTTTCTTTGTGCAATTTAAAACTAAATTTAGTATTACACATATTTGTGTGCATAGGTATATGGCTCTAAGTACACAGAAAGTCCTTTTAAACTGTGTAACTTTAATAAATATTAGCTAGTGTAGTAAACTAGAGACACATGTGTATACTGCAGATTCATCAAGGAGTAAACACAACTCATTCTCCTTCATCCCCATCTGCAAGACCCAAGAGCAGCCTTCAACAGGCAAGTCTGAGGAGTCTGAAAAAGTGAGCCAATGGAGGAGTGGCGGTTCAGAGACGTGCACCTTTCCCAGCTGCCGCCCCTGTCCCGGGAGCTGCAGTGACACTAACGGAGAGCAGCCACCTACTTCTCCGAGAATCCTGAGGCTGCTCTGGCTGGGATATCACACGAAAAGCAGCCTGGTATACCCCCATTTCGCGCAGAATTTCCTTTTCTGGGAGTGGGTGGGGAATTCTTTTCCTTTGATGAAATACCATTTACTTCTAGATTTTTCAAACAAGGAGAGACGTATGAGTTTTAATTGTGGATTGGGTTTTCTTTTTTTGACAGGCAGAGTGGACAGTGAGAGAGAGAGAGACAGAGAGAAAGGTCTTCCTTTGCCGTTGGTTCACACTCCAATGGCTGCCGCGGCCGGCGCACCGCGCTCAGCCGATGGCAGGAGCCAGGTGCTAGGTGCTTTTTCCTGGTCTCCCATGGGGTGCAGGGCCCAAGCACTTGGGCCATCCTCCACTGCACTCCTGGGCCACAGCAGAGGGCTGGCCTGGAAGAGGAGCAACTGGGACAGAATCCGGCTCCCTGACCAGGACTAGAACCCGGTGTGCCGGCGCCGCAAGGCGGAGGATTAGCCTGTTGAGCCACGGCGCCGGCTGTGGATTGGGTTTTCAAACCTACTACTATTTCCTTTCTTAGCATGTCAGCTCAGAATTCAACATCATCATTACCGAGGTCTTCAAATGGAAATCACTGGATTTATTCAACCTAAAACAATTTATAACCAACACTAAAGCAAGTAAATATGAATTATTGAAGCAAGAGAAGTTATTTCCAGTGATAAAAAGTTCTTCATGTTTTTAATGTATTCAAACACAGGAAAGTTTACTGCATCAAATATTAAAAGTAAATACTACTCATTTAGTGCTATCTCTATGGAAAAGGGATACCCACCTGCCACCAGTGGTCATCATCTCCTTGGGGCTTCTTGGCTGTGATGCCGGTTCTGAACCACAGCTTTCCATGGGTGTCCAGGGCCCAGAGGGTCTGCTGATCCCCCAGAGTTATGCACACAGGTTCCAACGCTTGCCTTTCACTGAAAATGAGCGCAACAGGGGAGCAGCTGCCACAGTCTGCGCATTGTGGCAGGGAGCAGACTTGACGGTCTCCACAGGGCTGTGCTCTACACCCTCACCCAGACTGTCCACACGGCTCCCACTAGACTGGGGGTGGTGAGGGCAGGGCTGAGTCCCAGCCCCCTCAGCTCACCCAGCCCCCAGCATAGTTCTGGCTCACAACAAGCACTCACCAAAGACTGTCAAACTCAAACCAAGATTAACTTAATCTAATTCTCTAAGGACTAGATCTTTTGTTTTTTAAAAAGACTTATTCATTTACTTATTTGAAGGGCAGAGTGCAATGGGAGGAGAGGGAGAGATGGAGATAGGTAGAGAGAAGGAGAGAGAAGGGGGTGGGGGGGAGGGAGAGAGAGAGAGAGAGAAACAGAGAAATAGCTTCCATCTGCTGGTTTACTCCCCAAATGTCCACAACAGCCAGACCTGAGCAAGGCTGAAGCCAGGAGCCAGGAGCTTCACTCCATCCTGGTCTCCCACATGGGTGGCAGGGCCCAGCACTGGGGTTATCGTTCTGCTGCCTTCACAGGTGCATTAGCGGGAGGTTGGATTAGAAGCAGAGCAGCCAGCACTCTGACACAGGACACCAGCTTTACAAGCAGTGGCTTAACACAATGCTCCACAACACTGGCCCCTAAGAACTAAATCTTTAATGGTGAAAAGTACATTAACAAGTTATAGTTCAGTGATAAACTGCAACTGAATATAGTGAAAATAAAATATATTTGGGGGCAGGCATTTGGACCAGCAGTCAAGACACTATTTAAGATGCCAGCATCCCACCTCGGAGTTCCTGGGTTCAATACCTAGCCCTGGCTCCTGACTCCAGCTTCCTGTTAATGTAGATCCTGGGAGGCAGCACTGATGGCTCTAATGACAGGGTTCCTGCCACCCAGGGAAGACCAGCACTGAACTCCTGGCTCCCACTTTAGTCCCAGGCCAGGCTGCTACTGGCCATCTGGGGAATGAACCAGTGGATGGGAGAGCTCTTCATGTCCCTGTGTCTCTCACTGTCTCTCAGATTGGAAGGAAAGAAAGGAAGTTAAGGAAGTTAAGGAAGAAAGGAAGGAAAAAATACTTAGACCTGCAACACTCCCACACAAATGACCTGAAGGGAACTCCATGAGGCTCACAACCCCCACCCTCAAGGTCACAGAGAATGGCAGTGTTGTAAAGTGAGCACTGCGGGGCAGAGTCGAGCAGAGCGACTCCACAGCGGGGCTGCTGATGTGGGCTCCGACAAAGGCATACCACTGATGGGGCCAGGGTCTCTTTGGGGCTGGGTTCTGCTCAGAAAGGCTAGCACAGGTGCCCTGCAATCTGGCTGACCAGAAAGAAGGGGGCATGAATTTGCCCCTCACCCCCTGCGACTGGTTACCTGATGATGTCACAGGTCCACTGCTCCCCTTCCGGACAGAAGCTGCTCACGCCTTCCCGGTACAAGAGGGCCCGCTGCTCCGTCAGCGCCCACACCACACTGTTGCGAGCTGTGACCTGGGCCAGTGGGCATGGACAATCAACCCTGACAGCGCGGGCACAGGGTCGATCCACGCTGAGACCTGGCAGGAACACGGAGCAAAGCCCCCGGCAGTCACAATCAGGACTTGGCTCCTCATCTGACTGCTATTTTTTCTTTCTTCATAATGGGTGCTTTTTCTTTTTAAGGCTTACTTGACACACCATGGCTAATTCTGCTTAAGTGTCCCATCTAGCTGAAGCAGTTTTGGACATTCTAGAAATGTTTGGAAGGAATTAGAGTACTCTGGCATAATACAGTAGCTCAAAAAGTTCTGAAGGAAGAACATGAGACCCGAGGGCCAGACAGTGGCTTCCCAGGCCAGGAGGATGTAGGGCTGCCTGGACACATGGCCACCCTTGCGCTCACAGCTGTGCACCTCAGAGCCTGGGCACAGTGGAACCTCAGCTGCTACGGGACACCCTGGCATCCTCCGCAGAACGGCTCCCCTCCCTCCACGCCCACCAGTTTTGGGTTCCACTGCTGAGATGACCCCTCACTTCCCAGATGAAATCAGGCCTGCCACACTGTGAGGCTGGGGCGGGGCCAGGGCTCAGGCCTCTTCCTGTCTAGGAGTCCTTCCTCCCAGCACTACTGCCAGTAAAGCATATTTAAATGAGCTCAGTGACCAACCTACAGGAGCGGGCAGAAGAGCAGTCACCCACAGTCCTGTATTCTGCGGTTTCTACCTGCATGAAATTAGGTCTCAGCACACAAATCTGTGCCCCAGCTAGTCCGAACTGCACACGTGGCAGTGCAGTCTCTCTGCTAGCGTGCAATCACCTGTAGGAATTCTGATGCACATATTCCTGAGCCACGCTGCAGAGACTCTGCTAGGAGGCTAGGGTGGGGTCTGGCTCGTCTGGAACCACTGCCTTGCTGCTTTCTCCCACCCTGCTGGTTAGAGGTCACCACCCCTCACCCCAGATCAGAAACACACGTCTTCTCCACCATGAACAACACTCAAATGTGCTGGAAGCTGGATGTGCCAGCACCGGGTCTGGAGAGACAGGGCCAGCATGCAGCCTAAGAGGCTGGCAAGGACGCCCACCAGGGCTTGGGCTCTTCCTCATCTGCCTGACAGTCCAGTCAGCAAGGGCTTTTAATCTCAAGAAACATCCTTGGCTGATGGCTCACAGCAGACTAACCAGCAGTATTAAATGATCAGACAGTCGATGGCTCCATAAATCTACTACCCTTCCCAGGTAATGACAAATCACACTGTTCTGGAAAAGCATTTCCCATTTTGCTGACAGTCCATAAATACTGACTCTCATTATAGTTTATTTTAATAAACATGCCCACTGTGCCACTTCCAGCAGCTGGAAGTTTCTCTAAGGAAAGTTTCCTTGGACACGCTGAATTGTTTTTAGAGCAAATTATTTCTTGTTGTTCTTTCCACAACTTGCATGTAAACACAGGTACAGGAGCTGGGCTTTGACCTGAAAGAAATCCAGCCTCTCAGCTTCAAGGGGAAAAAATTCTAATGTCACTTCCTCTTCAGCTAGGATAGTGCAGAATAAGTGACAAGTGGTAGTTTAGTCACAGGAATCAGATTCTGCTTCTCAGCTCACTGCATGGTCCTATCCACTCTTAACCTCAATCTGTCCCAGGTGGAATGTGTGCCATTTGCAGGAAACTGCTAATACATTCCCAAAGGCAAGTGCTTTCTTTCCAGAAGTGTTTTCTGAATCACTGTGATTGTTAAGTGTGTTACTAGCAAGCTGGGTGCAGAGAGGGGGCCATGGCACCAGCTCCAGGGGCAGTCAGCAGGGGCCTTGGCTACCTGTCTGCAGGTACAGATCTCCATTCGTCCTGATGATCCACGCTGTGTCATCACTCAGGGCCACAAACACTGCCTGGGGCAGGGCTTCATACCAGTGCCGCTTCCCCTTGATGGTCACCTTTCCACATGCAAAAGCTCGGTTGGATTTCTGTTCAATCTTCCAGAGAAGGGCTCCTGCGGAAACAGAAGTGCTGTTCACTGCAAATAAACGCTGGGATTACCTACAAACTTTACTCTGGGCATTGAGGGAGAGAGAGATTTCTAAGATACATCCTTTTGCTTCCAGTCCAATGGGAGCCCACCCAGCTGTGGCTGAACCCTACCTAGCCACTACCCGCCAGCTGCACAGCTTTGGGTATCATATTGTTGATGTCTCCAGGCCTTACTCCCTATCTGTGAAATGAGGATCACCACCATCTCACAGAGCTGTTCTGAAGCTGAAGGTGAGGACTGATCAGGACTCAGCACACAGAGCCAGACGTGCTACAGGTGTCAGTCACACAGGGAGAGGAGTGATGATGCCAACATGAGGTCTGATGAAACAAGGACCCAGAATAACCATCAGGAGGCAGTAGTAGTGCCTCAGGGGAGCTGAAAAGTCCTCTGTGGGTTCGAAAGGAGGGACCAGGGCTGGCATCAAGGCAGAGCCAGCTAAGCAGCCACCTGAGACACCTGCATCCCAAAGGGCGCCAGTTCAAGGCTCGGCTGCTCCACTGCCAATCCAGGTTTCTGCCAGCACGCCTGGGAAAGCAACAGGAAGTGGCCCAAGTGCTTGGGCCCCTGCACCCACGTGGGAGCCTCGGAAGAGGCTCCTGGTTCCTGGTTTCGGCCCAGACCAACCCCAGCTGTTGTGGCCATTTGGCAAGTGAGCCAGCAAATGGGAGATCTAGCTTCTGTATTCACTCATTCTCTCACTTTCTCTTTTTTCACTGTCTCCTTCAAATAAACAAACCTAAAAAAAAAAAAAAAGGGTCACTTTGATTAGCTAAATGGAAGAGATACACAAAGGCCAGCGCTGTGGCATAGTGGGTAAAGCTGCCACCTACAGTGCTGGCATCCCATGTGGGCTCCAGTTCGAGTTCAGGCTGTTCCACTTCTGATCCAGCTCTCTGATATGGCCTAGGAAAGCAGTAGAAGATGGCCCAAGTGCTTGGGCCCCTGCACCCACGTTGGAGACTGGGAAGAAGCTCCTGGCTTCAGATCAGCACAGCTCTGGCTGTTACGGCCAACTGGGGAGTGAATCAGCACATGGAAGACCTCTCTCTCTCTCTCTCTGCCTCTTCTATCTCTGTGTAACTCTTTCAAATAAATAAATAAATCTTTAAAAAAAAAAAAGATACACAAAAAGCTGAATGTAAGCTGAGTGCATCCACTTCCACCAGGAGAGGGATTCCGAGGAACACAGATGAAGGAAGAACAGGGAGGAAGAAGGAAGGTCAGAGAGCACTGTGGACGGGCTGTGGCACAGGCCAAGGAGGGCAAAGGTGAGGAGCCACCAGGCAACGGTCATTAGTGCAGCTCAGCTGGCCAGAAGGCCTACTGGGTGGCCACGCCTATGGCACAGCCTGAGAACTCTGGTACCCTCCCAAGAGGGTCCTGGAGGATGTCTTTACTGAGACTGTTAATCTCATGGAGGTATACAGTTCTAACTCAAGTCACAAAGGACTGAATGGTTTAGAAACACAAGTGATTAATATAACCTGGGAAGAACCAGAGTTTCTAAATGGCTAGGGAGATGAGCCCAAAGGTGAAGGAATTCAAATAGGGAACCAATTCAAACGCACAGTTTTATGCAATCAGCTAGTGGAGCAGCTTATTATCTCAGCCTCCAAGGAAAATAGTTTCCAAACAAGCAGTGAAAGAAAGCACACAAAATGCTGAAAAAGCCAATAATTTGGGACAAGTGTCGTGGCACAGCGGGTAAAGCCACTGCCTGTAGTGTCAGCATCCCATATGGGCTCCAGTTCGAGTTCTGGCTGCTCCACTACCTGTCCAGCTCTCTGCTATGGTCTGGGAAAGCAGTAGAAGATGGCCCAAGTGCTTGGGCCCCTGCATCCACGTTGGAGACCCGGAGGAAGCCCCTGGCTCCTGGCTTTGGACTGATGCAGCTCCAGCTGTTGTAGCCAACTGGCGAGTGAACCAGCGGATGAAAAACCTCTCTCTCTGTCTCTCCTCTCTGTAACTCTGACTTTCAAATAAATAAAAATCATTTTTTTAAAAAAGAAAAGCCAATAAGTTAAATAATGACAAAGAGGGGGCAGGTGTCATGGCACAGTAAGTTAAGCTACCACCTGCAATATCAGCATCCCACACAGATGCCAGTTCAGGTCCTGGCTGCTCTACTTCTGATCCAGCTCTGGGCTAATGCGCCTGGGGAAGTAGCAGCAGATGGCCCAAGTGCTTGGGCCCCTGCCACCCATGTTGGAGATCTGAATGGAGTTCCAGACTCCTGGCTTTAGCTTGGCCCAGCCCCAGCTGTTGTGGGTAGTTGGGGAGTGAACCAGCAGATGGAAGATCTCTCCCTGTGTCACTCTGCCTTTCAAATAAATACAATCAATCTTGAAAAAAAAAAAAAAAAGTAGCAACAAAGACCAGAAATAGGAAGAGAAATTTAACCTGAAGCATACTGAAGTTAGAGGACAGGGTCAGAGCCACGGACCATGCTGGTTTGACTTCTTCTCCAATGCTCTCTACAAACCGAGTGACATAAACACTGTATGCCACTTCACTGCCCCCTCCCACTGGAACAGACAGAGAAGGACCAACATCGAGAAAAAACAGCAGCAAACACTCGTGCCCAACCCAGATAAGGGGGGGGAGTCCAGCAGAACCTCATTCAGAAAATGTCTGCTCCAATTTACTAAAAATGGCCTAAGCATGCCAGGAAAGATGGACGTCTGTGCCTTTTAATCAGGGAGATTACTCACCCAAGGTATACAGTGAATTAAAACACAATTTCTAAAAAGGAAGCCAAATAACTGGACACACTGAACCTACCTATGGGTCCCTCTCCATTGGTTCAGCTGCTTTACAGCAACACTGAGAGAACGACACTGTACCTCTGTAAGGAGCTAGCATATTACTAACTCTAAAAATCCCCTCAAAATGCAAACTATCTTATAACTTATGATAATAGGTTCATGTGTAGGAGTCAGCATCGTAGTGTAGTGGGTGAAGCCGCAGCCCATAACGCTGGCATCCCACATCAGAATGCCAGTTTTCAGCCCTGGGTGCTCCACTTCCAATCTAGCTCTCTGCTAACGTGCCTGAGAAAGCAGTGGAAGAGGGCCCACATATTTGGGCCCTAGGCCCCCACAGGGGAGATCAGGATGGACTTCCTGGCATTTGGTTCAGCCTGGCCCAGTCCTGGCCATTATGGCCATTTGGGGAGTGAACCAATGGATGGAAGCTCTCTCTCTCTCTCTCTGTTTCTCCCTCTCTGTCACTCTACCTTTGAAATTATATATGTGTGTGTGTGAACATACATATGAAAAAATATATATATGTTCGTGTATTGCTACTGCAATGAATAAAAACCACAAACTCAAACTGAACACTCAGTTATACTATTAACTGATGTCAAAGGACGCAACGAACATCTTTGCAGAAGAAACTCCTCAAAGCTCTGGAAAAAGGGCAGCCTGCTGAGCACACAGCCCGGAAGCCTGGCGGGATGCTGGAGCTGAAAGCTGAGTGTAGAGGGCCCACTTCCGGGCTGGGGAGCAGGGAGTGCACAGGCGAACCTGAAGGGGAGACCGCCACCTGCTGGACAGCATCTTCAAACTTCTGCCAGCGCAACCCGGCACCCGGCAACGCGCTGCAGAACAGGCCACCTTTGTAGTCCAGGCACCAAATATACTTCTCGGAGACCGCCAAGCTGAGGATGCCGTAGCCAGGCCCAGAGTAGCCCATCCAGCTCTCTGCAAACTAACAACACAGAGCTGTGAGTTCCATGGCAGAGGACTCGGTGGCATTTGTTGTGCTATTTTCAAAACAAAGTGAGGAGAATGTCATTCAACAGATACAGCTGACAGGCCTTTGAGAAGCCAGGCCCAGGGCACCCATGCAAACTGTGGCACCTTTATGTTTCTATAGAAACATTCTGGAATGAGAGCCGTTGCTTCCACGTGAAGACCCCATGATGGCCCTGGATCATCCTGGGCCACAGAGACCATCCTTCCTAACACAATGCGGACAGTATTACATTACATTAAAAGCTGCATCTCGATTTACACAGAGCTGGTATCTTCGAAACATGCACGCAAATCAGTTTGCTGTGTTATAGAGTGTTAGGGGAAGCAGCAGGGCCGCTGTCTCTTCCTCACCATATTCTCTGAAGCACTGTCCACACGACATGTCTTGCAGGAAAGGCTGGTAGTACTGTCTGACTTATTTTGTACATTAATTTCATTGCTAGGATCCTTTTTAAAAATCAAAGCTAAATAGTCTTTGCCCTTTAACAGGTTGCAAAGGAAATCAACAGTTTTGCACAAATGCCTACCCCTTCTCACCATGGCAAACCTAATCTGCTCCTGACTCCCAATCCCAAAAGAAAACCCACAGCATTGTTTGGCCTTCCAGCTACCTGGAACAGGGACGGGCTGAAAGGGACAGGTTCCCACTCACCTACGAAAGGGCTTTTCTAAATTCCTGGCTAGAATTCTGGTACGCACAACCCAGATAGCATCTGCTTGGCTAAGACCCAGCCACTGGGTGGCAGCCCTGTGCTGGCTTCTTACAGCCTTGTACTTAGCTCAGCACCCCCACCGGACTCCCTCTCAACTATGATGACCTCAATGTGTATCTGGCTCCCCTGGGGGACTCTGGGTCCACGCTGGCTGTATCTGCACCGTAGGATCTCTAGCACAGATGCAGGGCCCAGCAGTCAGGGCCAGAAAGAATGCAGATGCTTGAGGGAAGGCCTGACCTCTGGCATTCCGTCCCAACCGTTAGCAGGGCGCTTCACTTGTGAGGCATGATGGCACAGAGGATGAGGGTGGCCGGCTGAGGAGCCCTCTGCCCTTCACTGGCTACATGACTTGAGCAGGCCAGCAAGTGCTTTGAGCCTCTGCTGTAAAATGGCAACAAAAGCCCCTGTTTCCCAGTTTCTGTACTGAGAGGTAAATGAGAACTTCACTACTTTAACTACTTAGCTCACTACTAAGTGGGTTTGCCTGAGCACTGAGAGACTAGGCAAAGCACGCAGGGCTGTGCATGCAGTCAGAGTCCACATCTCACTTCCACAGCTAGCAGGGACGGAATACAGGTTGAGCACCCCAATCCAAAACATTAAACAATAAATGCACCAAAACCCCAAGCTTTCTGAGTACCAACATGATGCCACAGTGGAAAACTACACCTGAATGACCTCCTGTGACGGGTTAAAGTCAAAATACAGGTACACTCGGGGCCAGAGCTGTGGTGCAGCAGGTTAATCCTCCACCTGTGGTGCCGGCATCCCATTTGGGTACCAGTGTGAGTCCTGGCTGCTCCACTTCTGATCCAGCTCTCTGCTGTGGCCTGGGAAAGCAGCAGAAGATGGCCCAAGTGCTCAGGCCCCTGTACCCGCATGGGAGACCAGAAGAAGCACCTGGCTATTGGCTTCCAATCAGCATAGCTCCAGCCGTTGTGGCCATTAGGGGAGTGAACCAACAGAAGGAAGACCTTTCTCTCTGTCTCTACTTCTCTCTGTAACTCTGTCTTATAAATAAATAAATCTTAAAAAAAAATACAGGTACACTAAAACTCTTGTATAAAATTACCTTCAGGCAATGTGGATAAAGTATACATAAATCATAAACAAATTTCATGTTTAGAGTTGGGTCACTCCCCCCACCAAAAAAAAAAAAAAAAACAAAACACTGCATTGTATATATGCAGATATTGAGTCTGAAGTCCAAAACATTTTTGGTTCAGGCACTTCAGATAAGGGATATTCAACTTACAATTCAGGTTAGTTTTGAAACTAAATACTTTTAGTAATAAGTATTTTCCAAGGGAAAAGTACTTTAAAAATAACTTTGTAATATAAAAATGCCTAAGAACAGTTAATAAGCATCTCCCAATTACATGGCTGGACGACCTCCAGGAGACTGGACACATGCAGCCTGCACAGGGTACAGGAGGTGGACTGGGGTGCAGAGGACCTCAGGGCTGCTGTCTGGAGGTCATACTGCAGTTCTCCAAGTGGCTGCAGGCCCTGCTGCCTGAGGACGCGTGGGTAACCCACGCCTCCAACCGCTCTGAGGCCTCTCCTACCTTGATCAGCAGTCCTCCCGAGACAGCTCACACGCACACCCACACCGGCCTGGCCTTGCTGGGTCACAGTGAACAGCAAGACGTTGCTTCCATCAGTAAGATGGGCTATTACTGAGGATGGCCAGCAGCAGTTCAAGCCGTTCAAGGGCTCTAGTGCTGGAATCCCGACATCCAGACTTCAAAACTTACATGGCCTACACAGTTTTAGTAGAAATATAATGCCTTTCCATAAGAAAATAACCAGTCTCACCAGTGATTACCCTTAAGCAAGAAAAAAGCCACAGGTGGCCGGCGCCACGGCTCAACAGGCTAATCCTCCGCCTTGCAGCGCCAGCACACCGGGTTCTAGTCTGGGTTGGGGCACCGGATTCTGTCCCAGTTGCCCCTCTTCCAGGCCAGCTCTCTGCTATGGCCCGGGAGTGAGGTAGAGGGTGGCCCAGGTCCTTGGGCCCTGCACCCCATGCGAGACCAGGAGAAGCACCTGGCTCCTGGCTTCGGATTAGCACAATGCGCCGGCCACAGTGGCCATTGGAGGGTGAACCAACGGCAAAAGGAAGACCCTTCTCTTTGTCTCTCTCTCTCACTGTCCACTCTGTTAAAAAAAAAAAAAAAGCCACAGGTAACCAAGTGCCCCGTCTGAGCCCACGTACCTGATCTGACTTGAGCAGTCCAGTGGCATCCGCTCCTGGCTGGCTCAGGTCTTGCAAGGAGCGGCTAGCTCCAAGCTCGGTCACGCTCGTCTCTGAGGAGGAAGAGGGGAGCCCGTGGGCGTAGATGTCCTCCTCATCACTGGACATCAGCGCTTGATCCTGTGACGGTTGTTCGAGCCAAGGCTCGTGGGTACTGGCCACTGAGGCAGAGACCACAGGAGGCAGTTGTCCATGCACGCTCCCTGTGTCACCTCCTGACGTGGATGTTGCTTTCTGCCCTGTGTCGTCCTCCACGACAGCGTGCCAGGGACTTGGGCCGAGGCGGCAAGGGGCCCCAGCGCTGCTCAGGCTGTCCCGTTCTTTGCCAGGCTCCTCGGTGCTGCCTTTGTCAGCACCTGCTGCAGGCAGCCCCTGCTCGGCACCTGGGCTCCAAAGGAGGCTAGACGGCTCCGTGAGTGGTCCTGGGAGTGCGGCTTCAGAGAACGTGCCTTGGGGTGCATGGGGTTCTAGGATCATACGTGCCTCAGCAGGGCCATTTTGTTCTTGGAAAGATAAGTGCTCACTGTTCAGTCCATCATCCATGGGAAGAGGCTCCTCTCTGAGCCCCGTGATGTCACTACCTTCCACATCTTCCCTTGGGAGCAGAGGTAAATCCAAGCCTCCATTGAGTGCCTCCACCTCATGCACGCGGTCACACTGTGGAATGTTGGTTCTAACATCATCTTGTTCAGCCAGGAAATCAGGGGCAGACTCAGGTACCTCAAGGATGCTAAAAGCTTCAGGGTCCTTATTCTCCCGTAGGACCCCGTTCACCTCACCACTGAGGCTGCTTTCCTGGTCAGGAGATTCTGTGCTCAATGGGTCCACACTGCTGCTCAGGACACTGGGGCTCATGGACAGCAGGTCTGTGTTCAAGGACTGGGGGCTGTCACCAGGAAACTCAGAGCAGGGAGTTGATTCCAGCGAACTGTGGTGGGTACTTCTGGTTCCACCTTCTAATTTAAAATAACATCCAAAAGAAGTTATGACTCTACATAAACAATAAGACATTAATTAAAAACAAATTTTTGGCTCAAGAAAGAAATGTATTTTAACTGAAGGATATTTACTTGATGAAGAATAAAACTTTTATGTACAAATTACCCTAGAGCAGTGATGTTTTACGTGGATGCAAAGAGTTCACACACTGATGGCATCAGAAGGAACAAGGGGAGACGACATCGTCAGGTGAAGCCACCAGCTGTGGTGCCAGCATCCCACATCACTTCCACTTCCAACCCAGCTCTGTGCTAGTGGTGGCAGACCCGGATCAAGTTCCATGCTCTGGCTTACAGGCATGGCCACTGTGGCCATTTGGGGAGTGACCAGTAGATGGAAGAGCTTCCTTGTCTCTTCCTCTAACTCTGTAGCTCTGTCTTTCAAATAAATAAATCTTAAAACAAAAGAATAACGAGGGGAGAAAGTGGATGTTCAAACAGATCAGACTGATACTTGAAAATCATGAAGATGCTTAGGAATTTGGTAACAGTTCCCTGCAATTTGGCAGTGGGCCTTAGCTAATGAGGCTTAATAGGTAACAAGTATTAAATGTATGAAAAAATTCAATGTCAGGGTTGGAATTGTAGCAGCAGGCCATCCCATATCAGAGACCTAGTTCAAGTCCCAGCTGCTCCACTTCTAATCCACCTCCCTGCTAATGCACCTAGAAAAGCAGCGGAGGCTCCAGCACTTGAGCCCCGCCATCTGTGTGGGAGACCTAGGTGGAGTTTTGGGCGCCCGGCTTTGGCTTGGACCAGCCCTGGCCATTGTGGCTACTTGAGGAGTGAACAAGCAGATGGATTCTCTGTCTCTCCTTCTGTTGCTTTGCCTTTCAAACAAATGAATACATCTTTAAAAATCAATACCACGTCCCATATTTAGCCACATATCCAATACTAGATGTACAATGCCCCACCTATATACCAAGCAAAAATCTTCCTATTTCAGTGCCTTTCTACCCTCTTCATTGATTCTCTGATCTACAAATGATACACATGGGCAAATCAACACTTTCATTTAATTACTGAAACGCTGGACAGGCATTTGCCTACCAGGCCAACGTCCCACACGGAGGACCTGGGTCTGAACTTAGGCTCCACTACCAATTCCAGTCTCCTGCTAACAGGCATCCTGGAAGGCAGCAGACGATGCCTCAAGAAATGAGTCCCTGCAACCCACGTGGGCGACTCAGATTGAGGTTCCAGCTCTCAGCACTGCCTGGCCCAGCCCTAGCTGTTGTGGGCACTTGGTGAGTGAACAAGCAGATGGGAGCTCTCTCTGCCTCTCAAGTAAGCTAAAAAAATTATTTTCATATTTCCATTATAAAATAAATAACAATATTGAAGAGTAGAAATCCCAGGAGGCAGTGCTGTGGCGTAGTGGGTAAGGCCACCATCTGCAGTGCCAGCATCCCATTTGGCACTGGTTCAAGTCCAGGCTGCTCCAATCCCCATCTAGATCTCTGCTATGGCCTAGGAAAGCAGTGGAAAATGGCTTAAGTCCTTGGGCCCCTGCACCCTCATGGGAGACCCAGAAGAAGCTTCTGACTCCTGGCTTCGGACAGGCTCAGCTCCGGCTGTTGCAGCCATTTGAGGAGTAAACCAGCAGATGGAAGATTCTCTCTCTCTGCCTCTGCCTCTCTGTAACTCTGCCTTTCAAATAAATAAACAAATCTTAAAAAAAAAATCTCAGAGCTTAACTTTACATGAGTGCACAGATGTGAGACTTTGCAGAGGTCATGTACATCTGTGTGCATGAGTGCACATGTGCATGTGTGTATTGTTTGCTAATGTGTGGAATATTTCACAGTAAAACTCCTTTGGGGAGAGAGTGCAGTTATTTCTGGAAGACCCTCTGCTTTTCAATGAGCAGGCAAGCTCACTCAGTGAGAAGCAGCGTTTCTATCACGGGTAGATATGCAACTTCCAGAGTGTGGGAAAACGCCCCATGTGAGCCACGTGGGTCAGTGCGTGCTACACCACCAACGGTACCTGTCTTCTTCCTCCTCCTCTTCTTTTTCACCTTGATAGGTCTCACGACAAGCTCCTGGTCAAAGTCTTCCGAGCTGATGACACTGAATCTCTGTGAGGAGGGCTGGCTGCCCTTTCCCAGCTCAGCTGTGTGGAGCCCGGAGCCACTGTCGGTGGAGTTGAGAGAACTGCTCCTGCTCCGGGACTCGCTGGCTGCCGAGCTGGCCACAGAAGAGCCCCTGAGCCTTGTCTCAGACGTGGTGGCCCCTGCTGGCTTCTCCACACGCTGCGCTTGGGCTCGCTCTGAGCATCCAGACGTGTCCAGGCCATCTCTCACTGAGAAAGAGCAGTCTGGATTTACTCTTCTTACCTAAGAGTAAGTCACTCTGCACTGATTCAGGTTTGCTAGCTCTAAAAACTGGCTATTGCAGAGAAACTTGAGGCTCCAGCCTGCTGAAGAACTGAACAATTCTAAATTCACAGACACCAGCAAAACCAAAGGAATGGCAAAGGAGATCCAGGAAATGATTTTTCTTCTGCAGGGAGCCCTTACAAAGACCAGCATTGTGGTGTAGCTGCCACCTGTGATGCTGGCAGCCCTCATGGGTATCTGTTAGAGTCCCAGCTGCTCCACTTCTGACCCAGCTCCCTACCAATGTGCCTGGGAAGGCAAAAGCAGATGGCCCAAGCACGTGGGAGACCCAGAAGAAGCTCCTGGCTCCTGGCTTCAGCCTGGCATAGTCCTAGCCATTGTAGCCATTTGGGGAGTGAACTAGTGAATAGAAGACTTTTCTCTGTCAAATATATAAATAAATGGTAAAAAAAAAATGGTAAAATAATTCACCATAATCATCTCTTGCAAATAACTCAACAGGAAGGGGGTACAACCAAGTATGCAACATTTTCTATTTTGATTCACAAATTCTTTATATAGGAGAAATGACTGTGTATAAAAATGTATTTAATTACACTTCATACCTAGACTATGCCTTGAATGTACTTTAGTATTACTCAATGGATATTTAAAAAACATATGTGTACCTGTAATTAAATTAGTAGAAATCAAGAATAAAAGGTAACTGCCACGACAACAAACTCAAGGCAGAGCACACCACGGAAGTCAGTGTCCTGGAGGGAGCATCAGGAGGCAGGCGAGAGTCCCTCTGCTGCGTGCAGTGAGCTTCCCACTGCAGAGCGCATCCACCTCTCCACCCGACATCAGAGGGCCCCAGAGCCACGACGGGTCCAGGGGCAGGATCCTCAACGCAAGCCTTCAGACCACCTTTTTGTTATCAAGTAGCCACTGTGTGCCCAACACTGTCTAGGGGCAGTCACTGTACCATGGGAACCCCTGCCCTTCTGGTGTCAACATTTCACTAGGGGAGCCCTCACTGGGGCAGGCTGTAGGCCATGGTACCCACTGGAGGTTCAAGGGGTGGGTAGATCTCAGGCTAGAGCCGCACTATCTAAACAGCCGCTAGTCACAGCTGCCAATTTAAATCCTAGTCAATTAAAATTAAACAAAATTTAAAATTCCGTTCTCCACATTTCATGTGGAAAAAAAAGCTTAACAGACGGTACAGACTTGGAGCATTTTCACCAATGAAATGCTAGAACCCGCCACTACACGCACCATAACCTATACTGCCTTTTGATCACAGTTTTCAAAAGTGACCGTGCTCAGATGTAAAACCAGCACTTGTTCATTTCTTATAAAAACTATCACACTGTAATGCTCATCCCAACTTGTCTCATGACATAAGGGGTGCGTGGTAACAAGGAGGAAGAGGACAAAGGGCCTGCAGAGCTGCCGCTGCCACTGGCAGGACAAGTACCAAGGAGCCCATGCACATAAAGCGCTGTGGCCAGTGTGCATGTGTCCATGAGAATACATGCTATACTCTTTGTTCATTCAAGCATGGGTCTGTAGAAAGTGTCCAAGAAGTCAAAAGCACAGAGAAAAATCAATCTTGCAAGGAGGAACCATGTGAAGAATAAAATGCCCAGGTGACAAATTTAAATGTTCTGAAATCTGATGCAAATGCATACCTTTCGGAGTACTAGTCCCTCCCACTGCCTCCTGCTGAGCATCAGAGACCATTCATTGTTTCTCGTTCTTTCTACTCATCCAACCTCATACTTCCCACACTCACAATCCAACTCTACCAAATCTGAAATGGTGACCTAGGCCTTAAAGTAACTTTCAAGACAAATACTGTCAACATTATTTTAAGAATCAAAGGAAAACTTTCAAATACCTTCTTGCTTAAATAAGCATGCAATCACTGAACTAGCAAAACAGTGGTAAGTTTTTTATTTTGCAGACTGCAACTGCATACCACAGAGTGCAGCATTTCTCATCAAATACACGGTACTTTCTATATTGAATACAAACCTATTGATGCTAGTCCTTCAGGCTTGCTTGAAATCCTTATGATGTTCCTATCTCCCTTTAAGAAAAATATTTCATTTTCTGTGCAGGAAACAGACACAATATCACCTGATCCTTCCAAACCAGCAATTGTAGCCTGTCAAAAACAAAAACATAAAACTTGGCTATTTTAACAGTTCAAAACATGTAAGAAAAAAGGCAAAAGTCCAAAGAAGTTAAATCATACTTGTACTTGCTTACAATTTCAGGAACACTCTCTGAGTAATTCAACCTAAAGATTTTATTTATTTTTATTTTTTAAATTTTTTTATATAAAGCTTTTATTTAAAGAATATAAATTTCCAAAGTACAGCTTATGGATTACAATGGCTTGCCCCCCCCCAACTTCCCTCCCTCCCGCTACCCTCCCCTTTCCCGCTCCCTCTCCCCTTCCATTCACATCAAGAATTTTTTTTAATTTTTGACACGCAGAGAGGACAGTGAGAGAGAGAAACAGAGATAAAGGTCTTCCTTTTGCTGTTGTTCACCCTCCAGTGGCTGCCACGGCCGGAGCACTGTGCTGATCTGAAGCCAGGAGCCAGGTGCTTCTCCTGGTCTCCCATGGGGTGCAGGGCCCAAGCACTTGGGCCATCCTCCACTGCACTCCCGGGCCACAGCAGAGAGCTGGCCTGGAAGAGGGGCAACCGGGACAGAATCCGGTGCCCTGACCGGGACTAGAACCCGGTGTGCCGGCGCCACAAGGCGGAGGATTAGCCTATTGAGCCACAGTGCCGGCCTCAACCTAAAGTTATAGTCTCTGTCTTATGTGTGACCTCAGCAGTAAAGTGGTAAGACACAAAGAAAACAAAACAGATAAAGAGCCTGGCCTCTCCCAACCCCTACGGAGTGAACGCACCCTCTTGGCAAGGCGGGTCCTCTGCAACCAGCAGCCTGCCTTGGCCATGCTTCTCACGTGCAAATGTGGTGTCTACACCTCAGCCAGGTCCATGCACATGTGTTCGCCTGTGCCATTGTCTGCGTGGATTCTTTTCCTGTCCCTGTTCACTGGGGGAGTTCCAGAGCCTTTCATTCACCCCTCCCCCAAAGAAGCGTCCTTGACAAGTCTGCCCTCCACGGGCGCTGCCCCGCTGCTCGCAGCTCTAAGCGAGCCTGTGTGGCATGTCATTAAGCGTCACAACAGGCGAGACACACACACACACACACACACACACACACACACACCCCGTGCACACCTGTAAGAGCCTAGTGTTCCCTGCAGTTCACAGCTTTGGAATGAACAGTGAAGGGAGGATATCCAGCATCATCTGAACACAGATGACAACAAACACAAGGTGTCCTGAGCCCACAGCAACCACAGTTGCTGCTTTTCCGTGAACGACGCAGGTAAAAGTTCACTGTAGAACAAAGAACGTCTAAGTTCTTTGTTAACTTTTCAAAAACCCCTGATGAGAGGCCAGAAACACGATGTCACTTTCTGAAAGCTGCCAATCCTGCTGCTGCCCGGAGTTCAGACTGCAGTGGTAGCCAGCAGTGCTTCATCACGGATGGCCCTGTCTTCACTTCCTGCCTATAAAATGAAGTTAATTATTCCTACTACGTGAAGCACTGGGTAAGTATTTAGATGGAAAGAACTGGCGCACAATTACAAAGTATCTTGATGTCATTAACTAATAAGTACATTTATGTTCAAAAGGCATAAAGCTGAGTTCTCTATATCCCGGGGAAGAATACAAAAATGTCTTTCAAAAGACTGCTAAGAAAACAAACAAAAGCAGGTATAAAAGGCACACTGGTGACCTCTCTTATCTAATATTTCCTGGACTTCTGCCCCACTGCATAGAGAAGGAACCCAGGCTCATTCAGACAACAAATTCCTAGAAGGTTCTAGTCTGGATCTGCATTCTTGAGTCATTTTCTTTATACTAACCCAGTGTCACCAGGTTTACTTTCTGAAAAGAGGCAGTGTGGCAGGAATGGGCAGGCTGGCATGGTCTGGAGTCTGGGAGTGAGGAGTGAAGACGACGAGGGAGGGGATCATCTTGAGAAAGGGCAAAAGCTGTACTCCTAAGACCAAGAGAAACTAAGCCAAACAGCTTAAAAAATTTATTTATTTGAAAGACAAGTGACAAGAGAGATGGGAAGACACAAAGAGTCGAAGAGACCTTCCATCTTCTGGTTTACTCCTAAAATGGCTGGAACAGCTGGGCCAGGCTAAAGCCAGGAGTCAGGAGCTCCATCCAGGTCTCCTACATGGGTGCAGGGCCCCAAGCCCTTGGGCATCTTCTGCTGCTTTCCCAGGCACATTAGCAGGAAGCTGGATCGGAAGTGGAGCAGCCAGGACCTGAACCAGTGCTCTGATATGGGATGCAGGTGTTGCATGCAGTGGCTTACCACACTGTGCCACCACACTGGCTCCTAAACAGTGCTGTTAAAGCTTGTAAGCTTGCGTCCTGTGACAATCTTGTATCATCCTGATGTAAGCAGAACTGTTTCCTACAAGGCATGTCTTTAAGGGCTAGATGTTTCTGCAGTGTTGAAGTGATCCCTTGGGACACCTGTACTCCGTAATGAAGTGCCTGGGTTCCATTACAGCTATGTTCTTAACTGCTTCCTAATACACAGCATGGGAGGCATCCAGCAACGGCTCAAATATCTGGGTCCCTGCAACACACAGGAGAGACCTGACCGGAGTTCCAGGCTCCTGGATTCAGCCTGGCCCAGCCCTGGCTGTTGTAGGCATTCTGGGAGTGAACCAGATGATGGAAATTCTCTCTCTGTGCCTTTCAAACAAAAACAAATATATAAACATTGAGACAGTCCATTAAGTTAAAAAAAAAAAAAGCCAAAATAACATGGCTCCAGTTGAGCAAGAACAAGGGGAAACATGAGATGGAAAATGAGCTAAAGGCAGCGACGAGACCCGGCACCGCCCCGTGAGGGTGTGGGGACGCCTCTGCTCCGGTACTGCAGCTCTCAGGCTGCAGTCCTCAGCAAATCTGCTCTTCCAAATTTGGAAGTCAGAAAAAAATGTGAGCCAACTAGATAATAAAGAACAAGTTTAATTTTATGCTTAAGTACAAATAACCATAATTTCCTGGCAAGAGACAGGACTGTGAATATAAAAACCAAATTATTTTTTCAATCTTAGAAAAAGTCCCGGCCGGCGCCGTGGCTCAACAGGCTAATCCTCCGCCTTGCGGCGCCAGCACACCGGGTTCTAGTCCCGGTCGGGGCACCGGATTCTGTCCCGGTTGCCCCTCTTCCAGGCCAGCCCTCTGCTGTGGCCCAGGAGTGCAGTGGAGGATGGCCCAGGTGCTTGGGCCCTGCACCCCAGGGGGAGACCAGGAAAAGCACCTGGCTCCTGGCTCCTGCCATCGGATGAGCGCGGTGTGCCGGCCGCAGCGCGCTGACCGCGGCGGCCATTGGAGGGTGAACCAACGGCAAAGGAAGACCTTTCTCTCTGTCTCTCTCTCTCACTGTCCACTCTGCCTGTCAAAAAGAAAAAAAAAAAAAAAGAAAAAGTCCCAAGGCCTGACTTGGTCTCTCTGACTGGCTTAAAGGAAAAAATGGAGTATTAAAATCAACACAGTGGGGCCAGTGCTGTGGTGTAGAAGGGTAAGCCTCTGCCTGTAGTGCTGGCGTCCCATATGGCACCAGTTCGAGTCTGGGCTATTCCACTTCTGATCCAGCTCCCTGCTAATGGCCTGGGAAAGCAGTAGAAGATGGCCCATGTGCTTGGGCCCCTGTACCCATGTGGGAGACCTGGAAGAAGCTCCTGGCTTCAGACCAGCCCAGCCCTGGCCCATGCGGCCATTTAGGTAGTGAACCAGCAGATGGAAGACGTCTTTCTCTGTCTCTCCGTCTGTCTGTCTGTAACTCTTCTTCACAAATAAATAAATTTTTAAAAAAATCAACATAGTGGCACTGTGAGCTCTGAGGTAGAACAACCAGGATCAATCTTCCCCTGCCTGCAGACTCCACGTACCTGGTTGATGGTGTCCAGGAGATAGATGCTGTATTCATTCCAACTCAACACCCAGCCTTCCTGAAAGAAACAGGAAACAAGGCCCAGGTGTTTCTCAGACAAGCTGCAACTTCCCCTGTGGGAGGGCTCCAGGCGAGGGTACAGTTCAAAAGGCTTCACACCTCCAGCAAAAACATCTTTTAGGATAAATGTGGCTTGAACGGTTCCATGGACGTCAGCCTTCCACAGCCGGAGCCCAGGTCTCGAGGCGTACAAGGTTAGATCACTCTGCTTACAGAGTCCTGGTATAAAACAAGCACCAAATTTCCCAGTACTAAAATTAGAGGAAAGAAAAAGAAAATGCCAGACATGGGCTGATTTGAAGTGATACAGTTGTCAACCCCTGATGCTAACTATGACAAGAACTTTTGTCTGAAAGCTGACTAAGCCTCCCCCCACTTTACCTACTGCTTGACCACACTGTCACGCCTGCATCCACAGAGGCCCTACCGCGGCCTCCTAAGTGGCCACCTGCTAGGCCATCCTACCGCGGCCTCCTAAGTGGCCACCTGCTAGGCACAGCCCCGGGCTTCACGGAGGCCACTGGGCTCCTGCTGCACCCTGTGCTTGGGCTCCGTTCTGCACGAGCCGGAGACACAAGTGTTACAGGAGACAACGGACTGCCACCCTCCTGCTGCTTGGAAACTCCGCTCCGTCTCACCACCCTGCACAACCGGGGCACACTGCGAAGCAGGCAATTCCCCTCCACTCCCGTCGCTGCCCCGCGAGCCCCATGAGCTCATCGGGTGGGCCATTTCCCTTCCAGGTGTCCCCAGGCCTGACCCGTGTTCCTTTTATAAATAATGAAATAGCTGGCAGAAGTAGAATGAGTCGTGAAAGAACAAGAACCAGTGTGTTCCCGGGCTCCCGCCCTGGATGCAGGAACCCCAAAGCTGCACAACTCACACCACTGCGGCTCTCTCGTGTGCTTGTGGTTCTGGCCCGTGCACCCAGCCAGGGCCACTGGACTGGACCCTGTGTTTGTCACTCCCTTGCTCTTACTAACGGGATAATCACATATCAATATGTCCCTTAACAACACATAACTTAGTAGCATCTTTCACTTTTATTCAAAAAATAGTAAGATGCCATTTGTATTCTTTCGCCATTTGTTTCTTTTAACATTTTGTTTCTAAAATATATACTCTTGATAAAAAAAACTTTAGCACTCATTTTCACTGCTGCATAATGTTCCATTATTTATTTGCTTTCTTATTTATGAGTATTTATTATTTTTTCTCTTGTAATGTTTTAAAAAATGGTACAATGGGCATTTTTATACATATCTCTTACATAGGTGCTAAGAGTCTGTCTAGGATATTTTTCAGTGGAATTGTTGGGTTTTGAAACCATATTCAAATTTAAAAGGTAATTTTGGGGCCGGCACTGTGGCATAGTGGGCTAAGCCTCTGCTTGTAGTGCCAGCATCCCATAGGGGTACCAGTTCTAGTACTAGATGCTCCTCTTCCAATCCAATTTTCTGCTGTAGCCTCATAAAGGAGTAGAAGATGGCCCAAGTGCTTGGGCCCCTGTACCTGTGTGGGAGACCTAGAAGAAACTCCTAGCTTAGGATCAGCTCCAGCTGTTGCAGTCATCTGGGGAATGAATCAATGGATGGAAGACCTTTCTCTCTGCCTCTCCCTCTCTCTGTAACTCTACCTCTCAAATAAATAACATAAATAAAATCTTAGAAATAAAAGTAATTTCAGGGTTAGCACTGTGACATGATGGGTTATAAGTAACCACTTGGGATGTCCACATCCTATATCAAGAGTACTCATTCAAGTCCCATTTGCTCTGCTTCCAATCCACCTTCCTGCTAATGCATTCTGGGAAGCAAGCAGGTAAGGGCTCAACTGCTTGGGTTCCAGCCACCCAAATGAGAGACGTGGAAGGAGTTCCAGGCTCCTGGCTTCAACCAAGCCCAGCACTGGCTATTGCAGGCGTTTGGAGAATGAACCCATGTATATAAGGAATCCCCCCCCCCCCCCGCCCTTTCAAGGAAATGAAAATACACAAACATTTTTTAAAAATCACATATTAAGGGGCCAGTGTTTGGGTGCAATGGTTTACAATGACAGCATCCCACATCAGACTGCAGGTTTGAGTACAAGCAACTCTGACCCAGCTGCTAACTCACGTGCCTGGGAAGGCAGCGGATGGTGAGTCCATGCCATCACCCAGCCTGGTCCTGGCTTGGGCCTGGCCCAGACCTGGCTGTTGCAGCCATCTGGGGAGTGAGCCAGTGGATGGAAGATCTTTCTAAATCTCCCTCTCTGTTACTCTGTTTTTGAAATAAATAAATCTTTAAAAACATATATATTTTTAAAAAGCCAATTTCAAACTTTCTTCAATGTGATTATAGCAATGTCAATTCTATTTCACATCTTTGCCAACTCTCAGACTTGCAGTAGAATTCAAAGAGTTTCGCTCATCCCAAAGCCTTGCTGATGGTAGAAAGTGCCCTGGCTTTAGACATGGAGACCTGGCCTCCATATCCAACCCTGCGGATCAAGAGCAGTATGGTATATGCAGTGACTAAACTTTTCTGCACTTCAGGTTCCTAAGCTGTGAACCACCCATAACTCCCATTTGAATGGCTGAATAGACGACAATGTCCTTAAAATACAAAACAGCAATGCCCGTGCACTGCAGCTCCCCAGCTCCACAGCTCCGCACGAGGTGGCAGGCAGCCTGCAGCTAGGAGCTGAAGGAGTTAGAGAAAGAGTGTGGGGGGAAGAGACACAAAGAGAGCTTCCATCTGCTTGCTCACTCCCTAGATGGCCGCAACAGCCAGGGTCAGGCCAGGCCAGGCGCTTCATCCAGGTCTCCCACATGGGCAGTAAGGGTCCAAGTACTTGGGCCATCTTCTACTGCCTTCCATGGTGCATTAGCAGGGAGCTGGATTGGAAATGGAATAGCCAGGGCTCAAACTAGCACTCATATGGGATAGCAGCATTGCAGGCGGCAACTTAACTCGCTGTGCCACAATGTTGGCCCAAATGGTGATCCAATTTTTACATCTGTTTTTCCCATTGTTTATAGTACTTCTTAAAACTGTCATCATTGATATAACCACGGCATTCATTTCAACACACGTTTAGTGAGTTTCTGTGTTCTGCAGTTTTTGGGGATGTGGTAACATGAAACAGAGTAAAGACAGGATCCCAGCTCCCTGTCAATAATTCTGGGAAAGCAGTGGAAAATGGTCCAAGTGCTTGGACCCCTGTCACCTCTGTGGGAGACTCATGTAGATTTCTTGGCTCCTGGTTTTGGCCACTGGAACCATTTGGGAAGTGAGCCAGTAGATGGAAGATCTCTCTCTCTAACTCTGCCTTTCAAAAAAATCAATCCTTAAAAAAAGGAAAGACAGGATTCCTTCCTGTCTCCCAGCACACAACAGACTACAACAGGCTCCAGAAAGCAAGGTGTCTGAGGCTCTGAAAGCTGCTCACGGAGTGCAGAGCAGCAGACACATCTGACTGGGCGTAATAAGGCAGGGAAACCTAACACAGAGAAGAATGCTGTCAGGTGGAGAAGAGGGCACAGGCAGTGTGGAGACAGGAGCCACACAAGCAGACTCTAAGAACTGTCAAGGGGCCAGAGCTCTGGTGCAGTGGGTTAACACCTCGGTCTGCGGTGTTGGCATCCCATATGGGTGCTGGTTCAAGTCCCAGCTGCTCCAATTCCAATCCAGCTCTCTGTTATGGCCTGAGAAAGCAGCAGAGGATGGCCCTGGGGCTTGGGCCCTGCACCCACGTGGGGAACCCAGAGGAAGCTCCTGGCTCCTGGCTTCAGAGCAGGGCTGTTGCAGCCATTTGGGGAGTGAACCAGAGGCTGGAAGACCTCTCTATCTCTCTGGCTCTATCTTTCTAACTCTGTCTTTCAATTAATAAAATAAATCTTAAAAAAAAAAAAAAAAAGAAAGAACTGCCGAAATCTCTGGTGAGAGGATTGGTAGGAGGCAGTTAAGCTGGGAAGAACCAGCTAGAGCCAACTGCAGCTTGCCCGAAACCTGACCCAGAAGCTGTCCAACTGCAAAGAGATTCTGTTCTTGCTGATGTAGTCTGAACCAGACACTTTTTTAAATGCTTTCTTATAAGGTTAAGCACTGCAGGGTTCTAAGATCTTAAGAAATTTACTACAGTTTCTTATTTTGGTGGAGATGACCTCCAGAAAAATCACTGATGACTTTACAATGGTACTAAATTCTGCTTAAGGGCCACATGACCCTGGAGTGAGACAGGCATGGTGGCAGCAGGTTAAGCTGCTATTTAAATGCCCGCATTCCGTATCAGAGTGCCACGTTTAGTCTTCATTATTCTGCTTCTGAACAAGCTTCCTGTTAACACATTCTGGGAGTCAGCAGATAAGGGCTCAAGTGCTTGGGTTCCGGCCACCCACATGGAAGATCTGGAAGGAGTTCTGGGCTCTGGCTCCAACCTGGCCAAGCCCTGGCTGTTGTAGGCATTTGGGGAGCAGACAGAAGATCTCCATGTGTGTATGTTTCTGTGTTGCTCTGCCTTTCAAGGAAATGAAAAAATAAACAAAAATCATAAATCAAGTGTTTTCTGGTTAACAAATTCTGTCATAAAGCAGCTTTTGTTAATCTTATGCCTAATTTTGATGCCGCAGACTGTGGTTGGGACAGCTAGGTTCTCTATGGTGTTCTGGGAGTAACACATCTACCGTGCAATCCGAGGGGCCCCCCGGACTCGAGAAGAGGGCCGCTTCATCGTCCTGGCCAGTGTCCCCACCCGCTGCACCTGTATCTGAGCTCTGCGGCCCTGCCCTTGCTCAGAGAAAGCCTCCAGGCCTGGTTCCTGGCCACTCCTCACGGCTCCACTCACTGCTCTCCTCGCGACGCTGCACACAGCACCAGCTGAACGCTAAAGCAAAGCTCGCTTGTTCTTCTGCCTCAAAGCCTCTGGTGGTTGTCCACACCTACACCGAGTCTGTGACAGCATTCCCCTGACAAACTGGCTCATTCTTCTTCATCCTTCCTTGGCAGCCTCATTTCATATTCGAGCCTCAAACCTGCCTGCCTCTCCAGGGCCATCCCTCTGGTTCTTTCAACATCCGAACTGTGGCCCAGCTGGGCCTTGGCATTTGCTCCTCCTTGAGAAGGAATGCTCTTCTACCAGCTCTCTCCACGCTGCAGGCTTCAGTTCAAACACCACTGGCCCATGGAGGCCTTTCCTGTCCATTCTACCTAAGAGACATCGTGGGGGCTGGCACTGCGGTGTCGTGGGTTAAGCCGCCACCTGTGACACAGGCATCCCATGAATGCTGGTTTGAGTCCCAATTGCTGCACCTCTGATCCAGCTCCCTGCTAAAGCGCCTGGGAAAGCAGTGGAAGATGGCTCAAATACTTGGGCCTCTGCTACCCACATGGGAGACCTGGCTTCAGGTCCTGGCCTCAACCTGGGATAAACCTACTGTGGTCATCTGAGGAGTGAACCAGCAGATGGAAGATCTCTCTCTCATTCAAATAAATAAATCTTAAATGAAATAAAATAAAATAAAAGAGGCATCTTTCCCCCATCCCAGCAAGTCCCTAACAGTTTACTCTGTTCCTTTATACCATTCATTGTAGCCGATACACTTCTGATGGCCTTTTATTACTAATACCTAAAATATAAGCATACTTCAAAAAGTCTATATAAAATGAAATTAAAAGATATAAATATATTTTGGAGCCAAAGAATTCCACAGCCTATGCACAGTCTCTTCATAGTACACGTTTTCCATGATCTTTCTGAAGATTCCCCCACAGAAGAAAACAGACAAGCTTTTAAGATACAGTAGGTTATGGGCTGGTGCCGCGGCTCAATAGGCTAATCTTCCGCCTGAGGCGCCGGCACACCAGGTTCTAGTCCTGCTCGGGGCGCCGGATTCTATCCCAGTTGCCCCTCTTCCAGGCCAGCTCTCTGCTGTGGCCCGGGAGGGCAGTGGAGGATGGCCCAAGTGCTTGGGCCCTGCACCCCATGGGAGACCAGGAGAAGCACCTGGCTCCTGCCATCGGATCAGCATGGTGCGCCAGCCGCAGCGGCCATTGGAGGGTGAACCAACAGCAAAGGAAGACCTTTCTCTCTGTCTCTCTCTCTCACTGTCCACTCTGCCTGTCAAAAAAAAAAAAAAAAAAAAAAAGCTACAGTAGGTTAGGGCCAAGGTTGTGGCACAGGTTAACGCTGGCCTTCTGTATCAGAGTGCTGGATCCAGTTCCAGCTGTCTGCTTCCGAGGCAGCTCCCTGCTAAAGCACCTCGGAGGGCAGCAGCACATGGCCCAACTGTTTAGGCCCCTGCAACCCATGGGGGAGACCCAGCTGGAGTTCTCGGATCCTGGCTTTGGCCTAACCCAGACCTGGCTGTTGCAGCCATTTGGGGAGTGAATCAGCAGAGGAATATCTCTCTCTGTAGCCCTACCTTTCAAATACACACATACATAAATAGATGGATAAACACCTAGGTAAACAGACAGACATTTTAAAAAACATACAGTGGGTTAAAAACCTTTCCATGCATTCTGTTATCCCTCACTTCTCTAAGGTTCCATAAAATAGCCATTTTCCTGCAAAAGAGGACACTGTTAGTCTGCTTCTGCTTCCTGGAACGACGTCTGGCATACACAAAGCTGTCACAAGTCCCGAGTACCAGGAGGCCACAGGAATTGCTCAGGGTTCCACACAACAGGCGGCAAGACCCACATGAAAGGTTATCAGGTTTAGATCTCTCTTTACACTAAAGCTTCCTTCTAAAGGACACAACAGGTCTCTGACAGAAGAACAGGACAAAACGCCAGACCCAAGAGTGGGACACGGCAGAAGAAGTCAGAACTAAGTTTTGTGGAACCACAAAGCCCAACCTGCAAATCCCACGGTTTCCAGGGGCCCACACAAAGATTACTGCTGTTTCAAGGAGGACAGACTTGGTCAGCATCAGGTATTCAGCAGGAAGGAGGAGGCCGGGGCGGGGGGTGGGGGGAGTGCCTGTGGCAGAAGGGCTGCCACGAGAAGAGGATAAACATCCACTGAATCACTATGAAGTCCAGGACACAGGAACGGACAACAACCACAGCCCAGAGCTGCCGCATCTGTCTGACGCCTGCCACCCTCCCGACGGCCTGGCACCGACAGCTCCACCAGCCCGAGTCCAACCAACGCCTACCAGTCTCACCCTGTCTGCTCTCCACCCTCCACAGGGCTTGTCTGAAACCTGCCCCCTGATTCTCTGAAAGCAGAAATATTGTTTTGCTGGAGGGAGAGACACACACAACAGAAACTCCTGTAGTTCCCCGTCAGTCTACAATATGCTCATGTTGTCCTCGCACCTCCAGTGCCATCCTGAATCACTGGCCCCCTCCCCAGGATAAAATGCGGTCAAGTCCACCACTCTACAAGCCCCTATCCCCCCCAAATCTTGTGTCAACTGGTGGCAGAGTTTGAGGTTGAGGCGGTCACTGTGAAATGCAGGTCACCCTTGTGCTCCAGTTTGTCTTCTCCACAGAGTTGGCATGACAGGGGACCTGGAAATGACCCGATCTTCACCAGCCTTCCTCTAGGCAGCCAAAGGTGGACACTCTCCACTTGACTCCTCTGGCTCCTTGGCCAAACCATCCATCACACAGGCCCCATGCCTACAGGAAATCTTCCCTGACCCTCAGGATGGCTAGAAGCCTGTTTCAACTCTCACAACACCCTGTATATTGCCCACAACAGTTCAGATCATTGTTAACGAGGGTTCTGTCTGACCTGCAGGATGGAAGGCTCCCATCCTGCCTGCTGATCACATCACCTCCAAATCTGCTGCAGAGCACAGAGGTTCTCTGTGAATACCTGCACCACCTGCCTGACTGCTCACCAGGGCTGCAGGGAGGGGCCTACACAAGGAATGGACGCAGACCAGACCTCGGCCAAGGTTTCTCCAGACCACACCACCCCCAGGGGTAGAGTGGCTGCACCTGCAGGTTCCTGCAGCTCTGAAACAAGAGGAACCCAGGAACCCACACCTCCCGTCTGCCCAGGAAGAGGTGTCCTAGGTAAGCAAAGCACAGGGCCACACCAGGAACCCCAGGTTTACAGACACCAGCGGCCTGCATCTGGCAAACAGGAAATCTAACAGAACTTGAGACCCAACTTTCAGAGCAAACTGAATACTTGTGGCGCTTACCTTTTCCTTGGTTGTGTTCCAATCTGCTTGACAGACTTTTCCTCAGTATAAAAAAGCAGACTTCTTTGCAAGGTAGAGACGAGCAGCACTTTCTGGCTATAATCCAGCTGCACAATGGAAGACGGCTCTTCTAACACCAAGTGGGAGCTACAGACTCCCTGTGAGAGAGCCCAGTTAAACCTAGCATCAGTGTTGAGGCATAGTCACCGACTTCCCTTAGAATAAGTAGCACTCTTCTGTGTGTTCTATTTAGGTTAAGTGGACTCCTAAGACGTATACTGCAGCACCCTTCAGTCTGTCAGCCCACTATGTGCAACTGATTGGGAAAGTCCTAACTAATACACATGCTAGATCAAGCTTGACAAAAACCATTTGCAAATCCACATAACTCCTTTTAAAATATATTCAGTAGAGAGTTCAAAGAATCCATAACAATCTAAACAGAATTATGGCACACTTTCTAATTTATTCTCATAAAATATATAGACTGAGACTTGCTATAAAGTTATTGTGAGCATAATCAGCTCTCTAAGTGTATATTGTACTTTCCTTCCACAAAGAGTTCAAATACATTTCTATTTGAGAGACAGCGAGCGAGCTCCCATCCACTGGTTCAGTCCCTAAATGCCTACAGCAGCCAGAATGCCGAGGCTGGGAGCCAGGTCTCCCAAGCAGCTGACGGGGACCCAATCACTTGACATCTCTGCTGCCAAGGGGCTGCACTACCAGGAAGCTGGAGTCAGAAGCCAGATTCGGAAACAGAAAAAAATGGCATGAAATACACAAGATAGTATCAATCTGAAATGAAATTATACACACACAATACAAATACACATATGCGTCAATATACATGGGGACTTTAACGTGTTTGTGGAAAAATGGAATTAAAAGAAGCAGTGGGTGTTGTGGTGCAGCAGTTTAAGCTGCTGCTTGCAACACCTGCATCCATTTGGGGATGCCAGTCTGAGCCCTGGCCATGCCACTTCCCGCGAAGCTTCCTGCGAATGCATCCTGGGAGAAGGCAGTTGATGGCTAAAGTCACCCACAAGAAAGACATGGACGGAGTTTCAGATTCTCGGCTTCAAATGGCCCAGCCCTGGCTCTTGTAAGCATTTGGGGCATTAACTAGCAAATGGAACACTTTTCTTTCTCTTTTTCGGTCGTTCTTTCAAGGAAGTAAAAATAAATAAATAAGCATTGCTTCCAGAAGATAAAACCAGGGCAGGCACTGTGGCACAGCACGTCAGGCTGCCTCCTGGGACACCCATATCCCACACTGCAGTATTAGCTTCGAGTCCCAGCTACTCTGCTTCTGACCCAGCTTCCTGCTAACACACATTCTGGGAGGGAACAGAGGGCGACTCAGGCAGCCGAGTCTCTGTCACACACGTGGCAGAGCAGGAAGGGGTTCGAGGCTCCTGGATGTCGCCTGGCCTGGTGTGGCTGTTGCAGACATTTCAGGTGTCAATCAGTGAATGGAGTATTCCTCAATCTCTCCTGCTCTATAGTTCTGCCTTGCAGCAATATAAATTAAAATAGAAAACAGAAACCTCATTTCTCATCATAAGTCCCATCAAGTTTAAGACACTTAAAAAAAAAAAGACTTATTTATTTATTTACTTGAAAGGTAGAGTTACAGAGAGGCAGAGGCAGAGAGACAGAGAGGTCTTCCATTCTCTGGTTCACTCCCTCAACTGGCTGCGGTGGTAGGAGCTGGGCCAATCCGAAGCCAAGAGCCAGAAGCTTCCTAATGGTTTCCCAATGGATACAGGGGCCCAAGGACTTAGACCACCTACTGCTTTACCAGGCCATAACAGAAAGCTGGATCAGAAGTGGAGCAGCCAGGACTAGGTACTGTAACACAGTGGGTTAAGCCACCACCCGCAGGGCTGGTACCCTGTATGGGTACCAGTTTGAATCCTGGTTGCTCCACTTCTGATCCAGTTCCCTGCTAATGAACCTGGAACAGCAGTGGAAGATGGCCCAACTGCTTAGGCGTCTTACCTATGTGGAAGACTCAGAAGCAGCTCCTGGATTTTGGCTTCTGAGGAGTGAACTAGTGGATGAAAGACTTTCTGCCTGCCTCTTCCTCTCTTTCTATATATCTACCTCTCAAATAATTAAAAAAGTAAGATCTAAAAAAAAAAAAAAAAAATCCGAGGGTCCTTGGGGGCCAGCACTGTGGCACAACAGGTAAAGCTGCAGTTTGCAGTGCACACATCCTATATGAGTGCCAGTGAAGTCCCGGCTGCTCCACTTCTGATCCAGCTCTCTGCTGTGGCCTGGGAAAGCAACAGAAGATGGCCTAAGTCCTTGGGCCCCTGCACACACCCCCACACACACACACCGTGGGAGATCTGGAAGAAGCTCCTGGCTCCTGGCTTCAAACTGGCCCAGCTCCTACCATTGCAGCCATCTGGGGAGTGAACCAGAGGATGGAAGACCTCTCCATCTCTCTCTGCCTTTCAAATAAATAAATAAATCTTTAAAAAAAAAAGAATTGAGAGTCTTAGAAATTTAATCATGTAAATGTAGTTTTTGTTGTTGCTGAAGATTTATTTATTTGGGGCCGGTACTGTGGTGCAGCAGGTAAAGCCGCCATCTGCAGTGCCAGCATCCCATTTGGGCACTAGTTCGAGACCCAGCTGCTCCACTTCTGATCCAGCTCTCTACTATGGCCTGGGAAAACAGCAGAAGATGGCCCAAGTCCTTGGGCCCCTGCATCTGCATGGGAGACCCTGAAGAAGCTCCTGGCTTCGGATCAGCACAGCTCTGGCCATTGCGGCCATTTAGAGTGAACCAGTGGATGGAAGACTTTTCTCTCTCTCTCTGCCTCTCCTACTCTCTCTGTGTAACTCTGGCTTTCAAATAAATAAATAAATAAATCTTAAAAAAAAAAAAAAGATTTATTTGAAAGCCAGAGTTACGTAGAGAGAAAAGATCTTCAATCTACTGGTTTATTCCCTAGATTGCCACAATGGCCAGGGCTTGGCAAGGAGGAAGCCAGACCCCAGGAATTTCATCCAGCTCTCCCACATGCGTGGCAGGGTTTCAAGCATTTGGGCTGTGTGCTTGTTTCCAGGCCCACTAGCAGGGAGCTGGATAGGAAGTAGAGCAGCCAGGACTTGAACTAGTGGCCATACGGGATTCAGGCAGCAGTTTAACCTGCTGTACCACAACGCTGGCCCCAGTGCTTTGTTTTGTTTCGTTTTAAAGAATGTATTCAGGGGCTGGTGCCATGGTGCAGTAGGTTAATCCTCCGCCTGCGGCGCCGGCATCCCATATGGGTGCAGGTTCTAGTCCCGGCTGCTCCTCTTCCAATCCGCTCTCTGCTGTGGCCTGGGAAAGCAGCGGAGAATGGCCCAAGTGCTTGGGCCCCTGCACTCGCATGGGAGACCAGGAGGAAGCCTGGCTCCTGGCTTCAGATCGGTGCAGCTCCAGCCGTTGTGGTCATTTGGGGAGTGAAGCATCGGATGGAAGACCTTTCTCTCTGTTTCTCCCTCTCACTGTCTGTAACTCTACCTCTCAAATAAGTAAATAAAATCTTTTAAAAAAGCATGTATTCGTTTATTTATTTGAAATAAAGAGTTATAGAGAGAGAAGAAGAGAGAGAGATGGATCTTCCATCCTCTGGCTCACTCCATAAAAGACTAATGGCTGCAGCTGGGTCAGGCCAAAGCCAAGAACCTGGAAACGTCTGGGTGTCCCATGTGGGTGCAAGGGCTGCAGCTCCTAAGCAAGCTCCCCTGCTTCCCCGGTGCTGGACAGGAAGCACAGGTGGGACTAGACCAGCAGACCCAGGACGCAAGTGTTGCGGGCAGTGACCTAACTAGCTGCACCATAACACCAGCCCCCAATTTTGTTTTTTATATTAACTAAAGAAAAACAGGGCTGGCGCTGTGGTGCAGTGGGTTAACGCCCTGGCCTAAAGTGCCGGCATCCCATATGGGCACAGGTTCGAGACCTGGCTGCTCCACTTCCGATCCAGCCCTCTGCTGTGGCCGGGGAAAGCAGTAAGAAAAACAGGTGCCCTTAAAAGAAATTTTTTAGGTTAGGAAACAAAAAGTTAAAAGTGTGAAATCAGGGGTATAAACTGGAGGACTAATGATTTTCCATGAAACTTTGTTTTTTCAAGGTTTGTTGATGGCAGAAATGAGCAGGAGCACTGCATGGTGAGGCAGGTCTCTGGTGAAGTTTTCCAGGCATTTTTCTGCTAAAGCTTTGGCTTTCTTAAAACTCATAAGAGGCAGCTGTTCCTACTGCCTATCTGGAAAGTCAGCAAGCAAAAATGCCTCTGAGCATCCAAAAAAGCTATTGCCATGACCCTTTCCTCTCACTGGACCTCTCAGCCCCTCTTGGTAGCCACTGCTTTGGTTGTGCATTGTTTTCAGGATTATACTGGTAAAGCCATGTTTCATCTCCTGTTACAATTCTTCCAAGAAATGCTGCAGGATCTTAATCCCATCTGCTTAAAATTTCCTTCGAAAGTTCTGTTTGTATGCAGTTGATCTGGGTGCAACAGTTTTGGCACTACTGAGCAAAAAGTTTGCTCAAATTTTTCAGCCAGAATTGTGAAAGCTGAACCAACTGTGTTGTTTATGATGTTGGCAAGTCTTTGTGCCATTAATCACTGATCAATTAGGGGACAAAAACAGGTTAATTTTTTTCTCAAAAACTGATGTGGGGCTGGGGTGTGGTCTAACAGGTTAGGTCGCTGCCTTCAGCAACAGCATCCCATGGAAGCTCCAGTTTGAGTCCTAGCTGCTCTGCTTCCCATCCAGCTCCCTGCTAATGCACCTAAGAAACAGTGGAAGATGGCCCAAGTCCTTGAGCCCTTGCACTCATGTGGGAGACTGAATGAAGCTCCTAGCTTCTGGTTTCAGCCTGGCCTAGCCCAGGCCATTGCAGCCATTTAGGGAGTAAAACTGCAGATGGAGGGTCTCTGTCTCTGTCTCTCACTCTCTAATTCTGCCTTTCAAATAAATTAAAAATAAACCTTAAAAAAATTGATGTGTATGATTTGCCACTGTGGGCTTCATTTTCAACATCATCTGTCCCTTCTTAAAATGACTTACCCACCTGTAAATTGCTGATTTTTTAGTTACTGTTCCCATAAACTTTTCATAACGCATCACTGATTTTACCATTCTCCCACCCAAGCTTCACCATCAACCTGCTGTTTGCTCCTGTTCCAGTTTTGCAGAATGTATGCTGCCTGCTAGAGCTCTTTTCACACTGATCCCTCCTCGGTGTCACAGTAGAGCCTGCTGAGACGCACCATGACAAGTCTGTACAGGCTTCTTTTGGTGCAGAAAACTTTTGAAATCCAGATAGTTTTTTCATAATATGTATTTTTCCAGGAATTTTCTGAAGAACCCTAGTATCTACAAGCACAAAGTAAAACTCTCAAATGCATTTTACAGAATAAAGTGTAGAAAACCTGCTTCTATAAGTCACTCCTCGGGTCCGCACTGTGGCATGGGGGGTTAAGCTGTCACCTGCAATACCAGTATATCGCACGGGGGCTGGCTGGTTCAAGTTCCGGCTGCTCCACTTCTAATCCAGCTCCCTGATAGTGTGTCTGGGAGAGCAGTGGAGGATGGCCCAAGTGCTTGGGTCCCTGCACCCATGTGGGAGAAGCTCCTGGCTCCTGGCTTTGGCCCGGCCCAGCACAGCCCCTGCTGTTGCAATCATTTGGGGAGTGAACCAGTGGATGGAGGATCTCTCTCTCTCTGTCTCTCCCTCTCTCTCTCTATAACTCTTTTACATAAAATAATCTTTAAAAAATAAACAAAAATTAGTCACTCTTCTCCAAAAGCAGTTTCATGAGATGTTCGGCCTGGAAGTTAAGATGCAGGTTAGGACACCTGTGTCCCAGTATCGGTGTACCTGTGCTTGAGACCTGCCTCTGCAACCTGACCCCAGCTTCCTGCTGATACAGACCGTGGAGGCAGCAATGATGGCTCAAGTTGTTTTTAACCCATGTGGGGATATAGACTGAATTTCTAGCTCCCAGCTTTGGCCTTGATCCACTCCCAAAGGGTGCAGTCATTTATGAAGTCTATCAGCAGATGGAAGGTCCCCCACCCTCATCTCCACTAAATGAATTTAAAAATTAAAAAAAAAAAAATACTGCTACAGCATCACATGCATTTGTGGGATAAAAGAGGAAGCATGGCCAGGTTTACTGGTAGAACTCTGAGTCTGTAGACTCCCAGAGTCCTGACACCACCAGCAGAAAGGGGAGCCGCATCACCAACGCAGCACGGACTCTGCAGGCAGATGCCCTCACTGGAAGTTACTCTGAACGCAGTTTTCCAGTTTTCACTTCGCTTACGATGGGATGAAATTTATTAGACTGTATTTTTCAGAAACATGCAACCTCCCGTGCCTTTTTTGAAGATCTCCAGTCTGTAATTTTAAAAATTTCTGATTAACCACAACCTTTTCCAAATCAGATTTTCTATTTTCTGAGTAGCGCTACATAAGTAGCCTTCTTTCTAATAACTATGGCTTAGGCAGCTGAAGTACAAGTTCACTGGATTGGGAAACTCTTAAACCATTTTTATGTATAGCAGCAGTTCTCAAAGTGGGGTCTACATCCCCTGAAGGTCCCTAAGGTTCTTTCAAGGGGTCTGCTTGCTCAAAACCATTCGCATACAGTACTAGATGTTCTCTCCCCTTGTCACTGGACTGAGCTTTCACCCGTGCGGGAGCCACAGCAGGCAGAGCAACTTGAAACCTCGGCCTCAGTCAAGGTGACGGCACCAGATTCTACCAGCAGACATCTTGTCCCTCACCACCACGCCCACAGGGAAACCGAGTGTCACTGACACCCCTAGAGAGCAGGTGTCTTGCATTCCACGTGACATAAGGGGATGCACACATAGCCCTCCTCCTACATGTGAAGCACCCTTGATCGCTCAAGGAAAAGCACCTGTGCACTTGTTGGAACCATGAGCTTTCCAGCTGCCTTTTCACAGAATGCCAGTTCTAACTGAAAATTCCCAACAGACAGTTAATTTTCCGATCAGAATTTTGGTAATATTAACAAAGGTGCTTTTCTGATATTGTACAATAAACGTGTCAACAGCTGGAAGCTCTGCATAACTGAATTTTCCAAGAGACCAACACATGATGCACAATGCATGGGTAAAAGATCCATTCAAGGCACAAAACAGACCAGAGTACAAAACACTCAACCATATGGTTTCAGATCTTTAAAGAAACTACCATTTATCAATTTGGGGATATTATTCAAAAAGAATATTATTCAAAATTATCGAAAAGGCTATCAAAATACTCCTCTCATTCCCAAATGCATGCTTGTGTTAAGGCCAGATTGTCTTTATTTACTTCAACCAAAAGAATGTATTGTAGGGCCAGCGTTGTGGCATAGCAGGTAAAAACCGCTGCCTGCAGTGGCAGCATCCCATATGGACGCCAGTTCAAGTCCTGCCTGCTCTACTTCCGATCCAGCTCTCTGCTATGGCCTGGAAAAGCAGAAGATGGTCCAAGTGCTTGGGCCCCTGCACCTGCGTGGGAGACCTAGAAGAAACTCTTGGCTCTTGGCTTCGGATTGGCTCAGCTCTGGCGATTGTGGCCAACTGGGGAGTGAACCAGCTGATAGAAGACCTCTCTCTCTCTCTCTGCCTCTCCTTCTCCATGTAACTTTTCCAAATAAATAAATAAATCTTAAAAATAATGTATTGCAACAGATTGAAAATGTACAAGTAACAACTGAGATTACAACTATGTCTAGAATATAAGCTAACTAAAGATGTAATTATGAATATTATTTTTCTAAAAATAGGAACATAAGCATTAATGATATTTCTGAAAATAATTTTACCTGGTCTAGATCCAGAGAAGAATAGACAATTTTCCCTTTGTCATCTCCAGAGAACAGTTTCATTCCATTGGGGCTCCAAGCCAGGGCTGTAATGCTATTTTTGTGAATACCACTGACATCAAATCTTCGAAGCTATGAATAAATGATAAATGTATGCAAAGGAAAGGAAAGAAAAATGAGCTGCTATGTGGATAGGGTACTGTTTATTTTCTCGTATGTATGTAGGAGCCGGCTTTCCCAACCTTGTTTTCCACGCAGAAAATGTACAGCATTCCATCTGCCCATCCACCTTCAAGGGACTATTAAACAAGCATGAAGTTACCCACACGTGCTTTGTGCTAAGTGTCCAGACAGGGACAAAAGTGTTACCCAATTATAAGTAGCATAACGTTAAGCTTTTTTGACTATAAAATTTCTAGGCAGGTGAGGACTTCTCATTTAAAAATTCATGAGGAATCCGTGGAGTTGAGAAATGCTAAGATGATGAGCACCTACCTGTTTGTTCCTCCCTGGCAATGAAGAGACGAGCTGAAAAACTGCAACCCGCCCAGAAGCGGTGCCTGCTGCCACAAGGTCATCGAAGCAGCTCAGCAGCTTCACCACAGTGATGGATTCCGTTTTCCCCTAGAGGAGGACACATTACAACTAATGAACCTGCAACCAAGAGTCTATTTAAAAACTTACTTATGGGGGCCGGCACCGTGGCTCACTTGGCTAATCCTCCGCCTGCGGAGCTGGCATCCCATATGGGCACCAGGCTCTAGTCTCGGTTGCTCCTCTTCCAGTCCAGCTCTCTGCTGTGGCCTGGGAAGGCAGGAGAGGATGGCCAGGTGCTTGGGCCCTGCACCCTCATGGGAGACCAGGAAGAAGCACCTGGCTCCTGGCTTTGGATTGGCACAGCGCTGGCTGTGGTGGCCATCTGAGGAGTGAACTAACAGAAGGAAGACTTTTCTCTCTCACTGTCTATAACTCTACCTGTCAAATAAATTAAAAAATAAAAAAGCTTATTTATATTCATTTGAAAGGCAGAGAAACAGACATCTTCCATCCACTTGTTCACTCCCCAAAAGACAATAGCCATGGCTGGGCTACGCCAAAGCCCAGGAGTAGGAATGCAATCTGAGACTCCCTCCAATGGGTGGCAGAGACCTAGGTACTTGGGCCATCACCAGCTGCCTCCCTGTGTGGACATTAGCAGGGAGCTGGACCACCAATGGAGCAAGGACTCAAACCTGGGTACTCCATTATGGGATGCAAGAATCCCAAGTAGCATCTTTTTTTTTTTTTTTAAAGATTTTTATTTATTCATTTAAAAGTCAGAATTACACAGAGAGGAGAGGCGGGGGGGGGGGGTGTCTTCCATCCGCTGGAAGTAGAACAGCTGAGACCAGAACTGGTGCCCATATGGGATACCGGCGCTTCAGGCCCGGGCATTAACCTGCTGCACCACAGCGCTGGTCCCCCAAGTGGCATCTTAACTGCTGCACCAACACCCAGCCCTCATGTAAGGGTGATCGTGTGGTATTTTGCTTTCCCACTGGCTTATTTCACTTAATACAATGTCCTCAAGGTTCATCCACCTTCTGGCATATATCAGAGTTTTCCTTTACTTTAAGGCTAAACAATATTCCTACATGTTGTTTCACACATAACACACACTACACACGCAGACACGCACATTTTGCTTATCCACTCATCCGTCAGTGGACATTTGGTTGCTTCCTCATTTTATGTTTTTAAAAATATTTATTTATTTATTTGAAAGGTAGAGTTACAGAGAGGGAAAAGAGCAAGAGATCTTCCATCTGCTGCTTCACTCTTCAAACAGTCAGGGCTGGGCCAGGCTGAAGCCAAGAGCCTGGAACTCCATGTGTTATCTCCCACATGGATGGCAGGGGCCCACGTACTCGGGCCATCTTCCACTGCTTTCCCAGGTACATTAGTAGGGAGCTTTACTGGAAGTGCAGCAACTGGAACTCAAGCCAACACTCCCATCTGGGATGCTGGTGTAGCAAGCAGTGACTTACCTGGCTACCAATGTCAGCCCTACTTCCTCATTTTAGTTATGAATAAGGCCGCTATAAACATGAGTACACAAGTAACCTTTGAGACCCTGCTCTTGATTCTTTTGGGGTGTATACTCAGGAAAGGAACTGCTGGATTGTATGATGATCCTACATTTATCTTTGGGGAACTTCTCCATGGTTTTCCAGCATGTCTACAGTTCCCAGCACAGAATCCCAGTTTCTCACATCTTCAACACTTACTATTTCCTGTTTTTGACAGCAGCCATCCTAACGGGTGTGAGGGTATCTCCCTGCAGTTCTGATGTGCATGATCCTTCAGGATCAGCGACGCTGAGCACCTCTTCATGTGCTTACTCATCACCTGTCTGGCTCCTCTGAAGAAATATCTACTCAAGACTTTGGACTTGGCCTGAGTTGCAGCATAACGGGAGACTGGGAGAAGCTCTTGGACCATCTTCCACTACTTTCCAGGCTCATTAGCAAGGAGCTGGATTGGAAGTAGAGCAACTGGGGCTCTATCCAGTGCCCATATGGGATGCTGGTGTTGCAGGTGGTGGCTTAACCAGCAATGCCACATCAACGGCCCCGCTCCTTTTTCTAAGAGTTGTACAGTTCTAGGTCTTGCAGCTAATCATGTGGTTTGCCGCTTCCTTCTCTATGGTGATGTAATACACTGCTTGATTTTCATATACTGAACCATCCTTGCAGTCCAAAATAAACCGCACCTTCATCATGGTGGACAATCCTTTTAATATGCTGCTGACTTCAGCTTCCAGTGTTTTGGTGAGGATTTTTGCATCAGTGTTCATAGGGGATATCGGTGTGTGGTTTTCTTCTGGTATCTTTGTCTGACTTTGGTATCAGGATATGCTAGCCTCATAGAACTAGTTAGGGTATGTTCTTTTCAGTTTTCCAGAAAATGTTGATAACAAATATGTTAGTTCTTTATTTTTGATGGAATTCACTGGTAAAGATCTCAGTCCAGTCCTTTGCCAGATTTTTTTTTATTACTGATTCTATAGAATTACAAGTTACAGGACTACTCAATTTCCAATTTTTTCATGATCTTGACTTGGTAGGTTTTGTCTGTAGGTTGTGCAATTTATTGGTATACAACAGATCACAGGACAGGCATCACTCTATTTCTATAGAATTGGTAGTAATAACCCTGTTTTCCTTTTTGATTTTAATAATTTGAGCCTTCTCTCATTTTTTTCTATCTAGCTAAAGCTTTGTCAATTTTGTTGCTATTTTAAAAGATCCAACTTGCAGCTTCACTGACTTTCTCCACTGTTTTCTCATCTCCATTTCATTTACAAGTAAGTGTTGTAATATTTGCTATTCCTTCCTTCTATTAGCTTTGGGTTTAGTTTTTCCTTGTCTAGTTCATAAGTTGTAAAGTTAGGTAACTAATTTGAGAATATTCTTGTTTTTTTTTTTTAAAGAGATTTATTTATTTATTTGAAAGTCAGAGTTATACAGAAAGAGAGAGGGAGAAAGAGAGAGAGAGAGGGAGGGAGGTCGGTCTTCCATCCACTGGTTCACTCCCCAGTTGGCCACAATGGCCAGAGCTGTACTGATCTGAAGCAAGGAGCCAGGAGCTTCTTCTGGTTCTCCCATGAGAGTGCAGGGGCCCAAGCACTTGGGCCATCTTCTACTGCTTTCCCAGGCCACAGCAGAGAGCTGGATCAGAAGTGGAGCAGCCGAGACTAGAACCAGCGCCCATATGGGATGCCAGCGCTTCAGGCCAGAGTGTTAACCCACTGCGTCACAGTGCCGGCCCCAAGAATATTCTTGCTTTTTAACATTAGGCATTTAAATCTACAAATTTCCCTTTCAGACCACTTTCAGTGCATCCCAAACATTTGTTAAGGTGTGTTTTCAATGTTACTCATCTCTAACTATTTTCCAATTTCCCTTGCAATTTCTTCATTGCTCTGGGTATATAAGTATATTGTTGTAACTTCAATAGTGTATTGCTGGCCGGCGCCGCGGCTCGCTAGGCTAATCCTCTGCCTGCGGTGCCGGCACACTGGATTCTAGTCCTGGTCGGGGCCCTGGATTCTGTCCCGGTTGCCCCTTCCAGGCCAGCTCTCTGCTGTGGCCCGGGAGTGCAGTGGAGGATGGCCCAGGTGCTTGGGCCCTGCACCCCATGGGAGACCAGGAGAGGCACCTGGCAGGGGTGCAGGGCCCAAGCACTTGGACCATCCTCCACTGCACTCCCGGGCCACAGCAGAGAGCTGGCCTGGAAGAGGGGCAACCGGGACAGACTCTGGTGCCCCAACAGGGACTAGAACCCGGGGTGCTGCCACCGCAGGCAGAGATTAGCCAAGTGAGCTGCGGCGCCAGCCTCTTTTGATTCTTTAAACATCTCTAAAACAACTGTTTTTGGGGCCAATGTTGTTGTGCAGCAGGTTAAGTCGCAGCCACTTGGACATGTGCATCTAATATCAGAGAGCCAGTGCAAGTTCTGGCTGCTTCGCTTCTGATCCAGTGCCCTGCTAACGTCCTGGGAAAGTAGCAGATGGTGACCCAAGTACTTGGGCCCCTGCCAGCCATGTGGGAGACCCAGAGGGAGCTCCTGGCTCCTGGATTCAGCCTGGCCCAGCCCTGGCAGTTGCATTCACGTGGGGAGTGACCAGCAGATGGAAGACTCTTTCTCTCCGTTATTCAAGTGTCTTTCATAGGGATAGTTTCTTCCTTTGGCGAGGCTGTACCCTTCTGTACTATTGTTTGCTGTATTAGTATAATTTTCAGGTGATAATGAAATAATCCAGGCAAGCTACTTATGAAAAAAAAAAGAGGCTTACTCAGCTCACAGTTTTGGAGGTTCCAAGTCCAAAGGCCCCATAGTGGGTAACGGTGCACATATAGGAAAGAAAGACTACATCTCAAACACAGGAAGCCAGACAGACTGGCAAGGGCCAGGTGAAGGCTTTTATAGCAGTCTTTGGGTCTGGCATTGCGGTACAGTGGGTTAAGCTGCCGACTGCAATGCTGGAATCCCATATGGGCACCAGTTCAAGTGCTGGCTGCTCCACTTCCGATCCAGCTCCCTGATAATTCCGCTGGGAAAGCAGAGGAAAATGGCCCAAATGCTTGGCCCCTGCCAGACATGGGAAACCTGGATGGAGTTCCAGGCTCCTTCCTTCAGCCTGGCCAGCCCTGGCTACTGTGGCTGTCTGGGGAGTGAACCAGCAGATGGGAGACCTCTCCCTCCCTCTCTGTCTCTCTCTCTGTGTAAGTCTGCCTTTCAAATACAATAAGTCATATGCATATACAAAATCCTTCTGTGAGATCCAACCAGGGTTCCACAAGAAATAACCTTTTCATGTCAGAGGGCACCTCTCACCAGCGCCTATCTCTTCATGACTGCACACCACCTCCCAGTACCACCACACTGCGCAACGTGCTCCCAATACATGAACCTTTAAGGGAGAAAAACAACATCCAAAGCCTGCTACATGCTCTGTAATGCTCTTGTGAAAACCGGACAATATAGGAACTCAGAAAGTCAGGTTCTCCCCAGGTTTCTATGTTTTGGCTGTTATTGTTGCTTTTTGGTTATTGTACATGATTCTCTATACCAAAGATCAGAGGTATAAACTTAAGGTTTTCTTTCTCTTTTCCTTTCCTTTCCAATGTATTTATTTAATTGAAAGGCAGTGTTACAGAGAGAGGGAGAACAGGGAAGAGGGAATAGAGAGAGAGATGGAAAAAATCTTGCATCCACTGGTTCATTCCCCATATGGCCACAAGGGCTGGGACTGGGCCAGGCTGAAGCCAGGAGCCTGGAACTCCATCTAGGTCACCCACTTGAGTGCAAGGGCCCAAGGGCTTGGGCCATCTTCCACTGCTTTCCAAGGTACATTGGCAGGGAGCTGGATCAGAAATGGAGCAGCCAGGACTTGAACTGGTGCTCATAGGGGATGCTGGCATTGCAGACAGTGGCTTAACACTAACCCCATAAGGTTTTTTCAAGACTGTTCATTTTTTTTAATTAATTAAAATTTTTAAAGATTTTATTTATTTATTTGAGAGATAGAGTTACAGACAGTGAGAGGAAGAGACAGAGACAAAGGTCTTTCTTCCGTTGGTTCACTCCCTAAATGGCCGCAACAGCAGGAGCTGTGCCAGTCTGAAACCAGGAGCCAGGAGCTTCATCCCAGTCTCCCATGTGGGTGCAGGGGCCCAAGGACTTGGGCCATCCTCCATGCCCTCCCAGGCCATAGCAGAGAGCTAGACTGGAAGAGGAGCAGCTGGGACTAGAACCGGCACCAACATGGGGTGCTGGCACCGCAGGCAGAGGATTAACCTACTGCGCCACGGCACTGGCCCTTAATTTTTGTTTACGATTCATTATTTGAGAGCATGAGTTATAGACAGTAAGAGGGAGAGACAGAGAGAGAGGTCTTCTATCTGCTAGTTCACTCCCTAAATGGTCGCAACGGCCAGAACTGAGCTGATCTGAAGCCAGGAGCTTCTTCTGGGCCTCCCACAAGGGTGCAGGGGCCAAGCACTTGGGCCATCCTCCACTGCTTTCTCAGGAGTACCAGCAAGGAGCTGGACTGAAAAGGAGCAGCTGGGACTCGAACCAGCACTCAAATGGGATGCTGGTGATGTAGGTCGGGGCTTAACTCACAGTGCCAGACCCCTCTTAAAGACTTTACTACCGGGCCGGCGCCGTGGCTCAACAGGCTAATCCTCTGCCTTGCGGCGCCGGCACACCGGGTTCTAGTCCCGGTCGGGGCGCCGGATTCTGTCCCGGTTGCCCCTCTTCCAGGCCAGCCCTCTGCTGTGGCCCGGGAGTGCAGTGGAGGATGGCCCAAGTGCTTGGGCCCTGCACCCCATGGGAGACCAGGAGAAGCACCTAGCACCTGGCTCCTGCCATTGAATGAGCACGCCGTCCGCGGCGGCCATTGGAGGGTGAACCAACGGCAAAGGAAGACCTTTCTCTCTATCTCTCTCTCACTGTCCACTCTGTCAAAAAAAAAAAAAAAAAAAAAAAAGACTTTACTACCTGAACCTTCCCTTAGGCGCACAGTCATTTTCTAATTTTCCCCTTTATATGCAGTCGCTTCCAGGGTCCTGTTCTAAAATTCAATGTCTGGCTTTCAAAGAGGGAAACAGTGACCGGTGAAGGAGAAGGGGCAAAAGGGAGAGTGGCTCTTACAATTCCCTGTGAGTTACTTCAGCTGGAGGAAGGGGCTTGCAGCAACAGGGCAGGTGTAACAACGATGCCACCTTCCTCTTCGCACCTCTGTCCTCAGAAGTAGAAATCAACAATCAGCGCACAGATGGAAAACACCTGGAGGACGGGGTACTTTTTTGCCCACCTTGGCTTCCACAGTCATACCAGAAAGACTCTGACAAGGTAACTGTTGTCTAGACAAAACAACAGATCAGGGTGCTTCCTACTCTACCATCTTCACAGAATTCTCTTCTTCCCTTCCAGGTTTTTAATCTTTGAAATGACAAAATTTTAAATCCTTTCATTTCTAATAAAGGAAATGCTAACTAACAAGTTAGAATATTTTGAGCTTTTTTATTAAGAGATGTGTTTCCGGCCGGCGCCATGGCTCAATAGGCTAATCCTCTGCCTTGTGGTGCCGGCACACCAGGTTCTAGTCCCGGTCGGAGTGCCAGAATCTGTCCCAGTTGCCCCTCTTCCAGGCCAGCTCTCTGCTGTGGCCAGGGAGTGCAGTGGAGAATGGCCCAAGTCTTTGGGCCCTGCACCCCATGGGAGACCAGGAGAAGCACCTGGCTCCTGGCTTCAGATCAGCGTGGAGCGCCAGCCACAGCAGCCATTGGAGGGTGAACCAACGGTAAAGGAAGACCTTTCTCCCTTTCTCTCTCTCTCACTGTCCACTCTGCCTGTCAAAAAAAAAAAAAAAAAAGAGAGATGTGTTTCCCCCAAAAAATAAAAAGTCTCAAGTCAGAAGAGCTGTCTCAGAACCACGTTTTACTTTACTCCGCCTGTCGTATCACGGCCAAATCACTTCCTTTATGAAGTGAACAGACACGTGAGAGCTTCCCATAATCTACCTGCCTCCCAGGTGTGCTGACAGGACCCCTGAGACGACACACCTGAATGTGAACTACAGGCTGACCCCTAGCATACTTTGGTTCTTAGATGCATAATCATATTTAATAACATTGATTCAGCCGGTGCCGTGGCTCAACAGGCTAATCCTCTGCCTTGCGGCGCCGGCACACCGGGTTCCAGTCCCAGCTGGGGCACCGGATTCTGTCCCGGTTGCTCCTCTTCCAGGTCAGCTCTCTGCTGTGGCCAGGGAGCGCAGTGGAGGATGGCCCAAGTCCTTGGGCCCTGTACCCGCATGGGAGACCAGGATAAGCACGTGGCTCCTGCCTTTGGATCAGCGTGGTACGCTGGCCGTAGCGTGCCAGCCCCGGTGACCATTAGAGGGTGAACCAACAGCAAAGGAAGATCTTTCTCTCTGTCTCTCTCTCTCACTGTCTACTCTGCCTGTCAAAACAAAACAAAACAAACAAAAATTGATTCAAGCTTAAAATGCTGGTTTATTAAAAAGCACGTGCATAGGCACTGCACATAATTTTCAAACTCCCAGCCTACCCAAGTGAACATTTTTTATTTTGAAACCATTCATTTAGAAATATTACAACTATTTTGACCTTGCTAAGACACATAACAATATATCCAGTAAGCCATTTAAATCTCTGATGCAGTTTTTCTTTGATGTAAATTTATATAGCAATCAATCTGCCATATATGTAAGAGCACCCTCGACATGTTGTGTACCAAGTAAGCTGCTACAGCAATATAAACTAAAGTAGGTCATGGTTCCAGCCCTATTAAAGCCTAACTGTAGCAATGACACATGCACATGAAAAGCTGCCTGCAGAGGGCAGAGGTGGGAATGACTAGCTCGCTTTCATCTGGTACTTCATGACCCCCAGGGTATTTTCATGAGCAGTAAATTCATCTAGTGCCAGATGGTGATAGAGGCTAAAGACACCAGGATCTTAAACCACAGGAAGGAAAAGGGGGATCCTTTGAAGATCCCTGAATTTGGCAGAGAACTGATCAGAAGTGTTTCTGATCCTCCTAATCAAATCCAGATGGAGGCAGGAGAGCAGGGCCAGGAGTCAGCAGGGGCCTAGTGTCACTAAGTGGTAAATAGAATGGGTGTGAATAAATTAAACCAAATGAAAAGAGACTCCATCAACACCTTGCTATGAGAGCAGCAGACAGAAGCACTGCTGGGTCAGGCATTTCACGATATACACCAAACTGTCAAGCCACCTTGCAGAGCAGGAACTGCAGTCATCCTCACTGCATAAATCTGGAGCTGAGCTCCAGAGAGGTCAATTGATGTCATTTTTTAAAGGTTTACTTATTTATTGGCCGTCACCGCGGCTCAATAGGCTAATCCTCTGCCTGTGGCACTGGCACCCCGGGTTCTAGTCCTGGTTGGGGCGCTGGATTCTGTCCCAGTTGCCCCTCTTCCAGTCCAGCTCTCTGCTGTGGCCCAGGAGTGCAGTGGAGGATGGCCCAGGTCCTTGGGCCCTGCACCCACATGGGAGACCGGGAGAGGCACCTGGCTCCTGCCATCGAATCAGCGCGGTGTGCCGGCCGCCAGCTGCAGTGGCCATTGTGGGGTGAGCCAATGGAAAAGGAAGACCTTTCTCTTTCACTGTCCACTCTGTCAAAAAAAAAAAAAAAGGGAAAAAGAAAAAAGAAAGATCTTCTATCCACTGGTTCATTCCCCCCTGGGAATTCCATCCACATCTCCCATGTGGTGGCAGGGTCCCAAATACTTGGGCTATCTCAGCTATTTTTGCAAGTGTGTTAGCAAGGAGCTGGACTGGAAGCAAAACAGCCAGGACTTGAACTGGTGCTTATATGGGATGCTGGCATCGCAGGCGGCGGCTTTACCCACTACACCACAACACCAGCCCTGACATTGATAAAAAGTTTAGCTGGGGCTGACGCTGCGGAGCAGCAGGTCAAGCCACCACTTGCAATGTCCACATGCCATACTTTAGTGCCAATTTGAGTCCTGGCTACTCTGCTTCTGATTCAGCTTCCTACTAATGTGCCTGGGAAGGCAGCAAAAGATGGTCCATGTACTTGGGTCCCTGCCACCACTGGGCAAGGGTGAGTTCCTGACTCCTGGCTCTGGCCTGGCCCAGCCCACACTACTGTGGCCATTTGGGGAGTGAACCAGCGGATGGAAGATCTCTCTCCCTCTCTAACTCTACCTTTCAAACAAATACATCTTTATAAAAATATTTTTATTGAAAGAAATAAAATATTTAATTTTTTAAGTTATTTTATTTTATTTGAGAGGCAAAGAGAAAGAAAGAAACAGAAAGCGAGAGCTCCCACTCACTGCTTTACTGATCTCCAAGTGCCTGCAACAGGGACTGGGTGAGGGCCAGAGCCAGGAACTGAGAACTCAATCCAGATCTCCCATGTGAACCCTATTACCCAAGCCATCCCCTGTTGTCTCACAAGGTCTGCCCTGGCAGGAGGATGGAGTCAGAAACTAGAACTGGAGTTGAACACAGGCACTCTGATGTAGGACAGAGGCATTTTAACCACTTTGTCAAATGCCTACCCCTAATTGCTAATTTTGTAAAGATTTTTTATTTATCTGAAAGGGAGAGCAAGAGGTGGAGGAGGGAGGGGGAGGGGGAGTGGGGAGATCTTCCAACCACTGGTTCACTCCCTAAATAGCCCCAACAGCCACGGCTGGGACAGGCTAAAGCCAAAAGCCTGGAACTCCACCCAGGTCTGCCACGTGGGTGCAGGGCCCCAAGGACTTAGGCCATCCTCCACTGCTTTCTCAGGTGCACGAGCAGGGAGCTGGATCAGAAGTGGAGCAGCCGGGACTCAAACTCGCACTTCTATGGGATGCCAGGTTACAGTGGCATCTTAACCCACTGTGCCATGTTTTATTTTTAATTGACACATAACTGTACATTTATATGGAGGATTCTTTTTAAATTATTTATTTACTGAGACAGAAAATGGAGAAGGAAGGAGAATGGAAAACAGACAGATCTCCCAATTGTGGGCTCACTCCCCAAACCCCTGCAATGACCGGGACTGGGCAGAAGTTGAGAGCTGGGCATGCAACGCAGGTGTCCCATAGGGTCTGCATGAGCAAGAAGCTGGAGCCAGGAGCTGGAGTGGGAGATTGAAGGCGCGAACGCAGACAGGCGATGTTGGATGCAGACCTCCTAACTGCGCGCTAAATGCCTGCCCATCTCTTCCTTTCTCAGAATGGGGACAGTCCAGCGCTAACCTGGCCTGAGACCCATTCCGCTTTCTCTGGAGTGCCTCTGCGCAGCCCTGATCTCATCGCTGTGCTGAACTCCTGTTTCCCTCATCCCAGCTTCCAGGGGCACTCACTGTTGCCCTCACTGCAGAAAGATGGCCATCAAACAGAAATCCAGCAATCAACAAATTTAAGGAAAAAAGACTTCTGATTGGGAAGGAGACTGGAGTGTTTTTCTGGGAAACACCTCACCATGAAGACCGCAGTCACTAACTCTCTCAGGCTTCTTAGCAGGAAGTTTCCCCGTCACACACGGAACAGAACGACACTGAAAGAGTGTTCTTTGTGCACAGACTCACGAGACTGCAAAATCCGACAAAGCTTCTTAGGAGTTTCTTTGGCAGGGCAAAGTTCAACCATTTAGCAGAAACTGCTAGCATACTCATAACTAATAGGTCGGAAACATTCTGAAATATTTAAAACCAAGTAAGGTATGAATTCATCCACTTAATAAGCATTGTTCATTAATTTCCTTCTTTACTAACAAAGAACAACTGCTCAGAGTGCGACTATTCATACAACTTTTTAACGATCTGAAAGTCACACAAGGGCATTTGCTTTTTGGAATAACTGTCTTATTTCCATAGAGCAAAAGGAAGGAGGGAAAGGAGGCCGGGACCAGTGCTGTGGTATAGGTTAAGCTTCTGTCTGTGGCGCCAGCATCCCATAGGGGCACCAGTTCAAGTCCCAGCTGCTCCTCTTCTGATATAGCTCCCTGCTAATGGCCTAGGAAAGCAGCTGAAGGGTGGGGGGGAGGAGGGAGGGAGGGAGGAAGGAAGAAAGGAAGGAGGCGGAGACAGACATGGCATTGTGGCCTAGCTAGTTAAAGCTGCTGCCTGTGATGCTGGCATCCCATATGGCCACTCCTTTGAGTCCTGGCTGTCCACTTCTGATCCAGTTCCCTGCTAATGTGCCTGAGAAAGCAGCAGAAGATGGCCCAAGTGTTTGGTCCCCTGCCACCCACATGAGAGACTCAGAAGAAGCTCCTGACTTTAGCCTGGCCCAACTCCAGCAACTTGTGGCCATCTGCTGAGTGAACTAGTGGATGGAAGATCTCTGTCTCTCCCTTCTCTCTCTGTAACTCTGCCTTTCAAATACAATAAATATATCTTTAAAAAGTGGGGGCGGGGGAGAGGGAGGAAAGAAGTGTAGGGTCTGGGCCTCTATCACCTATCACTAGAGATCTTTAAAAGAACAAGTGGGGGAGGGCATCTGGTGTAATGCTCAGCACACCCACCTCCCATTTTCATGCGTCTGTGCTGATTCCTAGCTCTGCTCTCAATTCCAATGTCTTGCTAATGCACACCCTGGCTCAAGTACCTGGGTCTCTGTCACCCATGTGGGAGACCAGGACCGAGTTTCAGGCTCTTGACTTTGGCTTGGTCCAGCACTGACCGCTGTGAACCTTTGGAGAATGGACCAGCAGAGGGGTGATCCCTACCTGCCTGCTTTTCAGATAATAAACACAATACCTTCAAAAAAGGAAAAAGATAATGCAAATTATATATAAAGGAAAACAGACTTCCAACAGAAGTCTCAGCAGTCATGAGACAGTGGTATAACTCTTCTGAAGAACTAAGACAAAATAATCTTTGAAGTGAGGTAAGGATTCAGTATCATTTTTTCCCTCCCATACTCACATCCAGTTGTCCCATAGGGAAAGATTCCGTAACTCTTGTCTCCTCTATTTTGTTCCTATGATCTGTTGATCTTTTCTCTTGTTGATGCCACACTGCTTTATTATAAAACTGTCAGTCTTATGCAACAGAGCATTTTCCCCCATCCTGTTTTACTAGTGTCCTCACTATCTCACCCATTACATTTCACATGTATTTTAAAAAGAGCTTAACATCCGGCCGGCGCCGTGGCTCAACAGGCTAATCCTCCGCCTTGCGGCGCCAGCACACCGGGCTCTAGTCCCGGTCGGGGCACCGGATTCTGTCCCGGTTGCCCCTCTTCCAGGCCAGCCCTCTGCTGTGGCCCAGGAGTGCAGTGGAGGATGGCCCAGGTGCTTGGGCCCTGCACCCCATGGGGAGACCAGGAAAAGCACCTGGCTCCTGGCTCCTGCCATCGGATGAGCGTGGTGCGCCAGCCGCAGCGCGCCGACCGCG
>CM027391.1:38049417-38088089 GCA_015711505.1 Sylvilagus bachmani | reverse complement strand
TCTGCTGTGGCCCAGGAGTGCAGTGGAGGATGGCCCAGGTGCTTGGGCCCTGCACCCCATGGGGAGACCAGGAAAAGCACCTGGCTCCTGGCTCCTGCCATCGGATGAGCGCGGTGCGCCGGCCGCAGCGCGCCGACCGCGGCGGCCATTGGAGGGTGAACCAACGGCAAAAGGAAGACCTTTCTCTCTGTCTCTCTCTTTCACTGTCCACTCTGCCTGTCAAAAAAAAAAAAAAAAAGAGTTCCCAATTGTGAACTTTGGTCCAGTAAATACATTTTCTTTGAAAGAATTTTATTTATTTATTTGAAAGGCAGAGTTACAAAGATAGAGACAGAGATCCTACATGCACTGGTTCACTCCCCAAATGGCTGCAATGGCAGGAGCTGAACCAATCTGAAGCCAGTAGCCAGGAGATTCTTCCAGATTCTTCCAGATCAGAAGAGCAAAAACCGGTGCCCCAGCTACAAGGTTCTTAAAAGACAATAAAACAGTGACCAGTGAGATACATGTGCTAAAAGAGAACTGGGGGCCAATGTTGTGGTGCAGTGGGTTAAGCCACCACTTAACCAGTTCCAGTTCTGGCTGCTTCGCTTGTCCCAAGCGCATGGGTCCCAGCCACCCATGTGGGAGACCCGTATGGAGTTCCCAGTTCTTGGCTTCAGCCTGGCCCAACCCTGGCCATTGTGGGCATTTGGGAAGTGAACTAGTGGATGAAGATCTCTCTCTCTCTAACTCTTCAAGTAAATAAATACAAAAACAAACAAACAGTACAACTGTGCAGTTAGTAGAGGGGTCATCAACATCATCACAATTCAGTTATCTCGGAATCTGCCAAAAAAGCCACAGACTGGGGCAGGCATTGGGCCCACTGCCACCCACATGAAAGACCCCTACGAAGCTCCTGTTTTCAGCCTGGCCCAGACCTGGTCATTACAGCCATTTGGGGAATGAACCAGCGGATGGAAGATCTTTCTGTCTCTCCTTCTCTTTCTGTGGCTCTTTCAAATAAATAAGTAAACCTTAAGGAGCTGGCGCTGTGGCATAGTGGGTAAAGCCGCCGCCTGCAGTGCTGGCATCCCATATGGGCACTGGTTCGCATCCCGGCTGCTCCACTTCTGATCCAGCTCTCTGCTATGGCCTGGGAAAGCAGTAGAAGATGGCCCAAGTCCTTGGGCCCCTGCACACACGTGGGAGACCTGGAAGAAGCTCCTGGCTCCTGGCTTTGGATCAGCGCAGCTCTAGCCATTGCAGCCATCTGGGGAGTGAATCAGCAGATGGAAGACCTCTTTTTCTCTGCCTCTCCTTCTCTCTCTGTGTAACTGACTTCCAAATAAAAAATGAATCTTTAAAAAAAGAAAACTTAAAAAAGAAGAAAAGCCGTAAGCTACAAATACTGATTATTAAATTGGTGAATTAGATTACAACTCCATGCTTGGTGCCAGGCACACCATAGTGAAACACCGTCCCCACCAGTACCCAGAACACATCTATACCTGAGTCAGCAGGAATGCAGAACAGAGACTCATCAGGACCCAGTGCCACAGAAGAGGTCTCACTACACCTCATAATACAGTACAGACAGAAGTCCTTTTTCCATAACACTTTCAAAACAATAACTAGAGATTATTCAAGCCAGTCAGTAAAAGCACTCTGAGAAACAAAACACTTCTCTTTTAAAATGATGCTAGATTTTTTGGGGTGGGGAAAAAGTCCAAATGTGAATGTTTTAATTATCTTCCACCACAATTAAGAATGATTTTAAAGTGCTGTTTGGGTGAGGTGTTCAGACCATATTCTAGGAAACTGGAAGCAAATTATCTCACTCTGAACATAAGCATGTTAACAACATCAGCGTGGCTCCAGCACACGGAGGTGCAAAGAATGCAAGGCTCACCTCGAAGTTGTACTTTCTCATCTGGTTGAAGTGCCGGCAGTACAGATACAGCATGCCGATGCTGCTGCCCACTGCGATGTAGTCCCCGTTGGTGTCGAGGGCTGTGAGGTAGACCACGATCGAACGGAAGCCCTTCTGGATCTTGGTGGGAATGGCATTGAGGAGAGAGTACAACGGGCAGAATTCTCGGAATATAACAGGTTCTGATACCGATGCCATGGCCAAGGTTTCCACAGGCGAGCTTCAGGTCGGAAATGGAATGCTTGTCATCTAAGGAAACCTGGGGGTTACAGAACAAAGCACTGTAATTCTTCTAATATACCAGTTACCCCAGAAAGTGGAGTTTAATAATGGAACAAAGGGGGCAGGCACTTAGCCTAGTAGTCAAGGCACTGGCTAAGTCACCCATGTCCATACCAAGAGTACCGGGTTGAGGCCCAGCTCTGGCTCCTGACTCCAGCTTCCTGCTAATGCTGCAGACCCTGGGAGGCAATGGGGACGGCTCAAGTGAGTGGGTTTCTGTTACCTAGCTCCTGGCTCTGGCCCTGGTGGGCATCTGGAGAGTGAACTAGCAGATGGGAGCACTATCTCTCAAATAAATTAAATTTTAAAATAGTGAGAACATGTAAATTTTAGGGGGCTAAAAATTGGAGCCACAGGGAATGGCACTGTGACATAGCCAGTTAAGTCACTACTTATAATGCTGACACCTCAAATCTGAATGCCGGTTTGAGTTCCAGCTACTCCACTTCTGATCCAACTTCCAGGTAATGTAACTGGGAAGGCAGCAGATGACCCAAATACTGGGATCTCTGCCATCCATGTTGAAGACAACATTTGGCTTCAGCTTGGCTCAGACCTGGCTGTTGCAACCATTTCCAGAAGTTGATGCTGCGATGCAGCAGGTTAAGCCATTGCCTGCAATGCCGACATCCAATATGGGCAATGGTTTGGGTCCTGGCTGCTCCACTTCCTATCCAGCTCCTGCCAATATGCCTGGGAAAGCAGCAGAAGATGGCTCAAGTCTTTGGGCCCCTGCACTCATGTGGGATATCTGGAGGAGGCTCCTGGCTCTTAGGTCCAACCTGGTCCAGCCTTGGCTGTTGAGGCCATTTGGGGAATGCACTAATGGATGGAAGATCCCTCTCTCTGTCTCTCCTCTCTCTGCCTTTCAAGTAAATAAATGGATCCTTAAAAGAAAAAAAAAAAAGTATTTCTCCTCCTTCCCTCTCTCTCCCTAACTCTGCCTCTCAAGTAAATAATAAATGTCCTTAAAAATTACAGCCACAGTTTAATTAAACAATGTAAACTAGGTGTCATTAAGATCACTTGAAATCTTAATTCAAAATGTACTATTGTACTAAATGTACAAAATGTACTTAATTCAAAGTGTACAAAATGCACTTCAATATGTACTAAGCCTATACTTTCTATTGTAGGCAATACAACAGAGGGGTGAAAAGAATATAAAAAACAGTTAATGCTTACAGGTAGCTTATGACCTAGCCAGGGAGGCAGATGAAACCATGAAGAAACACAAAACCACAAGTAATTAGGTACTAGTCCAGGAGTCCCACGGAGAAGAGGGAGAGATCAGTACAGATTAAAGTGAGAATAGAGAAGGTGAACTATGAGGTCCACCAGGTTTGACAGGAATAGAAAACCAAAACAGGAAAGAACTCTACTAGGAGAAGTGTGACTCCATCCCAGGTGCAGAAATATGCTTGCTGGGGGCTAGTGCTGTGGCACACGGGTAAAGCTGCCGCCTGCAGTGCCAGCATCCCATATGGCTGCCGGTTTGAGTCCTAGCTGCTTTTCTTCCAATCCAATTCTATTATGGCTGCTTCTGGCTCCTGGCTTCACATCAGCTCAGCTCTGGCCGTTGAAGCCATTTAGGGAGTGAACCAGTGGATGGAAGACTCTCTCTCTGGCTCTATCTCTCTCTGTAACTCTTTCAAATAAATAAAATAAATCTTGGCCGGCACCGTGGCTCAATAGGCTAATTCTCTGCCTTGTGGCGCCGGCACACCGGGTTCTAGTCCCGGTCGGGGCGCCAGATTCTGTCCCGGTTGCCCCTCTTCCAGGCCAGCTCTCTGCTGTGGCCTGGGAGTGCAGTGGAGGATGGCCCAAGTGCTTGGGCCCTGCACCCGCATGGGAGACCAGGAGGAAGCACCTGGCTCCTGCCTTTGGATCAGCGCAGTGCGCCAGCCGCAGCGCACTGGCTGTGCCAGCCATTGGAGGGTGAACCAACGGCAAAACGAAGACCTTTCTGTCTCTCTCTCTCACTGTCCACTCTGCCTGGCAAATAAATAAATAAATAAATCTTTAAAAAAAGGGGGGGTGGGTAGCACTGTGGCGCAGCAGGTTAACACTCTGGCATGAAGCGCCGTTCTCCCATATGGGCGCCAGTTCAAGACCCAGATGCTCCACTTCCGATCCAGCTCTCTGCTATGGCCTGGGAAGGCAGTGGAAAATGGCCCAAGTCCTTGGGCCCCTGCACCCACGTGGGAGACCTGGAAGAAGCTCCTGGCTCTTGGCTTGGGATCGGCGCAGCTCCAGCTGTTGTGGCCACTTGGGAAGTGAACCAGTGGATGCAAGACCCCTCTCTCTCTCTCTCTCTCTCTCTCTCCCTCTCCCTCTCTCTCTCTGCCTCTCCTCTCTCCTGGAACTCTGATTTTCAAATACATAAATCCTTAAAGAAAAAAAGAAAAGAAAAACTGCACAAAACATGCTGTATGGATAAACCAAAATTTTCTTAATCAAAATGTTTGAATTTCACCATCACAAACAACATCACCACATCTCTACGGGTAATCTTGGTACATATTTCAAGAGGTGAAAATGTTGAAATTTTTGAAAGTATTGCCAAATTTCCTTCCAGAATGGTTACACTGATGTATGCCTCAAATGCGGTGTTTCAAAGGACACTGACAAGCCAGAAAGTCCCAGCAACAGAGGAGGCAGGAAAGCCCAGTCTGGGAGCCAGGTGCCCAGGAGGCCCCAAGTGGACTGGGAGAATCCATGCTGTCTCCTAGGCGGGAGTCTCCGGTTAGCTCAGCACCAGGCCCTCCTGCTCACCAAGAGCAAACGTATGCGGGGTGGGCAGAGGCAGAGATGGCAGCCACTGGCTCACTGGTCCGTGCTAGGTTCCTGTTGAGACGTCCTCCTCCCAGCCCACGTGCTTCACAATGCCCTGGATTCGGTCTCAGACCGACGATCCTAACACTGATCCTCCTTCTACTGTGGAGAAGTAGGCAGTGGAATGGCTGATGATGCTGGAGTAACCGATGGCGCGCAGAACTCGCTACAGAAAAACCACTTAACCTTTCTGGATCTGTATTTCCCATCTGAAAATGGGATTAGTGAAATCTTAATCACAGATGTAGCACACAAACGAACACGTCACCTTATATATTTTTATCACCTATACAGGTATCACCCCTGGCCATGCTGTCCAAGCCAGAAAAGGGGCATTTTCCCCGATTTTTCTGCCCTCTCCACTCAATCACTGTCTGTCCTCTTTACTCCCCAGGACATCTTCCTTGCACCCCGTTGCCTCTCCCCCAGCTCAAGCCACTCACGTCTCTCACCTGGAGCTCTCGCTGGTGCCCAGCTCCCCGCCTGTCCCTCAGTCCCCTCTCAGGCACGGGCAAAACAGGCATCATCCCTCCCCTGCCTCACACTCCTCAATGGTCTCCATCTCCCTCGGGACAAAGCCCAAGAGTATCTCATAAGAGCCTCGGGGATCCAGCCTCCGCCCCTCCTTGCAGCCCCAGGGTCTCTAGCTCTGATGAACTGCTTCTAACTACACCTTCGGCCTCTTCCCTCCTGGTCTCCACACTCTACTCCTTGCCTCTGGAAGGCATTTATCTATGTTTCCTCTCGCTCTAATGATACCACAGACTGAATGAAGGGTCACAGTTCAGAGGCTGCATCTGGTGACCTCCTCGTTGCTGTGGGGACTCCGCAGAGTTCCAAGGTGGGGAGAGAGACAGCTTGCTAGCTTGGGTCTTTTTATGTTTTTTATAAAGTCACTAACGCAACCATAGGGGCTGCACCCTCACAACCTCATCTATTCCTAATTACCTCCCAGGGCACCACCTCCAACTGGCACTAACATAGCACTGGGGAATCCTGGGGACACACCTGAACCCCGGCAGCACTTTCTCATCTGCTTTAGCCGGTGGGGTCTCCCAGCAAGCAAGCAGAAGTACCAAGCACTTCTCCAATGTCAGCCAGTGTTAACTGTTCCTTTAAAAGTCTTTTTCTTCAATATAGCCCTGTCAAATTATCACATTTGGCTTTCAGAAATTCATTTGCTTGATACAATACTATTCACTGACAGCTCTATAATCTCTGTACAGCAGGGCTTTGAGACTGCAGTCAGCAGAAGGGAGCCGGATTTGCTCAAAACTGCATTTGCACAGCAGGCACCCTATTCTGGCTGTGTGTGTTCATTTCTGGTGATTTAGGAAGCTTTAATGGGTATTAGGGAGGCTCGGAAACCCTAGAACCATGTCCTTAGCACAGTCAGCTATAATATTGCCCCCAAAACTTCAAAATGTCTTAGAAGGAAGCACAGGGAACACCTGGTCAAGCTCCAGGAGGAACTAAAAACTGTCACAATTCTTTATCAGGTAACAGTAAAACCTAACTTTAACCAAAAGTGTTCAAGCTGGAATCCTAGCATTCATCCTTCACCCCTGTCTCCTTCACCTCATTCCTTCAACTGTGTCCAGACCCGCCTCACACCTTCCGGGACCTCCTCACCAATCCAATCACAACGCCTGAGTGGAAGCCATCCTCTCTCTTCTGCAGCACTGTCCTGTGTTTCCATACTGGCCCTGAGACTCATGCCTGTACATGGAGTCAGGATGAGCTCTCTGATTTCATGAAAAGCAAAAACTGGGGCCGGCATAGTAGTAGAGTGGAAAAAGCCGCCACCTGTGACACTGGCATCCCATATGGGTGCAGGTTCAAGTCCTGGCTGCTCCACTTCCAATCTAGCTCCTTGCCAATGGCCTGGGGAAGCAGCAGACGGCCCATGTGTCTGGGCCCCTGCACCTACATGAGAGAGCCAGAGAAGCCGCTGGCTTCAGGCTGACCCAGCCCTAGCCATTGGGACTATTTGGGGAGTGAAACAGTAGATGGAAGATCTCTGTCTCTCCTGCTCGCTCACTCTCTCTCTGTAACTGTGCTTTTTAAATAAATAAAAACAAGGGGCCGGTGCCGTGGCTCACTTGGTTAATCCTCCGCCTGCAGTGCCAGCATCCTATGTGAGCACCGGGTTCTAGTCCCAGTTGCTCCTCTTCCAGTCCAGCTCTCTGCTGTGGCCCGGGAGGGCAGTGGAGGATGGCCCAGGTGCTTGGGTCCCTGCACCCCATGGGAGACCAGGAGAAGCACCTGGCTCCTGGCTTCGGATTGGCGCAGCGCCGGCTATCGTGGTCATTTGGGTTGTGAACCAATGGAAGGAAGCCCTTTCTCTGTCTCTCTCTTTCACTGTCTATAACTCTACCTGTCAAATAAAAATAAATAAAGATAAATCTTTAAAAAGTCAAAAGATAACCCATAAATGGGAGAAAATATTTGATCATCATATATCTGATAAGAGAATTGTATCCAGAATATATAAAGGACTATCTTATACTCTAATAATAAGGAGCCAGCATCATGGTATAGCAGGTAAAGAAAGCCTCCACCTACAATGTTGGCATCCTAAATAGGTGCTGGTTTGTGAACTGGTTGCTCCGCTTCCTATCCAGCTCTCTGCTAATGGTTTGGAAAAAGCAGAAGACAGCCTAAGTGCTTGAGCCCCTGCTACCAACATGGAGGACCTGATGAAGCTCCTGGCTTGAGCCGGGCCCAGTCCTGCCATTGTAGTCATCTAGGGAGGGAACCAGTAGATGGAAGATAGCTCGCTCTCTCTGTAACTCTGACTTTCAAACAAATAAATAAATCTTCAAACAAAATAAAATCCAATAATAAAAAGATGATTTTAAAATAGGCAAATGGGGGCCAGCGCTGCAGCATAATGGGTGATGCCGGCATCCCATATGAACACTGGTTCAAGTTCTGTCTGTCCCACTTCTGATCCAGCTCCCTACTAAAGTGCCTGAGAGGGCAGCAGCCCCCGTGACCCACATGGGAGACCCAGATGCTTCAGTCTGGCGCCAGCTGCTGTGGTCATTTGGGGAGTGAACCAGCAGACAGAAGATCCATTTCTAACCTCCTCCCTCCACATTTACTCCATGCCTTTCAAGTAGATGAAAATAAATAAACATTTAAAAGCTACAGAACACCACTGTGACTTCTCCTGTAAGTCATGAGGCTTTCTCCCCTCACTGGTCCCATCAATACTCCAAACCTAGGAGGAGGCAGCCTCCTCTGCTAACTGGCAATGCCTACCGCCACCTTCACAGGCAACTTTCCTGGGCCAGGAAAACTGGGGCCAGGACTAATGCAGTCTAAGTCATCCACTTTGTTTTTTTTTTTGTTTGTTTGTTTGACAGGCAGAGTTAGACAGTGAGAGAGAGAGAGAGAGAGAAAGGTCTTCCTTCCGCTGGTTCACTCCCCAAATGGCTGCTATGGCTGGCGTGCTGCGTGGATCTGAAGCCAGGAGCCAGGTGCCTCCTCCTGGTCTCCCATGCGGGTGCAGGGCCCAAGCATTTGGGCCATCCTCCACTGCCTTCCCGGGCCACAGCAGAGAGCTGGACTGGAAGAGGAGCAACCAGGACAGAACCGGCGCCCCAACCGGGACTAGATCCCGAGGTGCTGGCGCCACAGGTGGAGGATTTAGTCTAGTGAGCCATGGCGCAGGTCCTAAGTCATCCAATTTCAGCACAATGATCCTAACAAACTCACAACACTAATGGATTACGGATTCTCTCCAAAACCTCTGGGAAGCCACCACTGGTATCCTGGCTGTGCAGTATAGGTTTAAAGTCTGGCTACAGCATCTGCTAATTAAGTGGCAAATTCTTACAGCAGAATACAAGAACTGAGAGGATCGTTTACCTTCCAGATGGAGTTGTGTCACTTCTCTACCCCCCTTCACTGGCCATTCAGGGCTCACAGGCTAACCCCAACACAGCATGGAAACGGGGCATTTCCAACTCCGCCTCGGGCCACTCTCCACCCACACGCTCTGCTCTAGCCACCACTCCCTGAACACACACCGGCTGCATGTCTCTGAAGAGCAGAGTCCCTTTCGACCCTCCCCGCTCCCCGCCCACAGCCTGTAGGAAGGGGCTCTCCCCCAGGAAGCCGCCTGGCCCCCCGCTTTCACACAGCACCACTGTCTGCTTTGGGCTGGTCAGTGGACTGTCTGCGTCCACTGGTCAACACACTTGTGGCTTCAAACGACAAGATACAATCAGTGCTGGACGGATCTCTCTTCAAGCACCTACAACCCTGCCTGTGAGACGGTGGCAAAAACTCCACCCAGATCCAAAGAACACGTTCCCCTCAGGCAGAACACACATTCTGAACAGCTCGACTCTGCCCCAACCGTCCTCAAAGCCTCAACCAGGCCCTCCTGTTGCGGGCTCTACCCCAACCGTCCTCAAAGCCGTCAACCGCGCCCTCCTGTTGCAGGCTCCACCCCAACCATCCTCAAAGCCGTCAACCAGGCCCTCCTGTTGCCCACAAGCTGCGTGTGTGTGGCGCTCTCTCCACGCCGGACACCAAAGCTTGCGCTGCGTGGACGGCTGCTCACCTCCGTAAACAAACGTGGAAGTCCCGCAGGTGACAGAACGGCCAAGGTCGGGGCAGGCGCTGTGGTCCAGGCCCAGCCCGGGACGTCCACACCTGGCTTGGGCCCAGCCCAGGCCTGGCTGAGGCAGGCATCGGGGGAGTGACCCAGCAGACGGACGGTCCCTCTCTCTCACTCTGCTTTTCAAGATGAAAATAAACCTTCTTCAAGAGGCAAAGGCAGAGGTTCCTCAAGGCGCATCAGACCCAGTCTTTCAAAGACCAGCAGTCACCGACACCCAGAGGAACTCGCGTGACCTCCTTCCCACACCGGGCCCACGCCAGCGGGTCTGGGGTCCCACGGCTGGGAAGGGAAGTCCCCAGACCCCTGGCTGCACGCGCAGCTCGCACCAGAGACAGAAGCCTCCCGACTGAGAACAAAGGGCAGGGAAGGGGCACGGGGGCAGCAGAGACCTCGCACAAGCCCAGGGAAGACAGCGGGCGGACGCCGGGGTCCCGCTGCACAGCGCGCACCAGGACCCTGTCGCCCCGCCGCCCGGCGAGGTGAAGGCACTCGCGCCCCAGGCCCGCAGCTGAGAACGGGCGACGCTGCGCCCGCGCCCCGGGAGCCCTTCCTTCACCCTCACTGCCTACCCCGCCGCCCAGGCCTTAAACCGGGCCGACAGGGGTCACTCGGCCCTGTGACCGACCACACTGCGCCACCCCGCGGGCTGCGCTGAGGGACGCGGCCAGGCCCAGGGCAGTCCCCGGACCCCGGCGCCGAGGCCGCGGCGGGGCGCAGCGCGGGGCCGAGGGTCTGAGCGGCGGCGGCGGCCCGGCGAGGCCGAGCGGAGACGGGGTCTCGGCGCCGGGGCGGTGCGGCCAGGAGGGGAGACGCTGAGCAGCCGAGGCGAAGGCAGGCCCGCGCGGGAGGCCGAGGAGCGGGTGGCGGCCCCGCGCCCCAGCCGCCCGCGGCGTCGCCGGACTCACCTCCCGCGGCGGCCCCTCCGGACTAGTCAGCCCAGCGGGGCCGGAGGCGGCGGGGATGGACGCCCGGCCGCGGGGGCTGCCGGGAGCCCGTTCCCTGGGCAACGGGGCCGACACCGGCGTGGGGCGGCGGGCTCCGCCGGGAGGGCTAGAGCGGCGCGGCCGGAAGTGACGGCTGCGCTTCCGGCGGGCGTGGGCGGGGCTTCGCGGCTCCTTCCCGGGATACCTGCGGGCCGCATGGAAGGTGCGTGAGCGGGGCCGGAGTCCCGGGGCTGGAGGCGTGCGAGTCCTGCGGGCTGGGCCGGGGCCCCGGATTAGATGGGGTGCCCCGCGCGGCCCTCGCAGGCTGCCCGGGCGCCCGTCCGTCTTGCGGAGCCCGTTTTGGAGCGCACGGAGTGCCAGGCCACGCACGCCCAGCGCCTCCAGAGGACCCGGGCCCGGCGCGTCGTGCCCGAGGTCCGCGTGCCCGGTAGCGGCCCAGGCGCTTACGCGGCTCAGCTCCCTTGAGCCCTCGGGGACCCCGTGAGGTCGCAGTGTTTTGCGGGGCGGAGGCGCGGAGCCCCTGGCCTGGAGCTCACCCCGCCAACCTGTGCGTTTCCTGCTGGAAGACCGTGTGCGGGGCGCCTGCCGGGGCAGAGAACGCCTCGGGTGGGCATAGCCCAGGCAGCAGAACTCCCCCTCCAGTTGGCACGGTTTGTGCACGACGTCCTGTGTGCGCAGGACCTGAGCGGGGCCTGGTGGCACAGAGCGGCTGCAGGAAATCCAGACGTTGAACCGGCACTTAGAGTGTGCAGAAGCACAGGAGATGCTGCGGGCTCCGGCCCGGCCTGGGGCGTCCAGGGAGACTGCGGGGGTGACTCGGTGAAACCCACATCCGAGCGTGTCGCTGCCGCACTCCAGGCCCCTCCTGCTCTCCACTGTAGGCAGGGCCGGTCCAGCCTGTCCTGACCTTTACGGTTCTGGTTGTCTGAAGCCGCCTCGCCCTGTTTCCTCTCGCCACGTGGTTTTCCCTGGTTTTCAGGCTCCAGCAACCTTGTTCCGGCTTTCGGTCTCCGCCGCCGCCTTCTTGGGGCTTACACTGACGCAAGACTCCACCGTCTGTGGCAGTTGCCATGAGGGCCTCGCCTTTGCAGTGAGCTCCGGAGAGCTGAGCTTTGTCGTCTTAGTGGGTGTTGTAGGCCGTCAGCAAGCAGGCCGTCAGCAAGCAGGTTTTTTTTAAAGCAGAGTGAATGAAAAAAACAATGTAAAGTTGAAAAGGAGCTGTCCAGGACACCGGGAATTAGGTAGGTGGGTGGGGGACACCCAGTGACAGCAGCTGAGCCAGGCGTAGGTCCCGGGCCTGTGATAACGGGGGACACATGCTTGCTGTGTGCCAGGCCTTAGAACTTGGCCTGTGTTCACTATCTCACAACTCTGTGTGGCAGGTCCTTTTAAATCTCCATTGCACAGATGAGAGCACTCAGGCTGCAAGATGTTAACTGACTTGCCCAAGGCCTCTCAGCTGACCAAACTGGGATTCAGACGCAGGCTCTGTGGCCTTCAGAGTCTAAAGACTTACTTGCTTTGAAAGGCAGAGTGACAAGGAGAGACAGAGATCTTCCATCCACTGGTTCACTCCCCCAATGGCTGCAACAGCCGGTGCTGGATCAGGCTGAAGCCAGGAGCCAGGAGCCGTATCCTGGTCTCCCACATAGGTGTCAGGGACCCAGTTACTTGGGCCATCGTCCCCATCCTTCCCGGGCACCCGAGCAGAAAGCTGGATTGGACGCAGAGCAGCCGGGACCAAACCGGCACTCCCACTGTGGATGCCGGGGTTGCAAGCACCAGCTCCTCCTGCTGCGCTCTTCAGCCTCTTCAGAGTCTGGGCTCCGACCTTGTAGCTGAGCGTGTCCTGGACCGCTTGAGGCCTCTAAGCCGAGGAGGAGGGGGCACAGGAAGACGGGGGCCGGCTCTTGGTCTGGAAGCTGCTTCCCACAAGCAGTGGGGTCTGGGCGGGCCCTGGGGATGGGCAAGCAGGGTCCATGATGCCTGGGCACTGAGGGTCAAGGTGCAGGTGGAGACAAGCGTCGGGGCCGAGGGGTCCTGGAGGAGTTGGACCTCGTGAGTTCCAAGCCAGGCAGTGGCAGCACTGAGATCCCCGCCCTCCTGCTGACTTGGGACCACTCAGCCCAGAGCTCCAGAGAAGCTGAAGGGATCAGAGTACCTGAGACGAGTCTGGGCGCTGGGGAGTGAGGCCAGGTTCTCCTGCAGGGAAAGTCACGGGAGCCATTAAAGACATCGGAATAGAGCTGGTGCTGCGGTTCACTAGGCTAATCCTCTGCCTGCGGTGCCGGCACCCCCGGTTCTAGTCCCGGTCGGACGCCGCATTCTATACCTGTTGCTGGCCTCTTCCAGGCCAGCTCTCTGCTGTGGCCCGGGAGTGCAGTGGAGAATGGCCCAGGTGCTTGGGCCCTGCACCCCATGGGAGACCAGGAGAAGCACCTGGCTCCTGCCTTCGGATCGGCGCAGCTCCGGCCGTGGTGGCCATTTGGGGAGGTGAACCAACGGAAGGAAGACCTTTCTCTCTGTCTCTCTCACTGTCTAACTCTGCCTGGCCTGTCAAAAAAAAAAGAGAGAGACGTCGCAATAAAGCCCCAACTTGACCTGCAGCCTTTGAAAGTGCCCACGGCGCTCAGTTAAAACCTCTGTGGCGCCATCGTGCTGTGAAACAACTCAGCTGTATCTGGTGAGTTTAAATGTAAAAAATAAATAAATTTTAAAACTCTGTCTTTTTGCAGGAACTTTTCCATTCACCCACATTTCCGCTGTGTCTGTCCAGTGGGGCATTTTAGATAGTTTTACTGTTGGAAGTGATAAGGACATCTGAACCTCCAACTGTGATCAGCTACCCCAAATAATCCCGTTTCTTCCATTGTCAGCAAAGACTCTTGGAATTACAACACCCAGAAAACCTGTGTTATCGGTCAGCGCAAGAAAGCTTAAGGACAATGCAGCCGATTGGCATAATTTAATCCTGAAATGGGAAACCCTCAACGATGCAGGTTTTACCACTGCAAATAATATCGCCAACCTGAAAATCAGTTTACTGTAAGTACATGCTCAGAGCTGTTTGTTGTTAATGATTGGGCAGAACTTTTGTGGGAATCTTTTAGGGTGGAAATTGACCAATATGAATAAATCTAAAAATGTTAAGCAGAAAAAAGCAAGTGGTAAAATGATTCATTCGAGGATGAACTGTATGTGTGCATTTTACATACAGGGTCATGCAATACATTATTCGTGATTATGTCTGTATATAAAATTAAACACGCAGGTCCCATCCATGATCCTGGAATCTTCTAGGAAGAATGGTGTTAGGGTGGGAGGTACGTGGGATTTCCTACAGTTGCATTTATTCAGAAAAGGCAAACCAATTACAAAAAACTGTTAGCGGCAGCACCAGTTCTGATTGGATGACTTGCTTTACTACTTCTCAGCATTTATAATTAAATGAGCACACATACACAATGGTACTTCAGAAGGCTCAGGGTGGGGCCAGCGCTGTGGCCGAGTAGTTCAGCTTCGGCCTGCAGTGCTGGCTTCCCATATGAGCACTGATGTGAGTCCTGGCTGCTCCGCTTCTGATCCAGGCCCCTGCTGATGGCCTGGGAAAGCGGTGGAGGATGGCCCAAGTCCTTGGGCCCCTGCATCTGCGTGGGAGACCTGGAAGAAGCTCCTGGCTTCTTGCTGCAGTCTGACCCAGCCGTGGCTGTTGTGGCCATTTCGGGGATAGACCAGTGGATGGAAGTTTTCTCTCTCTATGTCTTACCCCCTCCCTTCCTTCTTCCTCTTTGTAACTCTGCCTTTCAAACAAATAAAAAATATTTTTTAAAAAAGTATCTTTCAGGGGTGGGTGTTTGGCACAGTGGTTAAGATGCCCACGTTCCGTGGCAGAGGGTCTGTGTTCGAGTTCTGGCTCTGCTTGCGATTCCAGCTCCCTGCAGTGCTCATCCCGGGCGGCAGAGGCGGTGGCTTGAGCACTTGGGGCCTTTCACCCCATGTGAGAGACCTGGGCTGAGTTCCAGCTCCCAGCTGCATCCTGGCCCAGCCGGAGCTGTTACAGGCATTTGGGGAGCGAATCAAGTAGCATGTCTCTGCCTCTGTCACTGCCTTTCAAGTACAAAAAGGACAATACATAAAGACTATATTTTGTACTCTTGTTTTGTCTAGGAATAGAGACAAAGTAGAATTAGAGAGCAGCAGCCCAGCTTCTAGTGAGAATGAAGAGAAGGTGAATGTGGAATATAACAAGGAGCTTGAGGAGCTGTGTGCGGAGCTGCAGACCACCCTGGATGGTTTGGTAAGCTCAGAGACGCTGGTCATTGTCACGGAGTCCAGAGGACACAGCTGGTGTTTGACCACGGATAGCATCCGGCGTGGATAGATTTGACAGATTCAGTGCAAAATTGAGTGACCAGTGGATATATTCATTGTAAGAATACATGTAAACAATAACATTTATAATGATAAGCAGCAATGCTTATGTAAAATATTTGACATAATTATGTGGATATTGAGTTCTCTAGGATTTATTATAACAAAATGAAGTGACGTTTCTTCAGCGTACCCGCCTTCCAAATCCTGATGCTTCCCATGACACTGTCTGAGAGTGTGCTGGATCCCTCCCCGTGAAGTGACCCTTCCCCACTCTGAACGTCGCTGTGCACAGCCCATGCCTGGAGCGGACAGGCCTCAGCTACTTCCATTGTGGAGCAGCTGCAAAAACTGTTTGGAATTCTACACGGAGAATTTGTCACTTCTCCCTCATTTGTTAATTTTTTGACCATTGATTTCTACTAGCCTGGACTCAGGGTGTTTAGGTTGCACTGGGGTTGTAATCCAACACTACTTCATTTTGTTGATCAGATTGCTCCTGTCTATTGGCTCTGACGTCCGTTTGCTGTGCTGGCATCCTGGGAATCCATGGGGATTGGTTCCAGGATCCCCTGAGATACCAAATTCAGTGATGCGCTCTGTCTCTCACTGTCTAACTGTTTACCTCGTGGATAAAATGGTGTAGTATTTGCACGGGACCTGTGCGCATCCCCCACTAGCTCCACATCATCTCTAGATGACTCATGATGTCTAGTAACAGTGTAAGTCCTAGGTAAGTGCTTGTCACGTTATCTTAGGAATACTGACAGAAAAGTCTACCTGTTCAATACAGCTTTATTCTCTGAATTCTTTTAATGTGTATTTATCTTCATCTTCTTGAAAGCCAGAGAACAGAGAGAGCACTCCTTTTTTTTTTTTTTTTGGACAGGCAGAGTGGACAGTGACAGAGACAGAGAGAAAGGTCTTCCTTTGCCATTGGTTCACCCTCCAATGGCCGCCGCGACCGGCACACCGCGTTGATCCGATGGCAGAAGCCAGGTGCTTCTCCTGGTCTCCTGTGGGGTGCAGGGCCCAAGGCCTTGGGCCATCGTCCACTGCATTCCCTAGCCGCAGCAGAGAGCTGGCCTGGAAGAGGGGCAACCGGGACAGAATCCGGGGCCCCGACTGGGACTAGAACCCGGTGTGCTGGCGCCGCAAGATGAAGGATTAGCCTAGTGAGCCACGGCGCCAGCCCAGAGAGAGCACTCCTAATTCACTCCACTAATGGTCATAACAGCTGGGCTGGGCCAGGCCAAAGCCAAGAGCCAGGAGTCCCAGCCAGGCCTCTTTTGTGGGCCACAGGGGTCAGTACTTGAGCCGTCGCCTGCTGCCTCCCTGGATGCAACAGCAGGGAACTGGATAGGAAGCAGAAGAGCTGGGACTTGAACCAGGCACTGTGGGAAGAGGTGCAGGCATCTCGTGCTGCGGCTTGACCCCTGTGCCGCAGTGACCGCCCCCTCTTGACCCCTGTGCTGCAGTGACCGCCCCCTGAATGCTTTTGATCCAGATACGAAACCTGAGGATGTTGGAGGGCTGACTCCGTCCTCCTCATTGTGCAGTTCTGATCTGAGTTTGGTTTCTGGTTTTGGTTTTATTTTTGTTTTTTATTTTTATTTATTTATTTGACAGAGTTAGACGATGAGAGACAGAGAGAGAGAGATCTTCCATCCACTGGTTCACTCCCCAAAGGCTGTAACAGCCAGAGCTGGGCCAACAGGAGCCAGGAGCTGCTTCTGGGTCTCCCACATGGGTGCAGGGGCCCAGCACTTGGATCCTCTTCCTCTGCTTCCCAGGTGCATTCGCAGGGAGCTTGATTGGAAATAGAGCAGCCAGGACTTGAACCGGCACCCATAAGGGATGCCAGTGCCCCGGCTGGCAGCTTAACCCACTGTGCCGCAGCACCAGCCCCTCAGAGCTTATCTTATGTATTTCTTGCCTTAGCCCCAGAATCAGCCATTTCTGTAAGGAGCCCTGGTTCCTGTAACAAGAATACTGTCAGAAACCAAGCTCTGTGTGCTGTCTGGTTGGAAGTTTTCTGCTCTAGTAAATACATTCTATTTTAAAGTGGTTTGGAAATAAGTTCTCATTCTCTGTAAAGCTGGGAGGCAGGTGTTTGGGACGCGTGCTTCCCACAGCCGAGAGCATGTGTTCTGGTCCATTCCAGCTCCAGCTGCCTGCTAATGCACACCTGGGCTGCAGCAGCTGTTAGCGGGGTGCCTGCTGCCGACGTCTGGGACCTGGACTGAGTTCCCCGCTCCCGGCTTCAGCCTGGCTTGGCCCTGGCCACTGTGGGCATTCGGGGAGTGAGCCAGTAGATAGTATACCTCTTGTCTCTCTGCCTTTGAAATGAAATGTAAATAAATAAAACAGAAGTTGATATGCAAAGGTTTTAAGATTAGTTTTCCTATTTTCCTGCAGTCTTTAGAGAAAATGGTTTTCCAGACTTAGCTTTAAGTAGATGTCTGTAATAAATTTGACTTCTCTGAGTTTCGTGCCCTCTTCCCTTAAGGTGAACTGACATTTCTCAGCGCAGGCTGTGTTGGCTGTAGGAGGGGACTGCCAGGTCAACGTGGCAGAGTGGGCGCTGTCCGTGCTCTCAGCCCAGGTCAGCACACGCCCATGCAGCTGGGTGTCCATTGCTGGCCGCCTACAGAGCTGGAGGGCGCCAGGATTCCCCTGGAGCTCCCGCTCTTCTTCAGAACCAGGTGGCAGCAGAGCAAGGCGCAGCCTCCGCTTCTGGCCGCCTGCTCCCTCGCTCACCCTTGAGCGATTCACCTTGCTGTAAAATGAAAATGCTGAGTCCTTCCTCGTGGGGTTGGACCAAAGAAATATTGAGCCTAAAAAGATTTTGGAAGGCAGTGAAGTCCCTTAAAAGTCAGTGCTAGCTAAATTTAGAGCCTTCCACTTCCTGTGCGGGTGGAAAGCAGCTGCAAGGACCAAGATTCTGATGGTTGACGTTTCTCTCCTTCCTTACCTAAAGTCCATTCTACTCAGGAGTTGGGGATTCAGTCATCACAGACCTGTGCTGCTTAAATCTGAAGTCCTAGCCCCTCACCCATCACCTCATGTAACATGCTTAGCTACCTCCACGTCGGATCTGTACTCGTGGACACTGACTGCTGTTGGCACCCTGGGTAGGCAGGGGTTTCACCGTCCTGTGTGCCTATGTGTGCAGTGGGGTGGTGTCACACGTCCTGCAGTGGCCTAGGCTCAGGACCAAGGGCAGCTGTCATCATCTCCTTCGTCTTCCCTCTGGTAAATGAGGTTTCAGTTTTCTCAATGGTAGTCAGAAATGAGCCCATTTAATGCCTTTTCTCCTGTCTTTCATTCCATAAGAGCAGCAAGAGCTGACCTCAGGATTCCTCCTGATCTTTGGGGCTGAAACATCAGTGCTGCTCAGAGACTTCGTGTGTGTGTGTGTGTGTGTGTGAAGATCTATTTATTTGAAAGGCAGAGCATCAGCAGAGGGGGAGAGAGAGCAAGATCTTACATCTGTTGGTTCACTCCCCAGGTGGATGCAATGGCCAAGGCTGGTGCAGGCCAAAGCCAGGAGCTAGACCCCAAAGCGGGTCTCCTACTTGGGTGCAGGAGCCCAAGCACTTGGACTGTCCTCCACTACCTTCCCACGCACACGAGCAGGGAGCTGGATTGGACTTGGAGTAGCTGGGACTTGAACCAGTGCTCCAGTGTAGGAAGCTCGTGGTGCAAGTGGCATTGCAGGCCACAGCCCTGGCCCCCGGAAACCTCAGTGAAGTGGGGCTAGGGAGGCTTCTCTTTTTCAGGACTGGAAATCTGGAGCTTATTACCACGTAATCCAATTAATGAGACCATAACGATCTTCCTTCCAGCTCCCTGGAAATTTATCCTACATGGAGTTGATGGTATTTACTTATTGGCATTTTGATCTCAATAGACTTAAGACTTCTTTGTTTTGAAAACTTAGAGTTATTGATTTTGAGACTGGAGAGTTCAAATTATATTCTTATATTCCAAACTAATATCTTTTCAGACCAAAATACAGGTGAAAATGGAAAAGCTGTCTTCAACTACCAAGGGAATTTGTGAACTAGAAAATTACCACTACGGGGAGCAGAGTCAGCGGCCCCCTCTGTTTCACACGTGGCCCACAGCCCATTTCTGTAAGTTGTTCTTTCTGAGTTGGTTTTTGGAGGGCAAAGGTTATAAAGAATGCTTAGCATCATTTGATTCAGTACATGAAAAAGCTGACAAGGCTTTGAAGTTCAGTGCAAGATCCATCGGGAGGAAAGGCAACAGGGGCGTCTTTTCTTTTTTAAAGATTGATTGATTGATTGATTGATTTGAAAGGCAGAGTTGGAGAGAGGCAGAGGCAGAGAGAAGTCTTCCATTTGCTGGTTCACTCCCCAGATGGCCACAACAACTGGAGTTGGACCGATGCAGAGCCAGGAGCTTTCCCAGCTCTCCCACAGGGGTGCAGGAGCTCACAGACTTGGGCCATCTGCTGCTGCTCTCCCAGGTGCATGAGCAGGGAGCTGGGTCAGTAGTGGAGCAGCGGGGACTCAAACCAGCGCCCATGTGGGATGCCGGCCTCGCAGGCAGCTGCTTTACTCACTACTGCACACGCTGGCCTCCTTTTTGTTTTAATTACAAAATAAATTGAGGTCACTCCAATGTCTGCAAATAATAATTGATAGAATTAAAAAAGAGAATGATCCTACATGGGAAGCAGGATCCACAGCAGAATGGCAAATGCCCTAAAGAGCACTCTGGCCTTAGACTCAGCCCTTAAGGCATTTGGATCTGGCTAAAAAGCCCATGAGAGTTTCGCAGGTATGGAAAGCCAAGACACTGTGGCAAAAAAAAAAAAAATGACCTAAATGAAAGATCTCTGTGAGTGAGATCCCAGCAGAAAAAATGGGCCGTCAAAGAAGGCAGTACCTTTCTCTGAAGGGAGGAGAGAACTTCCACTTTGAATATGGCCTTGTCTAAATAAGGTCGGAGTTGGTGAACTCAAGAGGCTTCCATAGCCTTGGCAGCTTATGACAAGAGCCTCGGGTGATCACTGACGTCATAAATAAGAGTGTCAGTTGTTAAATCAACAATGGGAGTCACTGTGCACCTGCTCCACATGTAGGATCTCTGTCCTTAATGTGTTGTACTATGCAAATTAATGGTAAAAAACTACTACTCAAACAGTACTCTATACTTTGTGTGTCTTTGTGGGTTCAGTCTATTGAAATCTTTATGTAGTATATACTAAGTTGATCTTCTGTATATAAAGATAATTGAAAATGAATCGTGATGAAGAATGGGATGGGAGAGGAAGTGAGAAATGGGATGGTTGCGAGTGGGAGGGAGGTTATGGGGGGAAAAAGCCGCTATAATTCAAAAGCTGTATTTTGGAAATTTATATTTATTAAATAAAAGTTGAAAAAAACTGATAAGGAACTAGTAAAAAGATCACAGAGTGTATTGAGATACATGAATAAAATTTATTCAACTCAAAAAAATTTAAAAAAATAAATTGAGGGGCCGGCGCCGCGACTCAATAGGCTAATCCTCCGCCTAGCGGCGCCGGCACACCAGGTTCTAGTCCCGGTCGGGTCGCCAGGTTCTGTCCCGGTTGCCCCTCTTCCAGGCCAGCTCTTTGCTGTGGCCCCGGTGGGCCGGGGAGGATGGCCCAAGTGCTTGGGCCCTGCACCCGCATGGGAGACCAGGAGAAGCACCTGGCTCCTGGCTGTGGATCAGCGCGGTGTGCCGGTCATAGTGCGCCGGCCGCAATGGCCATTAGGGGGTGAACCAACAGAAAAAAGGAAGACCTTTCTCTGTCTGTCTCTCTCACTGTCCACTCTGCCTATCAAAAAAAATTTTTTTAAATAAATAAAAAATAAATTGAGGTCACAGTATTCAACTTCAGGGAAGAGGCACCTAGGAAAATTGAGACTTGTTACTTAAATAAGCTCTGTGAGACATTTCTTAAAGGTTTATTTTTGTCTTTGTTGGTTGTGAAGAAAGGCTGAGGTATTTGATGTTGATTTGAGACTTGACTTTTAAATGTTATTTTAATTTCATGCTACTTACCCCATTACCTAATTGTGATCCCCACCCAGCTGGTCTTTACTTCAATGCCATTGCTGGTTTCAGATGTTAACGAGGAGCTCATAAAAGGATGGATTGTCCCAGCTCCGGGACAATCTGGCCATTAAGGGAGCTTTCTGTTGGTTTCAGATGAGGTTTCCCGCAAGCTCTCTGACATGTACCGGCAGGAGTTGCTCCTGAAGCGCACCGTGGCGGAAGAGCTGGCGCACACCGCAGACCGCGACCTCACCCTGAGCTACCTGTCCATGTGGCTGCACCAGCCATATGTGGACAGTACCAGCAAGCTGCATCTGGAGAGCATGCTGCTCGAAACGGGGCATCGAGAACTGTGACCTCCCGGAATGGCTCTGGATGAGCCCTGCGTCCCTGCCCCAGGCTGCCGGCTTCTGCTCTGCTCCCTGCTAATTGTCTGGGAAGGCAGCAGCTGATGCCCCTGCCACCTGTGCAGGAAACCGCGTAGAATTTCTGCTTCCTGGCTGCAGCCTGGCCCAGCCCTGGTTGTTGCAGGCATTTGGGTAGTGGGTCAGCAGATGGAAGACCCCTCTCTCTCTCTATTTCAGCCTTTCCCCTCCACCCTCTCCCCACCCCATTGCACTGCCTTTCAAATAAATAAATCTTTAAAAAATAAATGATGGGGGGCCGGCGCTGTGGTGCAGTAGGTAGTCCTCCGCCTGTGGCACCAGCATCCCATATGGGTGCCAGTTTGAGTCCCAGCTGCCCTTCTTCCGATCCAGCTGTCTGCTGTAGCCTGGGAAAGCAGTAGAAGATGGCCCACCAGCACTATGGTGCAGTGGGTTAAAGCCCTGGTCTGCAGCACCGGCATCCCATATGGACACCAGGCACCGGTTCTAGTCCCAGCTGCTCCACTTCCGATCCAGTTCTCTGCTAGGACCTGGGAAAGCAGTGGAGGATGGCCCAGGTCCTTGGGCTCCTGCACAACATGGAGACCTGGAGGAAATGCCTGGCTCCTGGCTTCAGATGGGCTTAGCTCCAGCTGTTGCAGCCATCTGGGGAGTGAACCAGCAGATGGAAGACCTCTCTCTCTCTCTCTCTCTCTCTCTCTCTCTCTCTCTGCCTCTCCTTCTTTCACTGTGTAACTCTGACTTTCAAGTAAATAAATAAATCTTTTAAAAAAGAAGGCCCAGGTACTTGGGCCCCTGCACCCATGTGGGAGACCCAGAAGAAACTCCTGGCTCCTGGCTTCAGATTGGTGCAGCTCCACCTGTTGCAGCCATTTGGGAAGTGAACCAGTGGAAGGAAGACCTTTCTGTCTCCTCTCCCTCTCAACTGTCTGCAACTCTACCTCTCAAATAAATAAATAAATCTTTAAAAAGATAAATGATGGGGCCAGCACTGTGGCATAGTGGGCTGAGCCTCTGCCTGCAGCTGTGGCATCCTATGTGGGTGCCGCTTCGTGTGTGTGTGGCTGCTCCTTTTCCAATCCAGCTCTCTGCAACGGTCTCACTGCAAGAGCAGTGCAGGATGACTCAGGTACTTGGGCCCCTGCACCCACGTAAGAGATCCCGAGGAGGCTCCTGGTCCCTGGCTTCTGATCAGCCCAGCTAAGCCACTGCAGCCATTTGAGAATAAACCAACAGATGGAAGACTTTTCTGTAATTCTGCTTTCAAGTAAATAAATAACTCTTTAAAAAATAAATGAAATGGAGCTGGCTTTTTGGCATAGTGGGCAAAGCTACTACTTCCAACACCAGCAGCCCGTATAGGCACCAGTTGAAGCCCTGGCTGCTCCACTTCCGATCCAGCTCCCTGCTACCCATGTAGGACACCTGGGAAAAGCTCCTGGCTTCTGGCCTTGACCTGGCCCAGCCCTGACCGTTGTGGTTATCTGGGGAGTCAACCAGTGGATGGAAGAGCTCTCTGTCCATTCCTCTCTCTGATTTTCAAATAAATAAATTGAAAGCTAAGTGATAAACAAAAATAATGTATCTGCAGTGCCGTTTCCACGTGAAAGGAACGGGGAAGTTGGTCAGTGTGGGGCTTCTGGGTAATCCTAGCAGATGGACCACGCAGTTTCGTCACAACTGACGGAACGTGGAAGGCTAGAGTGTGGGTGGGGGAGGGCTTGGAGATGAATTGAAAAACTAAAACATTAGCTCCAGGGAACATAAAAGTAAAAAATAATCACAGTGTATTATACGCAGCTCAGTCATGAATAACAATGTGACCCCAACTGCTGACCACCGAACTGGCCACGCTGGACCAGACCACGTGGCCACTGAGTTGTGACAAGTGAGTTGGCTGATGGGTTTGAACTCTCCTGCAGTTCTCCCCCCTGGGGTGGGTGCCAAGGCCTACCGTGTCCCCTGCCTGGCCTGAGCAAGAAGCCCACCCACCTTTGCTGGGAGCTGCTCCTGCGGCATCAGGAGGGAAATATCCTGTCGTGTGCGTGCAGTAAGCAGAGCGCTGTGGTGCAGAAGCTGTGCTGTGTGACTGGGAGCTCTGCCTGGTACGTACAGCACGGGGCTCCCCAGAGGCAGGGCCCAAGTTGCGCTCACTGATGCCAGCTCCATGCCTGGCACCCAGCAGCACTCGAGCGTGTGTCCCCTGAATGGGCATTCTGTTATCGGAGCTCCTGTGTTTTCAACTGTACAGTGAGACAGCTTTAATTAAATCACTTAGTACCACGCACACAGTGGTGCACTCAAGTTGTGCAGGATGCCATCAGCATACTGTCCTATAAATAGGAGATAGATGCTTATTTGCCAGAGCCGCGTCCAGGCCATGGTCAAGTTTGACTCTGCTGGCTGATGGGCATTATGAACCATCCCCCAGGAGGAGGCTGCGACCACAACTCCATGAGGGGACTCCTGGGTTAGTGGGATTCTGGGCCCTGGAGATGTGGCCCTGAGTCCACAGGACAACCCCAGCCTCTGCTGGCCCCGTTCTGTGCAGCTGTGGCTGGCTCATCTGCAAGCCTGTGCTCCTGGTGCACCTGCTTTGAGATCTGAGAGGGCCCGAAAGGCTCCCCAGGCCTCAAAGGTGTAGGAAACGCCACGAGGGTAGAGCCCAGCCTGCCGCAGGCCGCAGGGAGCGCGGGACAGCAGGTGACGCCCGGCTGTGTCCCCGGGCATCACCTCTCTCCTGACAGCCTCTGCCAGGTAGGCGGAGAACCACCGAAGCTCTCCCCACAACACAGTGAAGGGAGACAACCGAGAGCTCAGAGACCTCGGTGAGTGACTTTGCCAGGGGTCGTCACACAGCTGGAGCTCTGACCTGAGCCCCGCCTGGCTACCGCCACCCCCACCCGCACCCCAAGTCCCCCTGTCACTTAGCCCCTGCCCGCCTCATCTACAAACTGCGTGTGGAAGTGACTTGATTTCCCACCTCTCAGCATGCCGCCGGAACAGCTGGCCTTTCCTTTTAAGCTGAACCAGGAAGGAGCCTCTGGCGTGGCCCACGCCTGATGAGCAGCAGCACAGCACCAGGGAAGGGGCCTCGTTCTTTGGGGCCAGAGCAGGGCTGCACAGTGGTGCCGTGGCATTACCCGCAGAGCCCAGAAGCCTCTGAGGACTAGACGTCCATACTAGGGGTCTTCAAAAAGTTCATGGAATTGCCTGTTAGGAAAAGCTATGCCTGGATCTCAAAATTCCTTGGCAACAAGAGAAATATCTCTTTCCATTCCATTTCCCACCACGAAGCCTCTGAAGGAGGCTCGTGGGTTTGCTATCTGCTCGTATCTGCCATTGCTCTGAGGAGCTCTACAGAAAAGCGTGGACAGCAGGACATGAGTGCATAACTCTTTATAAACTCCAAGTCCATACGTGTCAGTGTTTAGAAAAATAGACATGGCTTGAAACAGAGCTTCTTTGGATAAAATACACACAAGTCTCGGGCCGTGGCTACACCTCCTTGTCACTCGCCGCCACGGTGAGGAGCGGCTCCACGGTTTCCAGAGGAAGCCCCTCGGCTGCAGCCATCTGCAGGGCGGTCCCCGCGGCCTCAGCGACTATGACAACGTCCTGCCGTGACACTACCATGCCTGGGTGGGACAGGATGAGCCCGTCAGAAGTCTGAAAGAAGAGCTGCTCATGGCACCCACTGGGTATTTCAAAAGCCACAGCTTCACCCACAGCAACCACGCCCTCCAGTTCCCTCTGGCCGCCATGCACCTCCATCCCACAGGGGAACTGGTTCAAGCTCCCTGTGTGGCTTTCGACACCCCCTCTGGGGGACAGTGATCCGTCCTTGCCAGGCACAGTCAACTGGCCCACACCCGCGGACACAGCTTTCTCCAGGGGAGGGGCTGCAGCCGCTGTGAGCAGGTCAGAGCTGGGCCTGGCCTGCTGGCCAGTGAGGTGGGCATCGTGGCTCCCACAGCTCCCGGAGCTGCCTGCTGACAGTGTGCTGCGGGCCACCAGGCCGCTCGGGCTGTCCCCCATGTCCTGGTCTGAAGAGTGTCCCAGAGCCTTCCGATCAGGAAACGGTGCCTGCTGGAGCCAGGCCAGCCTCCCCGGCTCTCCCAGCTGAACGCAAGGAGCTGCCCCATCACGGTCCGAACAGCAGGGGGCAGGGCCCACACAGCCACTTCTGGCCTCTGAGTCAGCAAATGCCTTCAGCGGCCGGCCCTCCTGTAACAGGCTTCTGCCACCATCGCAGCCTGTCACCGCCTGGCTGTTTTCAGAACGGGGAGAAGCGTTCTCATTTGCGGGACAGGCGTGACCTAAACAGTTGAAAAAAAGAGGTAAGCTCACGTGTCCCAGGCTCCAGGCCGCTCGCTGCACTCACCACCCATGGCAGACTGGCCCAAGCCGACCCCTGCAGAAGCAACTGAGGGCGTCAACTCTCCTCGGCGCCTGGCACGGGCGGCACTTTTGTTTTTTAGTCCCTATTATCTATTCACAAAGATTCTGCATTAAAAATGCATCCCAAGTGTCATTTCAGTGGTGATTTTATACAGCCACTGAATGAAGGGATGATTATGGAGTGATTCAGTGGCTCCGCACCTGAGAGGCAAGAGGCTTTTCAAAATACTCGTGCCCATGCCCAGCCCCACATCCCGATTCAGTGACCTGAGGCCCAGGCCCCTGCACGTCCACGTAACCCCCGCCAGGCCATCAGCACCCTGAGTGTGTGAAAGCCTTCCCACTCCTCTGGCGCCCTGGCGCCTGGGACACCGACGGCACAGACCTGAGAGCCACCTCTGACGCCGCACTGCAGGACTCAACACTTGGCTTCCCATGTGGGTGAGGCCAAGAGCATTCAGACTACAAGAGGGAGCTGTGTTCCAACACGTGCCCGAGGAACAAGCCGCCCTCCTCAATGGTGGGAGGGGCAGTCACCTCTGAAAGGAACACTGGGGGGCCAGCACTGTGGCATAGTGGGCTAGCCTCGGCCTGTGGCACCAGCATCCCACATGGGCGCCAGTTCATGTCCCGGCTGCTCCTCTTCCCACCCAGCTCTCTGCTAATAGCCTGGGTAAAACTGAAGTGGGGGGCCGGCGCCGTGGCTCACTTGGTTAATCCTCTGCCTGCGGTGCCGGCATCCCATATGGGTGCCAGGTTCTAGTCCCGGTTGCTCCTCTTCCAATCCAGCTCTCTGCTGTGGCCCGGGAAGGCAGTGGAGGATGGCCCAAGCGCTTGGACCCTACACCCGCATGGGAGACCAGGAAGAAGCACCTGGCTCCTGGCTTTGGATCAGCATAGCTTCAGCCGTAACGGCCATTTGGGGGGTAAACCAATGGAGGGAAGACCTTTCTCTGATTCTCTCTCACTGTCTATCTGTCAAATAAATAAATAATTAAAAAAAAAAAAAACTGAAGCAGGGATGGCATTGTGGCACAGTGGGCCAGGCTGCAGCCTGTGCTGCTGGCATCCCACATCAGAGCACTGGTTCAAGCCCCGGCTGCTCTGCTTCCAATCCAGCTAACGCACCTGGGAGAGCAGGAGAAGATGGCCCAAGTGCCTGGGGCCCTGCCACCCATGTGGGAGACCCGGATGGAGTTCTGGGCTCCCATTTGAGGAGTGAACTAGCAGATGGAAGACTTTGTTCTCTCCATCTCTTTCCATCAAATAAATAAGTAAATAAATAAATAAATCTTAAAAAAAAAAAAAACATTCCAGGGGTCAGTGCTGTGGCACAGGGGGTTAAAGCCCTGGCCTGAAGCGCTGGCATCCCATACTGGCACCAGTTCTAGTCCCGGCTGCTCCTCTTCTGATCCAGCTCTCTGCTATGGCCTGGGAGAGCAGTAGAAGATGGCCCAAGTCCTTGGGTCCCTGCTCCTGGCTCCTGGCTTCAGATTGGCATAGCTCTGGCCATTGCAGCCATCTGTGGAGTGAACCAGCGGATGGAAGACCTGTCTGTCTCTACCTCTCTCTGTAACTCTGTCTTTCAAATACATAAAATAAATCAAAAAAAAATAAAAAATAAAAAAAACCCATTCCTGAAGCAACTCCCATTTTAATGAGGGACCCTAGAAAACCTCAAAGCCCTCTCAGGAGTCATGGAGAAGGAATGAGAAGTTACAGAACATTAGGATAAGGCTGGGGTAACTTTAGAAACCAGAGTGTTGTCTTCACTCCAGATACGGGGGCACCCAACCCTGAAAAGCAAGGGTCCTGAGCATATCTGCGCCAGCGGGACCTGTGGGCCCAAGCGCACACCCGTGAAGAGCGTTTTACTCTCACCGGCAGCCGGAGCACACAAGGGCCTGGGCTTCGCCTGGCCCGTGCCCTCGGCAGCAGGAGACTCAGCAGCGTCCGCCGGCAGAGTTTCAGTTCTGGTCCTCTTCACTGAGGCCCGCAGGTCCTGTGCGGCCTGTGAAGGGAAGGCCCGATCAGCCGAGACAAGGAGGAGACCGACAAGCCTGCAGGGCTTCCTGGGGAACAGAGCCGTGCGCCGAGGCAGCCAGACGCGGCCTGAACGCTGGACGGCCAGCTGGTCACCTGGCACCCACTTCCCCCATGCTCACCTCACTGCCCCTCTTCTGTCCGCTGGCTTCCTCCGGCCTCTCCCTGCCCTCTGGGCCGGGGCACTGGGCTGCAAGGCAGTCCGTGCACTTGTCTCTTTTCCTCATGAATTCTGTGATTCCCAGGGACTCGGCTACCTGAAAAGAAAGGGGCCCACAGAAAGCAGCTTCACTCCAAGCCGACACAAGTGTTCAGAAGCAGTTGACAGCGGCATTCAGTATTTTTAATTTTTAAATTTTTTACTTCTATTTTTATTTATTTGTTTTCATCCTGTTTGAAAGACTCAAGAGACAGCGACAGAGATGGACAAAGAGAGGTTTTCGATTCACGGGTGCACTCCCCAAATGCCAGCAACAGCCAGGGCTGGGGCAGAGCAAGCCAGGAACCAGGAACTCCACCCAGGTCTCCCATGTAGGTGGCAGGGGCCCAAGCACCTGCTGTCTCCTGGGATGCATGTTAGCGCCTTAGCAGGAAACTAGAATCAGAAGCAGACCTGGGACTCATCCAGTATGGGTGCCAGTGTCCCAGTGGCACCTGAATTGCCCCAACGACGGAGTTCAAATCCAGGCAACGGCTTAATATGGTGAGCAGACAGCCAGACAAGGACAAGGGTAAAGGAGGAAAGCCCTGGTGACACACGGATACACGACCGTCACATCCAGAGGCTCAGTGCCCTGGTGACACACGGATACACGACCGTCACATCCAGAGGCTCAGTGCCCTGGTGACACACGACTGTCACATCCAGAGGCTCAGTGCCCTGGTGACACACGGATACACGACCGTCACATCCAGAGGCTCAGTGTTGGCACAGTTTGTAAGAGAAGATTCAAAGAGTTTCAAAAACTTCTAGGGGCCAGTGCTGTGGCACAGTGGGTTAAGCCTCCGCCTGCAGCACCGGCATTCTCTATGGGCACCGGTTCCTGTCCTGGCTGCTCCTCTTCTGATCCAGCTCCCTGATGATGCACCTGGAAGAACAGTAGAAGATGGTCAAAGTGCTGGGGCCCCTGCACCCACATGGGAGACCTGGAAGAAGCTCCTGGTTCCTGGCTTCAGATCGGCACAGCTCCAGCCATTGTGGCAATTTGGGGAATGAACTAGCAGATGGAAGACCTCTCTCTCTCTACCTTCCTCTCTCTGTCTAACTATGCCTTTCAAATAAATAAATAAATAATCTTAAAAAAAAAAAAAAAAAAGAAAACCTTCTAAACACTCTGTAATGCTGGCTGGGAGAGCTGACCTAGATCCCAGCTTCTCAGGCCATGACCCAGGTAGCTCTGCAAGTCACTTGAGTACACAAATACCCTCGCCCATCTCCCACTCACCCCCATCACCCCAAGTCTCCTCCACGTCTCTATGAGCCTTCCTGTCCACCTCCCCTACACTGCTCTCCCTCCTACAGCTTCTCCTCCTTTCCCGAGTCTCCTCCCATCTCCCAGAGTCCCCCACTCCCCGGGGCTCTTCCCCATTTCCCCAGTCTTCACACCCACCCCTGTCTCCCCAAGTCTCCTCCCCATCCCCCGTGTCTCATCACTGTCTCCCAGGTCTCCCTTATCCACATGAGAGATCACAGCTGCTAGAAGGGTTTTTGGGAGGATTAGATTTGATTCTGTATGCAAAGCCAGTGTACGGCACCAGATATAAGGGTCTAAGTGATGGCCATTGTCACACTGGATGTTACCATGAGACCACTGGGGCATGACAGCGGTAAAGGGCCCAGCAGGAAGGGCAGGCCGCAGCATAAGGCTGCGTGGAAAACAGAAGCCAGGCTGACAGACAGCACTGCCATTGTTCTGGATGCCTGGGCACCTATAGCAGTGGGTCCCAAGAGTGTGCACACACAGCTCTGTTTCAGGACAGGAGGTCTCCCACACTTGTTTAACTGTTTAAAAAAAATTCACGGAGGGGGAAGGGCAGGCTTTGGTGCAGTGGCTAGGTCTCTGCAGGTAAGTCCCCACTTGGGATGCTGCATCCTGTATAGGGTGTCTGGCTCTGTTCTGATTCCAGCTTCCCACTAAAGCACACCCTGAGAGGCAGCAGGGGATGGCTCGAGTCCCTGGGTCCCTGCCGCCACGCGGGAGCCTGGACAGACTTCCAGGCTCCTGGCTTCAGCCTGGCCCAGTCCCAGCTGTTGAGAGCATTTAGGGAGTACATTGGCAGGTGGATGGTGTCTCTGTCTCTGTTTCTCTACTTTTCAAATAAGTAAAAAAATTTCAAATATCAAAGGGACTGGTGCTATGGTACAGCAGGTTAAGCCTGCAGCCCTGGCATCTCGTGTGTCACTGGTTAGAGTCCCAGCTACTCCACTTCTGTCCAGCTCCATGCTGATGTACCTGGGAAAGCAGTGGAGGATGGCCCAGTTCTCTGGGCCCCTGCCACCCAACTGAGAAACCTGAAAGAAGCTTCTGGCTTCTGCTTTGGCCTGGCCCAGCCCTGGTCATTGTGGCCACCTGGGGAGTGGACCAGTGGACAGAAGATCACTCTCTCTCATTCTCTCTGTGACTCTTTCAAATAAATAAATCAATTTTCTTTTTCTTTTTCATTTTTTTTTTTGACAGGCAGAGTGGACAGTGAGAGAGAGAGACAGAGAGAAAGGTCTCCTTTTTTCCGTTGGTTCACCCCACAATGGCCAGTGTGGCCGGCGCACTGTGGCCGGCGCACCGCGCTGATCCACAGCCAGGAGCCAGGTGCTTCCTCCTGGTCTCCCATGCGGGTGCAGGGCCCAAGCACTTGGGCCATCCTCCACTGCACTCCCTGGCCACAGCAGAGAGCTGGCCTGGAAGAGGGGCAACCGGGACAGAATCCGGTGCCCTGACTGGGACTAGAACCCGGTGTGCTGGTGCCACAGGCGGAGGATTAGCCTACTGAACCGCGACGCCAGCCAATAAATAAATTTTCTTAAAAAAATAATCATACAGTTGACGCCTGTGAATTGGACCCTGTACATGAGGCTTAGCAAAAAACCCATCACATTTCTACAATAGTTAATTTAAGAAAATTATATAAAACAAAAGTTAAATAAATAAAATAAAAATGCCAAGGGTCATTATGGAATAGGTTAAGTAATGAATCTGGATTCAACTAACAATGCCAATCAAGGAAGAACCTCCCATCAGCGACTCCAAGAGGAGCACACGCTGTGTTCCGTGCAGCCCAGGAGCGGCTGCTACAGCCGTCAGCAGCACCCACTGCAGGTGCTGGGCCTTCGGTCGGGGGGCAGACCTGCCAGTGCGCTGTGATGGGAAGGCAGGAAGGCAGCCTGGCCTCGCTCCGGACGCTGCTCACCGTGGACTCGCTCATGTTTTTAAGTGAACAAGGCAGCGCCGTGAGAGGATGATTTAACTCAGCGCTCCCCTCTCACGAGGGTGTGGGGGCACACAGACAGTGGGGCCACCTGAGCCCCACACCAGTCTACATGCCACACGACGCAGGCCGCACCAGGCACAGGGTCTTATCCAAAGCACGCAAAACCACATCAGTCCAAACTTATTAACCCCACCTAGCTAAAGGAGTGTGGCAATGACAATGACACTGAAGTTGAGCACTGTGTCAAAACACCCTCAGAGGACAAATGCTGGCCTCTGAGGGACCCTCCCAGGAACCTGCGGGAGAAGAAAAAAGGGTCCCTAAGCGGTTAACTGCGGTCAGCAGTGAGCGGGGGGAGCGGGGGGTCTCCAGTAGTGGCTCATCCGCAGGTTCCCGGAACAAGCCTTCCTTCCTCTCAGGTCAAAGAAAAGAGCCTTCACTCGGTGGAGGACGACAGCCACACTGGCTGACTGCAGACGTCAGCACTGAAAGCACCCCACCCCCACCCCTCCCCGGATGCTAGCCCCGACGGGAGCACCACCCCAGAGGCTGTTACCGCATCGTTGTTTACTTCCAAGGGCTCCTGGGGACCTGGGCTGGAACCACTCAGGTAATCCTGACACAGTGTCTTCACCATTTTATGCAGCTCCTCAAATTCCTTGTAGACGGCTGGGAAAAAGGGTTTTGCAAGATGGCCCTTTTCAACCTTCATAAAAGATGACCAAAAAATACTTAAACCTGAGACAATGGTATGGGAAATCTAGCGAGAAATTTAAACAGCGTAAGGATACGAGTTCCCTGGCCCCTCAGCAGCCGCTCAGTGTCACTCCCAGGCACCCGCTGTTGCCCAGGAGACCGGTCTGGCCCTGGGGAGGAGCAGGCCAGGACACCAACAACGCTTGGGGTGATGGCCACAGGGGCAGCAGGAGCGAGAGCAGAAGGGCCGCGGGGCAGGCTGGGCTGGGCTGCTGAAGGAAGCCAGCATCATGGGGGTGGGGGTTGCCCGAGCTGGACTGACAGGTGGGCTCAGAGGGCATGAGGCCGGGCTGACCGGGACCAGGGCAGGCCCCAGCTGGCCTCAGCTTCCCGCCTCGTACAGTAAAAGCTGACAACGGGAGACGAACGGCCTGCCAAGAGACCAGGCCATGCAGGCCCTGGCCACTGCAGCAGGCACAGACGCATGAGCCACAGGGAACTGACTGCTAACGGCCTGGCTCTCCTAATACAAGGGGGAAGGACGGCTTCCTAAACAAGGTCCCGCCCCCCCTTACCTTCATCAGAAGGAATTCATACAGGGTCACCACCCGAGCCAGCTGGGGCAGAGCCAGCTCCACTAAGTCCTCCGGGTCACACTGCTGCAGAAGCTAAAAAGAAAAGAAAAACACTTGGTATAGTCAAAAGCCTCCCATGAATTTTCCAACAGCTAACAAGTGGATACAACACAGAATATAAAACACAGAAAGTCCCCCAAAACCCAGCAACTAAGTGATGTTAAACACATTGCTTTATTAAGTCTCTCACTTGTCTGCCCATTAACAACATACTAGGATCAACTCTGGGTTCAAAGTTTGCATGTCCCATAGCAAGCACTGGGTCCTGGGTACCAGACCCCAGAGACACAGCAATGAAGAAACGCAGGGAGCACCACCCAGGAGCCCCAAGGCATAAGCTGTGAGTGTCGGGGCTCAGGTGCAGAGAGCAGCAGGTGGCCCCTGGGGCACTGCCAAATGAGGTCTCGGAGAGCCCAGGCCAGGGGAGTAGGGCCCCAGGGTTTAGATTTCTTCCTACAGGTGGCAGCATAGTGCTAGCGATGGTGCAGAGAACTGAACGGGAGGCCCCGCAGGCGGCAAGTGGTCAGGAGGGGACCCAGATGACAATGTGGTGGGGAGGGAGACTGGCAGGGAGGTCACAGTCCTGGGGTTCAGTGACCACAGGACATGGGCAGAGGTGAGTGAAGGAGTCAAGAGTGGCAGGTGAAGCAGCTGTGGACAACTCAAGCGTGGGCAGGAAGCATTCGTGGGCTCTGCTCAGCCACCGGAAGTGGAGGATTTCCCAGGACACCAGGTGGAGAGGTTTAGAATGAGAGATCTGAGGCTCCAGAGAAACCTGGGCAGGAAGCAGAGACACGGGAGCCTGCGGAGGAAGACAGTTCAAGACAGCAAGAGGATGAGGGAGGTCACCCAGGGTCACCAGGAAAAGCATCCGAATGCTGGGGGAGCTGAGCAAGTCTTGGATACAGGAAGTGAGGGGCTGCTGTTGTGCACAGCGGGCTAAGCCACTGCTTGTGACGCTGGAATCCCACATCACAGTGCCAGTTCAAGTCCTGGCTGTTCCACTTCTGATCTAGCTCCCCGAAATGTGCCTGGGAAAACAGAAGATGGCCCAAATACTTGGACCCCTGTCACCCACGTGGGAGACCCTGAAGAAGCCCCTGGCTTCAGATCAGTGCAGCTCTGGTTGTTGTGGCCAACTGGGGAACGAATCAGAGGATGAAGATTGCTCTCTCTGTGTAAGTCTGACTTTCAAATAAATAAATAAAGCATTAAAAAAAAAAGAGTACTTCGGCCATTGTGGTCATTTGGGGAGTGAACCAGCTGATGGAAGACCTCTGCCTCTCTGTAACTCTGCCTTTCAAATAAATACATATTAAAAATATTAAATTTTTAAAAAAGGAGGAGGAGGAAGCAGACGACGGGTGGGTAAAGCCGCCACCTGCGATGCCATCATCCCATATGGGCACCGGCTCAAGCTCCAGCTGCTCCACTTCTGATCCAGCTGTCTGCTCATGCACCGGGGAAAGCAGCAGAGAATGACCCAAGTCCTTGGGACCCTGCACCCGTGTGGGAGACCTGCAAGAAGCTCCTGGCTCCTGGCCTCAGCATGGCCTTGCCCCAGCTGTTTTGGCCATTTGGGGAGTGAACCAATGGACAGAAGATCTTTCTCTGTCTCTCCCGCTCTCTCAATAACTCTGCCTTTCAAATAAATAAATATTTAAATAAAAAAAGGAAATAGAAAACCCTGAGAAAAAGATGACCAGCTGATTTTCAACTCCATAAGATGTTCAGGAAGGTAGGAATATAAGGTAAGAACCTGCCGTGACCAGCATAAACTCTAGCTGAGCTTAGTAACAGTGGACCTCACAATTTTGCTGATCAACTGGTCTGACTGTCATCTTAGTCCCCTGAGAGCAGGGGCCAAGCCTTCCTGGTACATACTGCCCATGCTCCATACCCAGAACAGGATCTAAGACTTGATGGATGCCCAGGAAATGTGTAGTTAATGTCCATTTTGGGGACATTTTCACTTATAGGAGTTGAGACTGGCCCTCGGATCTGCTGTGGTCCTAGAAGTCCAGCTGATGGTCTCCCCTTCTCAGAGGCACTGATGTCCAAGAGGATCAGGCCTCACTGACCCCAGACACCAGATAGCCTACATTCAACATCTGGGCCTGCCTCCTACCTGGGAGTGACCTTGTGTAGTGATTTGACCTCTCTGAGTTGGAAGGTCCTCACCCATGAGGTCATTATGTTTCAGTTCTTAGGGAATAAATGAGATGAGGTCCACCAGCAGGGTTTGCTGGGGATGGGGCTGCATGCAGAAAGTGCTTAATAAATGGTGACTATGGTGCTTAATAATGGTGACTATCAAATCAAAGATGACCTTACCTCTGGCTTCTAAAACATAGCATCCAGGATTAGCAAGACACAAGCCCAGGTGGGAGCAGCGTGCTGCTAGAGCAGACGACATCACACTGCACTTCTGCACCTCTGCAGCCTCCCTGCTGTGGGAGAATTCATTCGGAGGCCCTGGGCCTGGGCGCCACTCCTTTGCCGACTATCGAACTCATCTCATGCTCTCTCGACATATTTTCTACTCCTTTAAGATATTCACCTGGCTGTTAAATATGTTCTAGCCAAAGACAATTTAGATAAATTTGAAAGTCAATCCACTGAAATTTAATAAATCTATGGTTAGGGAATTGGAATGGGGTCTCTAAAGTTCAAAACCCAAAATGTGTTGGATACCTGGAAGCTTCTTATGGAAAAACAGAAAACCATGTCTGTTGTATTCTGAGCTGCTTCCAGTAAACTTGGGTTATATTTACCCCAGCTCTTACAAAGACAAGATCTTGAAGCTACACCAAAGGCCCTATGGGCGTTTCAAACAGGTAATCACATGAGTTATTTACAGGAATGGTATCCTGGAACTCATTAAACTCATACTTCACCAGTGAGCAGCACTCCAGTGTGGAATGCTGGCATCCTGAGTAGCAGCTTAGCCCTTGGCGCCACAAGGCTGAAGGCTGGCCCATGTTTGTTTGTTTTATTCTACAAAATTTGGGTACTTCTTTTTTTTTAAGATTTATTTTATTTAAAAATATGGGTACTTCTTAAAGATTATTATTTTTTTTTTATTTGAGAGAGAAACACAAATACAGACTGGAAGTTCCCATCCAGTGATTCACTCCTCAAATACCTGCAACAGCAGGACAACTGAGGTCTGCCATGGGGGTGGCAGGACCCAGTCACTTGAGTCATCACCTGCTGCCTCTGAGGGTCTGCGTTAGCAGGAAGCTGGAGTCAGGAGCGAGGGCCAAATATCTGACCCAGGCAGTCCAGCATGGGAAGTGGGGCTCTTAACCAACGGTTTAACTGCTAGGCCAAACGTCTGCCTCTTTTTTTAAAAAAAAAAATTATTTTATTTATTTGAAAGTCAGAATTACACAGAGAGAAGAGAGGCAGAGAGAGAGAGAGAGGTCTTCACTCCCCAAATGGCCACAGTGGCCAGAGCTGGGCCAATCTGAAGACAGGAGCTTCTTCCGGGTCTCCCATGTGGGTGCAGGGGCCCAAGGATTTGGACCATCTTCCACTGCCTTCCCAGGCCATAGCAGAGAGCTGGATCGGAAGTAGAGCAGCCAGGACTCGAACCGGTGCCCATATGGGATGCTGGCACTGCAGGTGGCGGCTTTACCCGCTACACCACAGCACCAGCCCCACACCTGCCTCTTGGATGCTTTTCAAATTTACATTTTTACAACCTTGTGGTCAAAGCCAATGTTGTGGACCAGGGCACTAAGCTGTGGCCTGCAATGCCAGCATCCCATATTGGAGCGCCATGTCAACTCCCAGCTGCTCTGCTTTCAATCTAGCTCCTTGATAGCAGCAGCAGATGATCCAACAACTTGGGACCCCGCCACCTGCATGGGAAACCTGGATGGGGCTCCAAGCTTCTGGCTTTGGCCTGGATCAATCCCGGCCATTGAGGCCATTTGGGAAATAAGCCAGTAAGATGGAAGAAAGCTCTCTCTGTCACTTCCTCTTCAAATAAATAAATAAATCTTAAAACACACACACACACACACACACAAACCAAAAAGTTTGTGGCTTCCTTTTTAAAGAAATGTAATTTTGAGAGAGAGCTTCTATCCAATGGTTCACTCCTCAAATGCCCACAAAAGCCCCAAAAGCCTGCACGGGGAACTCGATCCAGGTCTCCCATGCAGGTGGCAGGAACCCAACAACTTGAGCCCTCACTGCTGCGTCCTGGGGTCTGCATTAGCGGGAAGCTGGAATCTGGAGTGGAGCCAGACTCGAACCCAGGCACTTGGATGCAGGCACAGTGCTGTGGTGTAGCGGGTAAAGCCGCCAACTGCAGTGCCAGCATCCCATATGGGCACCAGTTCGAGTCCTGGCTGCTCTTGACTGGTAGGTCACTCACCCACACCACGAGTATTTCACTTTTACATTCAGAAACCAGCAGTGAAAGCGACATACCCGGACACCGAAGCAGCTTTCAAGACCGAGCTGTAAGAGGGACGCACCTGCTGGAGCTCGGCTCGGCCCCTCGATGCCCGCTGCCCCCCTGCTCTGCTCTGTGGGAGGACAGCTGCGCTGACCTCTGCTGCGCTGGGCTCTGCTGGAGTCTCGGGGTCTCCACTTCCTCCACGGCCCAGGTGTGTCTGTAATCCCAGAAGAGCTGCAGGACTGTTGCTTTCTGGCTCAGTCACTGGCACCTCTTCAGCTTCTGTAGACTGCCCATTCTAGACAGTGTTGCACACCCCAAAACAAAATTAAATAAATGTTTTACATACCAGCATGACAATTTTAAAGCAAAACAATGTAAGTTAAAAAACAAGAAACTAGCAAAATTATTTCCTTTTTAATCCAAACACATTAATTACAACCAATGCCGCTTATTTTCCCCAAAAAAATACCCCTTTGTGCTCTTTCTTTCCAACTTGGGCCCTGTGGGTGGCTCACGCAAAGAAGGGTGGCAAGAAGAAGGGCCCCTTGAGGCCGGCGCTGAGGCTCAGTAGGTTAATCCTCCGCCTGCAGCACCAGCGTCCCACATGGGCGCCAGTTCTAGTCTCAGCTGCTCTTCTGACACAGCTCTCTGCTGCGGCCTGGGAAAGCAGTCGAAGATGGCCCAAGGCCTTGGGCCCCTGCACCTGCGTGGGAAACCTGGAAGAAGCTCCTGGCTTCAGATCGGCCCAGTTTCAGCCACTGCCATCATTTGGGGAAGGAACCAGCGGACAGAAAACTTTTCTCTCCATATCTCCCTCTCACTGTCTGTAATTCTACCTCTCAAATAAATAAATGAAATCTTAGGAAAAAAAAGAAGAAGGGCCGTTCTGCCACCAACGAAGTGGTTACCGAGAGTCCACCATCAGTATTCACCCGTGGAGTGCACCCATGGAGTAGGCTTTCAGAAGCCAGGTGCTGGCATTCAGAGACCCCAAGGGATGGGCTCGCAGTGCAGCAGGGTAAGCTGCCGCATAGGATGCTGGCGGTCCATGTCATAGTGTCAGATCAAGGCCCGGCTGCCCTTCTTCTGATCCAGCTTCCTGCTACTGTGCCTACGAAGCAGTGTATGATGGTCAAGCACTCGGGTCCCTGCCCACGTGGGAGACCTGGATGGAATTCCTGCCTGCTAGTTCCAGCCTGCCCAGCCCCAGCTGTTGTAGTCATCTGGGAAGTGAACCAGGGGGTGAAACAATTATCTGCCTCTCCTTCTTCCTCTTTCAAATAAGTAAAACCAATCTTTTATTTTCTTAAAAAAAGATGCATGTATGTATGTATTTATTTGAAAGGGAGAATAACAGAGAGGCAGAGAGAGGTCTTCCATCCGCTGGTTCATTCCCCAGATGGCCACAATGGCCAGAGCTACGCTGATCTGAAGCTAGGAGACAGGGGTCTCCCAAGTGGGTGCAGGGGCCCAAGGACTTGGGCCATCTTGTACTGCTTTTCCAGGCCATAGCAGAGAGCTGGATCAGAAGTGGAGCAGCTGGGGATAGCCCAAGTCCTTGGGCTCTGCACCCGCTTGGGAGACCAGGAGGAGGCACCTGGCTTCTGGCTTCAGATTGGCGCAGCATGCCGGCC
>CM027391.1:38016539-38048917 GCA_015711505.1 Sylvilagus bachmani | reverse complement strand
GTGGGGTAGGTATGTGGGTGTGTAAGAAAAGAAAAAAGAGGCCGGCGCCGCGGCTCACTAGACTAATCCTCCGCTTTGTGGCGCCGGCACACCAGGTTCTAGTCCCGGTTGCCCCTCTTCCAGGCCAGCTCTCTGCTGTGGCCCAGGAGTGCAGTGGAGGATGGCCCAAGTGCTTGGGCCCTGCACCCATGGGAAACCAGGAGAAGCACCTGGCTCCTGCCTTTGGATCAGAGGGTGAACAAATAGCAAGGGAAGACCTTTCTCTCTGTCTCTCTCTCTCACTGTCCACTCTGCCTGTCAAAAAAAAAGAAAGAAAAGAAAAGAAAAAAGAAAACCAAACAGATGAGAATTTGTACAGCTGAGTGAGGAGAGACCTAGATGCCTTGAAACAACCAGACGTTTAAACATCAAGTTTAAACATGACAACATGGTGGGGGAGATCAGGACCTGGGGATCTCCTGTCCAGTGATAATCCGCCCTGGGACATCCCGGGGGAGTCTCGCTGGCAGCGCCCAGGGGCCTTTCAGCTGGATAACAACACCCCATGGCGGGGAGAAAGCACACCAGGGAAGCCCTCCTCCCGGCAACCCCTCAGGAGAGGGAGAGCAGCAGGGAAAGTGTCCCGCACCCACAGAACCGCAGTCTGGACTCAGAGCTGCACTCGGTTTCCTGCCAGTCTGCCCATCTAGCCTGTCGGGGCACCCCCGCATTAAACTTAGCGCAGTTTATCGTCACTCTCTGTCTCTTGTTTGAATTCTTTTCCTAAGGGGAGACAAGGCCCTTTGTTCCACAAGACCAGTGCCACCGCCTCCAGCCACTGAGGGTCGAAAGCCGCCCACAGTGGCCACGGTGTTCTCCCAGGACAGCTTCTGTTCTCATGCATCTGTTTTGTAGGTCTTGGTTCTGCTCCTGGGAAAATAAGGGGAGGGCAGAGCTTTCTGCACCGTCTCCTGCTCAAAGCTCTTCCTGTGGGGGCACATTCTGAGCCCCCACGTCACCTGGCCCTAGGACAACCGAAGACAGGTAGAACAGCGTCTGAAAAGCGGGGGCTGTGCCGGCTCCGAGAGGCATGGAGCGTTTGGAAAGAGGCACCTGGTCCAGAGTGCAGGCTCTGAAGGCAGGGCCTGGCTCTCGTCCTCTGCACACCCAGGTGTGTTGCGCCATGAGAGATGTGTCCCTAAAAAGCTGACTGTGCTGTATCTGAGCAGTGGCACGACAGAGCTACTGGGCACGTCTCCCAGCTTTGTCTGGCCTGGCTGATACGCACGTGGGGTCTGTTTTGTCTTAGTTATTGGAGCAGCCTTGCTAGAGTTAACAATCTTACCAGTCAGGTCAACGTGGCTGGGGTGATGTGCCTGTGAGGTCTGCTAGGTCTCAGGGACCTGGGGCAACTCTGAACGAACCTTCGTTCTTTGTCCATCTATCCCTTACCCATTCCCAGAAATGCCCTTCTTAGAATTACCCAGCAGTCCTTTCCAGTGGCCTCTTTTCCCACCCTCTCTGGTGCTGAAGGTGCTTTTAACCAATCATATCACCCAAAGCCACTGTCTCAGTTCACACCGACGTACGCGCCTGTGTAACACATAAATTCTGGCTACAGTTGTTCTCAGAACTCATTGAGAGTAGCTGGGCTTGCATCTCCCAGACCTAGCTCACTCATATTCTGCCCTGGAATAAAACTTGTTAACCTGTTTGCTGATCCTGTCTATTTCTGTCCACAGCCTCTCAGCCTCATCTCAAACAGGATCTCTACACCAGTGCTCCTACAGCATTAATGATCATGGGCGTGGGGGGTGGCGTTGTGGCACCACAGGTTAAGCTGTCGTCTGCGATGAACGCAGGTTCATGTCTCGGCTGCCCCACTTCCGACCCAACTCCCTGCTGATATGCCTGGGAAAGTGGCAGAAGTTGACCCAAGTACTTAGGTTCCTGCCACCCATGTGGGAGTACTGGATGGAGTTCCTGGCTCCCAAACCTTGACTAGTATGGGCATTTAGGGAGTGAACCAGAAGACAGAAGATGGAAGATATTGCTCTCTCTTTCTCTCACCTCTCTCCGCGTGCCCTTCAATTAATCTTAAAAAAAAAAAAAAAGAATTTCAGGAACTAACTAGAATTAGATAAGGAAGACTACTGTCAAAAGGACTGTCACTGGGGCTGGTGCTGTGGCATACTGGGTAAACCACCGCCTGCAGTGCCAGCATCCCATATGGACGCTGGTTTGAGTCTCAGCTGCTCCACTTCTGATCCAGCTCTCTGCCATGGCCTGGGAAAGCAGTAGAAAATGGCCCAAGTCCTTGGACCCTGCACTTGCATGGAAGACCCAGAGGAAGCTCCTGGCTTCTGGCTTCAGATTGGCACAGCTCTGGCCATTGCAGCCACTTGGGGAGTGAACCAGCAGATGGAAGACCTCTCTCTCTCTCTCTCTCTGCCTCTCCTCTCTGTGTAACTCTGTCTTTCAAATAAATAAATAAAAACAAATCTTTTTAAAAAAAAAAACAAACAAAGTGGCTGCTACTTGGTCAGGAATATAGGCACCACCACATTAGTGAAATGGCACCATTTCCTAAGCCAGCCTTGCTCACTGGAAGTCAGGTGACCAAATGGCCCAATCACAAGCACCAGCTCCACCCCACCCTGGTGGGATCGCTGCTCCTACTTCCTTACCTCTCCAGAAGGCCGGTTCTCCCAGTACAGGCTGCTGCTGTTCTCGTGTGCTCGGGGAGGCAGCCTGTCGGGCTCCCCGCACCTGACTATCAACCCTTTCCCTTACTCCAGTGAGTGGTGTGTTTTGTAGTGGCCTTTCCTTTCAACCACCTGTCAACAGTCAGGCTGGGCATGGGAACTGACCTTGGGAATCTGCAGCTAAGCCCGTCATTACCCTAACCTCCCCCCACTTCCCTTTCACCCTTTAATAAGCCCTCCTGCCAGCTCACAAACTGGGAAAAGTATTTTTAAGACAAAAATGTCTACTGTTCCCATAAGACTACCAGCCTGCAACAGACCAGTCTTTCTAGCATTAGCATCAGTTCTTGTCTTTGGCAAATTGGTCCGCAAGTGCCGAGCAGCATGGCCCATTTTATCCTGACAGAAACTCCAAGATGAGGAAGAGACCAAGCGGGAGGACTACACATTGTACATCTGGGAAACAGATAACAGACAAAATGGACACATTCCTAGAGCACAGAATGTCTCAAGACTAAATCACAAAGAAACAAAAAACCTGAAATAGTTATTTGTAATTTTGTCAAAGGAAAAAATTACAAAATTTAGCTTAAACATTCTTATTCATCTACTTTTGATTCTAGAACTGGGGGCAACACTTCATTCCATAAAATATAAGATGTTGGTTTTTTGTTTTTTGCGTTTTTTTTGACAGGCAGAGTGGACAGTGAGAGAGACAGAGAGAAAGGTTTTCCTTTGCCGTTGGTTCACCTTCCAATGGCTGCTGCGGCTGGCGCACTGCGCTCATCCGAAGGCAGGAGCCAGGTGCTTCTCCTGGTCTCCCATGGGGTGCAGGGCCCAAGCACTTGCAGGGCCCACTGCACTCCCGGGCCACAGCAGAGAGCTGGCCTGGAAGAGGGGCAACCAGGACAGAATCCGGCGCCCCGACTGGGACTAGAACCCGGTGTGCCGGTGCCGCAGGCGGAGGATTAGCCTGTTGAGCTGCGGCGCCGGCCAGATGTTGGTTTTTATAGACAGAAAAGGGGGAAGAAAATATAAGTCAGAAAAAGAAAAAGATTGATTATTACAAAGTTTCTTTCTTTCTAAGGCAGAGGGAACTTCATTATCATACCGATTAAAACTGGCCTGATGGGGCTGGTGCCTTGGCGCAGCGGGTTAACGCCCTGGCCTGAAGCGCTGGCATCCCATATAGGCATTGGTTCTAGTCCCAGCTGCTCCTCTTCCCATCCAGCTCTCTGCTGTGGCCTGGGAAAGCAGTGCACGATGGCCCAAGTCCTTGGGCCCCCACATGGGAGACCTGGAAGAAGCTCCTGGCTCCTGGCTTCGGGTCGGCACAGCTCAGGCCGTTGTGGCCAATTGGGTAGTGAACCAGCAGATGGAAGACCTCTCTCTCTGCCTCTCCTCTCTCTTTAACTCTTTCAAATAAACAAATAAATCTTTTAAAACAAAACAAAGCAAAACCAAAAAAAAACTGGCCTGTTTGGGAAATGTGGCTGTTATTTCTCTAATCCTGAAAGAAAAGATAAACAGCCAAGTTTTAGCTTGGTGACAAGAAAATTTCATGTGATTCCATTTGATTTTAGCTTAATCTGTTGGAGCCCAGCGCAGATTAGTCCAAAACAGTGGCCTCCAGTAATTTTTTTCTTAAACGTATATCGTGTAAGGAGACTGAAATAGTAATTAAAACTCCAGCGACAGGAGCCGCTGCTGTGGTGCAGCGGACTCAGACAACGGCCTCCTGTATCAGAGCCCCGTTTGAGTCTCGGTTGCTCTGCTTCTGATCCAGCTTCCTGCTAACGATCTGGGAAGGCAGCAGACAACGGCTTGAGTACTCAGGCCCCTGCCACTCCCGATGGGGTTCTTGGCTCCTGACTCTAGCCTGGCCCAGCTCTGGCTACTGCAGCCTTCTGGGGAGTGAGCCACTGGCGGATGGATCTCCTTGTCTCTCCTTCTGTCACTCTGCCTTTTTAAATAAATAAATATTTTAAAAAAAATCTAGGTGGGCCAATGCTGCGTGTAGTGGGTAAAGCCGCAGCCTGCAGTGCTAGCAACCCATACAGGCGCCTGTTTGAGCCCTGACTGTTCCACTTCTGATCCAGCTCTCTGCTATGGCCTGGGGAAGCAGTAGAAGATGGCCAAGTCCTTGATCCCCCAAACACACATGTGAAACCCTGAAGAAGCTCCTGGCTTCGTATCAGCATAACTCCGGCTGTTGCAGCCACCTGGGGAGTAAACCAGTGGATGGAAGACCTCTCTCTCTCTCTCTCTCTCTGCCTCTGCCTCTCTGTAATTCTGCCTTTCAAATAAATAAATAAATAAATCTTTTAAAAATAAATAAAAGGATTAAGTTCTTAAAAAAAAAAAAACTACTGACAACAATAAAAAGCTCTGGACCTGATGGTTTTTCCGGTTTTAAAGAATTAATATACTGGGGCCGGCGCTGTGGCATAGTGGGTAAAGCCACCGCCTGCAGTGCTGGCATCCCATATGGGCGCTGGTTCAAGTCCTGGCTGCTCCACTTCCAATCCAGCTCTCTGCTATGGCCTGGGAAAGCAGAAGATGGCCCAAGTCCTTGGGCCCTGCACCCATGTGGGAGACCCGGAAGAAGCCCTGGCTCCTGGCATCGGACCTGCCCAGCTCCAGCCATTGCGGCCATGTGGGGAGTGAACCAGCGGATGGGAGACCTTTCCCTCCCTCTCTCTCTCTCTCTCTCTCTCCCTCTCCCTCTCCCTCTCCCTCTCCTTCTCTCTGTGTAACACTGACTTTCAATAAACAAATAAATCTTTTAAAAAATTAATATCAATCCTCCCAGAAAACGGTAGAGGAGAGCACTCCCAAACTCATCATATGAAGTCACAATTACCCTCATACCAAAGACATTTACAGGAAAAGAAAACTAGTGGTCAATATGCCTGATGAACATTGATAAAAGAATCTTCAACAAAATACCAGCAAACAGAATTCATATTAGAGGATTATACTCATGACCAAGTGGAATTTATTCCTAGAAAGCAAGGATGGTTCGATACGTAAAAATCAATGTAATGCACCATGTGAACACAATGAGGGAAAGCAAACAGATGGTCATCTCAGCTGATGCAGAAAAAGTGTGGACAAAACCAACACCCTTTCATGATAAAAGACTCAACAAACTAGGAAGAGAAGGAAAGTATATCAACAAAATAAAAGCCACGTAAGAAACTCCCAGCAAACCTCCTACTTGATGGTAAAAGAACTAAACAAAGCAAGAACCTAAACAACGCAAGGATGCTTGCATTCACTTCTGTTCAACCCAGTGCTAGTTCTAGCCAAACCCACTAGGCAAGAAAAAGAACTAAAAGGCACCCAGACTGGAAAGGAAAATAAAGAAGAGTATAATGAAGTCTTTGCAGATGCTATGATCGCACTGAGACAGGGAGGCAGAGGAAGTAGCTGAGCCGCCTGGAAGTAACAGTCCTTGTATCTCAAGACCCACAGGAGATGTGTTTGGTTCCCTTTGATCTGAAGATAAACAGACCCCTTGCCTGGACCCAGCTGGTACCAGTGTAGGGGTCCAAGGCTGACTTGTTTTAATACATCAGCCTGCTAAATGACACACCCGCCAGCTGCCATGACAGGACAACTTGGGCCACATGAGAAGTGAAAAGCTGGATGCTAGGGGCCAGCGCTGGGGCTTAGCAGGTAAAGCCACCTCCTGCAGTGACTGCATCCACTTCCGATCCAGCTCTCTGCTGTGGCCTGGGAAAGCAGTAGAAGAAGGCCCAAGTCCTTGGGCCTCTGTACCCATGTGGGAGACCTGGAAGAAGCTCCTGGCTTCGGATTGGCCAATTGGGGAGTGAACCAGTGGATGGAAGACCTCTCTCTCTGCCTCTGCCTTTCAAATAAATAAATAAATATTTTTAAAAATTGTTTAAATATAAAGAAGAAAAGCTAGATTCTGGGAAATCTCCATCTACTTCCCAGAAAAACCTTGAACATCCTCGCCCTTATTAAAATGTACTGCAGGGCCAGAACTGAGACACAGGTTAAACCTCTGCCTGCAGCACCGGCATCCCATGTGGGCAGGGTTCAAGTCCTGGATGCACCACTTCCGATCCAGCTTCCTGCTAATGGCCTGGGAAAAGCAGCAGAAGATGGGTCAAGTGCTTGTGCCCCTGCCAGCCACATGGGAGACCCAGAAAAAGCTCCCGGCTTTGGCCTGGCCCAGTCCCAGCTGTTGTGGTCATCTATGGAGTGAACCAGTGGATAGAAGGGTAGAAGATCCCTCTCTCCCTCTCTTTGTCCCTCTCCCTAAAAAATAGCTTTTTAAAAAAAGAAAAAATAAACATAAAAAATAATGGTTATGATAGTAAATTTTGTGCTGTGTCCTCTCCCACAATAAAACTTCTGGGGAAAATGCTGACATAATAATACACACCTGCTTGTTTTAGCGGGCATTTCAGAAGGGGCAAAATGGGGAGAGGTCACATTAAGTAGCCGCTCCAGGAAGCTAAGCTACAGACTGCTACCCCCGAGCTGACTTGCCAGCACCACTCCTGACCAGATCCTAAGAACTAGCAGCCGTCTCAGGGCCAGAAGACACACACCTGCGCACCTTTGGGAGCAGTGCAGACAACATCAGGGGTACCGCGTGGCCCTGTAATGGCTGTGGTTCTGCCTGAAGCCCCATCAGATTCGGTGAAGGTTAATGTAAGGAAAATGCACCTGCCACCCAGGCAGGAAGTTACCTGTGGTCCATGGTGCACTGACTCTGCCCCTCCGGCACAGCAGGACAGGGGCCCTTCCTCCGTGGGCGTCGACAGCTCTGGGGAGGTCAGGCTCACTGGCCCTGACTCCACGCACCCCTGGATCAGGCTTCCGTTGGCTGTCTCAGGTAACATCCCCAGGCCGTGGCCTGGGTTAAGTTTAAAATGCCGGGCCAGGCCCCCCTTCCCTATGTATGACTTTTCACAACTCTGGCACTGAAATGTTTTGGGCCTCAGGGAGCAGCTGGCTAAGTCAAAGAGTGCCTGCTTCTCCCGCCGGTCGTCGTCTTCTTCCACACTCAGTTCTGAGTAGTCGTCAGAATCGGACACGTGCCCGTCCGCCAGATCTTCCGTCTTTATAAACTTGTAGTCTTTGGCTTTATACTTGGGAGGTCGAGATATCCGTCCGGAACGCGTTTTCACTTTGAAAGACTTCTTCACTTTCTCAGTGTGTTTTGTATGTGAGTTGGAAATACATGAACTGGCTGAGGCAGAAGTTACTGCAGGTGGGCCAGGGGCTCTCTCGGCAGAGTCTGGCCTCTGGACCAACAGCTGAGGAGCAGGGGGCTGTGGCCCGGTCTTCAGGAGTGGTTGTACTCTCAGCAGCTGAGGGCTGGCGGCGCGGGGCCCCACCGGGCAGGAATTCCTCCCAGGCAGCTGGTCCTGTCTTGCTGCTGGGGGCCGGCTGGTGGCCAGGAGGGTCACTGCCCTTTCCTGATCTCTATCGCCTCCAGACGTCACCCTGACGCAAATGGCTTCCAGTTGCTTAAACACGGAAAGAGGAAGAGGCATCATGCTCATTACATATTTCCCAACTTTGCTCTCATTGCAAATCCATTATTAAAGTTCTTTCTGAATTATAAAAGATAGCTCACATGTAAATGCTGTACACATCGTATTTGTGCTATTTCATGACTTTTTCAAACCTTTCTGACCATGGAGGCACATTTCATACAACTTAATATACAAGTACGGAAACATCTGCATATACAAATGAATGAAGACTCAGGAAGCTACCTAACAGTATGACAGACACCCCTCTGATGGGAACTGTGCTACATCATATATATAGAGAGAGACAAATTCCACATATTTCATATACACAGATTTAGGAACATGGTGATACTCCCAACTCTACCTTCCCTCCTGCCCATGCTCTCACCCTCTCCTACATCATTAAACACACACACACCCACGTCACAAGACGGATAGTTGCTGCAGTGGCTAAGACGCCGCTGGGACTCTTGCACCCCATGTCACAGGGGCTGGGGCTGTCCCCTCTGTGCTCTCACAGCTAATGCACCTCCTGAGAAGCAGCAGCAGGTGACGGTGCAGGTGCTGGGACCCGCCACCCATGAGAGACCCAGAAGGACTTCCAGGTTCTTGGCTTCAGCCTGGCCCAGCCCTTGATGCTAAAGGCATTTGGGGAGTGAATCAGAATACAGAAAACCTCTGTGTCACTCTGCCTTTTCAGTAGATGAAAATACGTATTTTTTAAAATAAAGAAGAAAATCCTTCTCTATCCATGTTTCTACTTCGAGTTTTGAGTACTAGGCTCTAAACTGGACTCAGTTCAATAAACCAAAAAGCCAAAAAGAGCAACGTACTGTGGTCCTTACTGCCCATCCCACCTCGGCCAACACTGCCAGTCCCAGTGAGGCCTCGGCTATTCTCCCAGGCCGCACACCCTCCCCTCACCCCAGCCTGAATGTGCTACTCCTCATTCTCACGCACTTTTCATACTTACACTGCACACGGAGTTACCTCTAAAGACAGAGCTCTGCTTTGATGCGATTCTGGCCTGTTCAATACGCTAGCAGCCCCTGTGTCCTGATGAGCATTTTCCCCCACCTGCTGACGCGTCCACATCGGCACACGTGGCTCCCGCGGTTCATTTTCCCTGTAGCGTGAGCGCCCCACTCTCCTGCTGACCGACAGGTCCCCCAGTCCTTTGCTCTGGCCCTCAGGGAGGCTATGTGTACATGTGTGTTTCCGTAGGCAACAGTGGGGCTGCTTATCTTCTACATCCTTACACAAAACCGAGACTGGTGTGTGGCACAGCAGGCTGGGCCACCTGCAACATGCATCCCATAAGAGTACGGTCGAGTCCTGGCAGTTCCACTTCCAATCCGGCTCTCTGCTAACGCACCTGGGAAAGCAGCCCAAGTACTTGGGCCCCTACCATCCATGTGGGAGGCCCTGATGGAGTTCCAGGCTCCTAGCTTCAGCCTGGCCCAGCCTCAGCTTTCACAGTCATTTGGGGAGTGAACCGTAGGATTCAAGATTGATCTTCCCTCTCTATCTGTAGCTCTGACTTGTGAATAAATACATCTTAAAAAAAAAAACACACAAACAAAATTTTAAATGCATGTGTTTTTTAACCCAGCAATTCCCTTTGAGTCCATGAACACAAAGATGCATATTCTCTCTTTTTTTTTTTTGGACAGGCAGAGTGGACAGTGAGAGAGACAGGGAGAGAAAGGTCTTCCTTTGCCGTTGGTTCACCCTCCAATGGCTACTGCGGCTGGCGCACCACGTGGATCCGAAGGCAGGAGCCAGGTGCTTCTCCTGGTCTCCCATGGGGTGCAGGGCCCAAGCACTTGGGCCATCCTCCACTGCACTCTCGGGCCACAGCAGAGAGCTGGCCTGGAAGAGGGGCAACCGGGACAGAATCCGGCTCCCCGACTGGGACTAGAACCCAGTGTGCCGGCGCCGCCTCTCTTCTTTTCTTTAAAGATTTATTTATTTGACAGTTACAGGGAGAGACAGAGATCTTCCATCCGCTGGTTTACTCCTCAAATGACAACAGCTGCGGCTGGGCCAGGCAGAAGCCAGGAGCCAGGAGCTTCTTCTGGGTCTCCCACACGGGTGCAGGGGCCCAACACTTGGGCCATTTTCTGCTTTGCTTTGTTTCATTTTACTGGTAGTCACTTCGGATATTTACCTAAGCTCTTGGGGGTGTTATGAGATAATGCTATTGCAGCAGTGCCCTCTCACCTCTGTTCCTAGACCCCTGTGGATGCCAGGGATAGTACCAAACCCTATACGTACTGTTTGCTCATACACACACACACACACACACACACACACACATATATATGATTAAACTTAATCTGTAAATTACATACAGGAAGAGATTAACAACTAATGATAAGTAGAGTAAGTATGTAATTCTAGTTTACTAAAGGTTTTTTAACATGAATTGTTTACTTCTCTAATTTTCTATTTAATATTTCATTTCATTTATTCAAAGGCAGAGAGAGAGTCAGAGAGTCCTCACTGCTGGTTCACTCCCCGAATTCCTGTGACAGCCAGAGCTGGGCCAAAGCCAGGGACCCAACCATCCGAGCCAGAGTGCACGGAGCAGAAGGCTGGGGCTGGGAGCAGCGCTGGGACGAGACCTCGGGCCTCTCACATGGAGGCCAACATTCCCTGTGGGTGCTTCACTGCTAGGCCAAATGCCCGCCCCCATTCCGTATTTGCCGACCACGGGTGACTGCAGGGAACTGAAGCCCCGTGTTCAAGGATTACCACGGCGGCAAAGCCGGTCTAAGGATTCACCTGCAGTGCAGACTAGTCCACTGTGTGGATGCTATTCTTGCGTCTGGAACTTTGTTGTATGTTATTGCATTCAGCAAAATGTTACTGGGTATCTCTGGGTGCTAAACAAACATGTCAGCCAAGGTCTTCCCACCCCGGGGTGCTGAGTGGTTCCCCTGCAGACCTTGCTGGATGGGGTCTCTGCGGTGAAGCCTTTTGAAAGCTCTAGTGGTGATTCTGCAAGCAAACGAGGCTCCCAAGGACGGAGACAGGAGCAGCATAGGTGTGGTAGGCTTCCCAAAACAGACCCTGTTCAAGGTGCGCCTTGAAGTCTGAGAATTTTTGGCAGGTGAAAAAGGGCAGTGTTGATGTAAAAACAAACAAAACCCACAGGCGAATGCACATGGACGCATGACTAAAGGGATCTGCTGGCTGGAACCAGGAATGTCTCTAGGGGGGCAGGAAGAGGCAGAGCCTCCATCTGACCCCTGGGAGGGTGTCCACTGGCCTAGGCTCCTGGTCCACACTCCCCCACGCCACCCCCACAGTGAGCCACTGCACTGTCTGCCTTGGTAGCCTCCATGTAGCCCCACGCCCACACCAGACACTCCTCTCCAGCGCCACCCTTCCAGGTCCAGGTCAGATATCACCTCTCCGACAGTCAATTCTCGGCCAGAAATGAGCCCCTTCCTCTAAAAGCATTTAATTCTTTATCAGAATCTCCAGCTTGTTACCTTGACTGGAAATTACCTGGGGGGCAGGTGTTGTGGCCGAGCAGGTTAAGCCTGCATCCCATACCACAGTGCTTGGGATGGAGCCCTGACCCGGCTCCCTGCTAATGTGCCTGGGAGGCAGCGAGGATGGCCCAAGGACTTGGGCCCCTGCACCCATGTGGGAGACCCGGATGGAGTCCCCGGCTCCTGGCTTCAGCCTGGCCCAGCCCCAGTTGTCACAGGCCTTTGCGGAATGAACCTTTGTCTTTCTCTACTGCCACTCTGCCTTTCAAGTAAATAAACAAAACAAAGTTATCTAGGTCATGTTTCACTTCCTGTTAGTTCATGAGTTCGTTAGGGGCGAGGACGCTCCTGGTTGGCCTCATGGCACAACTGGCACGCAGGACGCTTCACCCTCCGACGGATCAGCTAGGGAACAGAATTCCATCACGCTGCCTAGCCTCCGTTAAGTGTGCTTCCGTCTGATGGAAAAGCTTGGGGACTTCATCCGAAGCTGCCGCACTGAATTCAAAAAGCAGCGGCCACGTTGGGCGGGGAGGCCACGGGCTCTGCAGAGCAGCCACGCCCGGGGGGCCGTGGGCGGCCACTCGGAGTGTGTCCCCCACCCATAAATGCCGACACACAAACTCTACTGTGTGGCTGCCAAACAAGCAAGAGGCCCAGCTCGGTGCCTGGCAGAGCGGCGGCTGTGCCAGGGCTGGATGGGTGGCACCAGGCAGGCTCCTGACTCACACGCGCTGCGCAGTCCGGGGGGGGGGGGGGTTGCTTTTCCAGGAGCGAATCCGAGCGAGGGGCTCACTCAGGGACCCGTCCCTCCCGCAGACACGGACTAGAAAGCCCAGAGGCTGCAGCCAACGCCGCGCCTCCGGGCAGTGCGGTGCAGGACGAGGGCACGGTCATCTTCCCGCACTTCGGGGCCCTAACGCTGCGGCCCGGAGCGGCCGGCCGCCTGGCTCCAGCCGCTGTCCCAGGCGGCGGCTCCCTCGTGGCGACTCCGGGCGGAGGAGCGATTCTCCACTTGCAGCCCAGGGCTGAGAGGCAACGAGGTCTTCGGCAGACAGGCGGGGCCGGAGGCCGGAGCCCCGAGAGCCGTGTGCCCGGGAAGCAGAGCCTGCGAGGGCGGGTGCTGGCTCAGGGAGGGTGAATGAGTGAACGAAATATGTGGAGCCCACGGAGAGCTCGCACCTGTCTCAGCCTCCGAGTGCGTACCAGGTGTGCGCTGGGCAGGCGGTGGGTTCCGTCCCAGGGCCGGGCCTGGACGCCTCCTGCCTTCCACCTGCAAGCCCGCGCAGGTCTCGGCCCCGGGCCAGGCCCACAGAACCGCGCACCCTAAGCAGCCCCGCTCAACCCCACGGCCTGCCTGCCGCCGCTCACTGCACTGCGCGCTCAGACGGCGTCCTGGGAAGGGCTGGACAGCGCTGGGCAGAGCTGTGCAAACGGAGGCGGCCCGAGCAGGGGTCCTCGCGGAGCGAGGCGCCTCCCAGAGCTGGAAACGCCGCGGCGGCGGTCCCCGGGGGGCCTCAGCCCCCCACGTCCCCCGGCGCCTCACCTGGGGCGGCAGCAGGCGCGGCGGGCGCGGGGGCTCGGCGCCGGGGCCGCGCTGCAGGGCGGCCTGCTGGGCCGCGTCCCGCAGCCGCCGCGCCGCGTCCCGCAGCACCACAGGCGCCTTCGTCACCTGCTCCAGGACCCGCCGCAGCTGCTCGGGGCCCAGCGGGGCCATGCGCGCGGCGCTGCGGCTCTGGCCCGGAGGGACCCCGCCGCCGCCCTCAGCCCCCGGCTCCGCGTCTGCCATGGCGGCCGAAGCGGGGACTCGAACTCAGGTCTCCGCGCGACGGCGACCGGGATGTGCGTCACCTGGGAACGGGGCGGGCTACGAGTGCCCCGTGGGCCAAGACACCTCGGAGGGCGCCCGCGCGCGGCCGGGGGCTCCGTGGGCGGGGCCTGCGTCGGCGCCGCCCCTTGCCCGACAGCCGACCTCGCCCAGGAAGCCTAGCCTGCTTTTCTCGTCGCCTGCGGTGTGGACGTGTTTGTCCAGAGGTCGCCTCCCCGAGCTGTCCCGGGGAAGGTTCTCACCGTGGCGTCCGCGGAGTCCTGGGCCTCCCCAGGGGTTCTGACTTACTAGATCCCAGCGGGGACTGCAAGTTGGCGCTTCCCACCCCGCAGTGACTCCCAGGTGGACTCCCCCATCCTTCCCCAGCACAGGGCAGGGAAGTTTCAGGATTCCTGCCTTGGGTGAATGAATGAATGAGTGCATGAATGAATGGGCTGGGCTCACCTGGCAGGCCGGCCATCCTGCTGCACTGCCCCCTCCCCTCTTAGCCGTCTCTCCCTGCTGTGTGGCTGCGTTGTGGGTGCCACAGTGTCTTGTAGCTGTGGGTCTCCGTGCAGGTGTCTCAGCAGCTCTCCCCAAGGCCAACACTTGTCAAGCACCTGGCACAGCGGAAGAAGGAGGAAACTCACACTTGCCATTCAGTACCCAGGTCAGCTTCGGAGAAGGTTCTAGAAGACCTTCTCATCATTTTTTGTCCTTCGTCACACTGCATTCCTGATGCCTCCGGAAGTGTTCCAGAGCGGAGATCATATTTATGGAATTTGTTTCAACCCTTTCCCCTTTTTGCTTTAGCTTATTATTATTATTATTTGAAAGCGTTATGGAGAGAGGTAGAGAGAGAGAGAAGTCTTCCATCCTCTGCTTCTCTCCTCAGATGGCCACAATGGCCAGAGCTGCGCCGATCCGAAGCCAGGAGCTGGGCAGGTCCGATGCCAGGAACGAGGAGCTTCTTCCAGGTCTCCCACGTGGGTGCAGGAGCCCAAGGACTTGGGCCATCTTCTTCTGCTTTCCCAGACCACAGCAGAGAGCTAGATCAGAAGAAGAGCAGCCAGGACTAGAACCGGTGCTCATATGGGATACTGGCGCTTCAGGCATTAACCCTCTGCGCCATAGCACCAGCCCCTTTCTTTAATTTTTGAAAGCCCACCCTCAGGGCTAGGCTAGGCCAAAGCCAGGAGTCACAGGGCAGAGCAAGAGAGACAGAGAGCTCTTCTATCCACTGGAGTCACAAACTCCACCCAGGCCTCCCACTTGGGTGCTGTGGCCCCGGGTGCTTGGGCCGTCGGTTGCTGCCTTGCAGGTACACTAGCAGGGAGCTGGCTCAGACGCGGAGCAGCCGGGAGGGAAACCAGCACTCCGGTGATACCAGCAGCGCTGCGACCCACTGGGCCAGGATCCTCCTGGCGGGGGGGGGGGGGCACTCTGGGAGGAAACAGGGCTTTGAGGGGAGATGGCTGGGCCCTTAGGGGAATGGATGGACAGCTCGTGACCAAGTCTGTTCAGGCCCCGCAGTGCCGACTTCTCTCCAGCCGCGGCAGACTGTGCGAGCTGCTCCCCGCGAGGGGACTGTGACAGCTGAGTTCCTCGCGGGGCACTCAGCTTCTCAGCAGGTGGGAGATTTCAGAAACCCAGCGCCCTAAGGAACTGCAGGCCGCAGTGGCAATCTGGACCCCTTCAAATCCAGGCGGGTTTGGGGGGCGGGTAGGCAGCAGCCTATGCGCTGTGCCACGTCTCTAACAAGGTCTGACATCTAACCGTGTCCAGCTGGGCAGCGCCGGCTCTCCTGTCTTCCGTCGCGCCCTGGGCACCGCCACTTACAAGTCAGAGCTGCACACATGCGTGAGCAAAGATGCATGCATATGCGGGGGACGCTTTCCATGGAGATTTCTCTAAGCCCGCTGGGTCCTGATGTGAAACGGCACCGACCCTCGATAGCTGGTTCGGGTTAAACACAACGCACCTGACTATGCGTGAGTCATCCCCCGCCCTACGACTCCAAGAGGCAGAAGCGAGAGGGAGAATCGGAGACCCACGTTCTCTGTGCAGAGCAAAGCAAAGGGAAAAAAATAAGTTTTTGGATGCTTCCCGGCGGCCGGTCCTCGCGGTCCGGTGCGGGCGCGGGCTGCGGCGGGTGCGCCCGGCAGGCAGGAAGCAGCCTGCGTGCACACGTGCGGGACAGGTGCATCCCGGAGCCGGACTTCCGCTCTGGGAACTCCGGGGATCCCGCGCCAGGAGCGGGGGCCACCTGCTAGCGAACCCGAGCCTGGAGGTTGGGGGGGCGCCGGGGGCGCGCGTCCCTTGCATCGTTCGTGTGACCACAGTTCCCTTTGGTTTAGGAAACACCGATGGGATGGGCGCGTATTTTCTCTATGATACTGATGAACCTATCAAACAGTTTCACTCAAACCCTATATTCAAAAAGTGTTTCACGGCGTGCCCCGTTACCAGGGAAGTCTCCGAGACTCCGCTCTCGGCAGGGTATTTCCCCGAAACAACGAAAAACGAGACCTCAAAAGGCAGCTCTGGCCCGTACGGGGATCGAACCCGCGACCTTGGCGTTATTAGCACCACGCTCTAACCAACTGAGCTAACCGGCCACCCGGCGCCAGGCTGCTTCCGAGCGGCTGATGAGGACTTGCAGCTGCGCTGAGGCGGCGGCGGCTCCTCGGCCGGACGCGGACTCGGAGGAGAGGCGAGGCGCGGCGGCTGCTTCCCGCACCCGGATGCCGCCTGCGGCGCGCCCCGCCCGAGCAGCGGCAGGACGAGCGGACCCCGCACCGCGCACCCCGCGCCGCCCGCTCTCCCGGCGGGGACGCTGGCCTCGTTCTGTCCTGGGAGGACGCGCGCTTTGCTCCCCCTTCCCCTCGGCGGAGCGCGCGGATCCGTCCTGCGGCGCGGGGCAAACGGGCCAAAACAGCGAAGGGACAGGGTCTGTGGGCGCACGGAGAGGCCGGGCAGACAGAACCCCGAGTCCGGTCCGCAGCCCGCCCGAAGGCCGCGCTCGTAGCCTTTCCGGTCCCGTCCAGACACCGCGGGGCGCGGTCGGCGACTGCGTTCTGCTGTCGCCTGAACTGGGTGGACTCAACCTGGGAGGGTGGGATCGGCAGGTGCTTTCGGGAACGGCAAGCCTTTAAAGGGTCTCCCCGTCCCTCCGTCCCACGGGCCAATCGAACGCCCGGGGCCAGCGAGGGAGCCTGCAGTGCGCGCCCGGGGACACGCACACGCCCCCAGCTCGCCGCCCCGCCGCCACGTGTTCGCCCCGCTTCCCGGCGGGTCCGGGGCCACCGCAGCCACCCCCGAGGAGCCCCGCCTGTCCCCTCCCCGCGCCCTCTGGGCGACGCCGCGAGGCGAGCCGGGCCGGGACACCTGCAGACCCCACGCACGCCGCTGCCCCGCCGCGCCGGCCCGACCTCCCCGCCCGAGCCCCCGCGCCGCAGTGACCCGCGCCGGACGCGAGGGGACCCGCGGGGCCCGCGGGGCCGGCTCCTCCCCGGCGGACGGAGCAGCTCCCCGCGCCGCTGCTCGCGGCTCTTGCTGGCCCCGCGGGTCGCGGTTCCCATCCCCGGAGTCCGCGACGTCCGCGCGAGGCGTCGGTTTGCAGAAGTCCACGGCCCGGAGTGTGATGGGTGCTGTCAGGCGGGTGAAGGCGCTTTCTCTCGGCTCGTTTGTCCTTCTGACAGTGGGAACCTTTGCTGTATCAGCTGACCAGGTGCACAGACCGGGTGGCTCCCACGGCGGAGACGCGTTGTCCGGCAGATGCGGGGAGCGCAGAGGTCCGAGAGGAGGTGCGGGAGGCGGCTGCCCACCTCGGCCCGCACCCTCACCACGGCTTCTCCACGCTCCCCCTTCGTGAGGAAATCGGGCGTGTTGGACTAAGACCCGCCCGGGAGACGTGACAACCTGATTTCCCCCGAAAGACCCTGTTCCCAGCAAGGTTCTGTGGGGTGGGGGACACGATTCCACGCGTCACGCATACGCGTTCCTTTATTCTCCGAGCATTTGTGTTGAACGACATTGCAACACTGAATTCTTCTAGTCAACTACCTCATTTATAATGCAATTGAAATAAACTCCGTTATATGTTTACAGGTGTAATATGTCTCATTTTGTGGGTTTTTTAAAGGTTTACTCTTTTTATTATTATTATTATTATTATTATTATTATTATTATTATTTGAAAGGCAGAGATACAGAGAGGGAGATCTCCCATCTGCTGATTCATTCCCCATGTGGCCGAAACTGTCAGGATTGGGCTGGTCCAATCTTCTACTGTTTTCCCAGGTGTATTAGCAGGGAGCGGGATCGGAAGTAGAGCAGCTGGGACTCGAACCAGAGCCCTTATGGGATGCCGGCACCACAAATGGTGACTTTACCAGCTATGCCACAGCAGTGGCCCTAAGATTTACTTATTTATTCGAAAGGCAGAATTACAAAGAGAGAGGGAGAGACAGAGACAGATCTTCCCTCTGCTGGTTCACTCCCCAAATGGCCACAAAGCCTAGAGCTGGGCCAGACCAAAGCCAGGAGCCGAGTTCAAGCACTTGTTTTCCTCGGATGCTTTCCCAGGCCATCAGCAGGGAGCTGCTCGGAAATGGAGCAGCTGGGGCTTGAACTCGAGTCCATATCGGATGCCCACATCGCAGGTGGAGGTTTTACCTACTGCACCACAATGCTGGCTCCTCTATTAAGAGACATTGCTCGCAGAGGTTTGATCATTTCCTTTGCTCTACATTTTCTTTTCTTATCTTTTATTTTATTTTTTTGAAAGGCAAAGCATCAGAGTGAGAGGGACAGAGATCTTCCATCTGCTGGTTCACTCCCCAAATGGTATAAAAAGCCAGACTGGGGCCAAGTTGAAGCCAGGAGCCAGAAACTCCATCCTGGTCTCCCACATGGATGGCAGGGGCTCAAGCATTTGGGCCATCATTTGCTGTCTTCCCAGAGCATTAGCAGGAAGACAGATCCGAAGCAGAGACGCCAGGAGCCTGCGACGGGATGGCTGTGTCGCGAGCAGTGGTTTGACCCATGGAGCCACAGAGCTAGCCTATATGTTTCCAGAACCCCATTCTTTAGGGCTCAGACTGAGTTGTTGATTCTCCGATTATCTTGTGTCTTCTTTAGCCAGTCCTGAACAATTTCCTCGACCTGTCTCCAATTCTGTTTATATTTGTATGATGATGGAGGTCCTGCTGCACACAGACGTGCAGAGAGCAGAACGTGTTCAAACTGAAGCTGAATTCCTGTCTGCTGCTGGGGGTGGGCGTGGGAATAACAAGAAAACAAAAACACTTCATTGCACAACGTGTACGACGCCAAAGCTGTCAGACATACAATACAATACAATACAATACAATACAATACAATACAAAGCTGTCAGACAATACAGAAGGAAACTGACAAACAGAAGGAGTTTGCAGATGTTGTTTCTAATTTCCTACAACAAGTCAGTTGGTTCCAGGCACATTTTTTAAAAAAGATTTTATTTATTTGAGAGGTAGAGTTACAGACAGAGAGGGAGAGACAGAGAGAAAGGTCTTCCATCTGCGTTCACTCCACAAATGGCCACAATGACCAGAGCTAAGCTGATCTGAAGCCAACAGCCAGGAGCCAGGAGCCAGGAGCCAGAGCTTCCTCCGGGTCACCCACGTGGGCCCAAGCACTTGGACCATCTTGTACTGCTTTCCCAGGCCATAGCAGAGAGCTGGATCGGAAGAGGAGCAGCCAGGACTGGTGCCCATACAGGATGCCGGCACCACAGGTGGAGGCTCAGCCTATGATGCCACAGCGCTGTCCCCTCCAGGCATGTTTTTAAATGTCCTTCCTTAAAGCACCTTGGAACTGGCATTGTGGCACAGAGGATTAACCCACTGGTGACATCCCACATAAGCACTGGTTCTAGTCCCGGCTGCTCCACTGCTGATGGAGCTCCCTGCTAATGCACCTGGGAAGGCAGCCAAAGATGGCCCGAGTGCCTGGGCCCCTGCACCCACCTGGGGGCCAGATGGAGTTCCTGGGCACTGACCAGCTGCAGCCTGGCACCCAGAGCTCACTGACCGTTCACTGTGGCCCTTGGGAGCCAGGGTTTCATCCCCACTTTACAGAACCAAGATGACAGTAGCATAGTGAGTTGGCTGGGGTCACCCACTGGGGGTCTTTTCCCTATCACTTTCCCCCTCATCTTTTTATTAGAAAGGGAGAGAGAAGAGAGGGGAGGGGAGGGGAGGGGAGGGGAGGGGAGGGGAGGGGGGAGATCTTCCATTTGCTGATTGACTCCCCACATACACACAACAGTCAGGGCTCCGCCAGGCTGAAGCCAGGGCCCAGAACTCAACTTGGGTCTCCTACGTGGGTGCAGGGGCCCAAAGACTTGGGTCATCCTCTGCTGCTTTCCCAGGTGCATTAGCAGGGCGCGGGATCAGAAGTGGAGCGGCTGGGCCTTGAACCCTGGCTCATATGGGTTGCTGGTGTCGCCCGTGGCAGCTGCAGCACCTGCATCTGCACCCGCCCATTTAGAGTTCTTAGCTACGTTTTCACAGTAATCTGAACGGCTCCGTGTTCTCTGTTCAAGCTCAGTTTTCTCTGAGAGGTGTTCAGGATTTTCTGAAATGAACTGAATTTCCACTCCTGATTTCTCTAACTTCCGCCTGCGTCCCGGTTACGGGAACATTAATTGAGATGATCAGCAGCAGGAAACGGGTTGTCTGCTAAACACGGCCTTCCGGGCTCAATCCACTGACACCGGAAAACGGGGAAAACGAAGGCGAGGGTGCGGGACGAACAGCCGAGGACCGGTTTGGTAAGTCCGAGGTCAAGTGGCTGTGCACGTGGTTGGAAACGCGAGGCTCCCAGTTGCAGCAGCACGCGCGGGGCACGTCGCCGCGGACGGCCGGGTCACGGCGGCGTCGCTAGCAGGAGCGAGCCGGCGGAAGGCTGGATCCTCTATGCCACTCCCGGGCTCCAGGTGCACCCCGAGCCCGGCCAGGCCCGGCTGCGGCCCGAGAGCGCGCGCAGCTCTGCACCCACAGGGGGCGCTCGCGTCCGACTCCGGCCCCAGACAGCGACCGGCACGCGGTTATTTACTCGCGGAAGCCGGGTCTTGTTTTGAAACTAGGGCGGCGCGGGAGGTTGCTTAGCAACCAAGCCGCGGGCGGGCCGCACCGCGCACGCGTGCTCGAGCGGCGCATTGCTGCGCACGCGCGGGGCGCCGCGTGGGGGCGCGCCGAGCGACGGTTGCTAGGGTGACGGGGATACAACATGGCGGCGGGGTCCTAACGCTCTCCGGAGGGCAGCCCCGCGGCGGCCGTGGTGCTGAGGCAGGATCCGGCCTCCGAGCGTGGAAGCGCGCTGCCCTTCCTGTCCGTTCAGGTTGCTGAGGGGTTGTGCCTGCATCCGCAGCCGGCATGCAGGGTGAGTGGGGCCCTGTGCCGGGTGGGCGAGGGGCGCCGGCCGGTCGGTGAGAGGCCGTCAACCCCGGGGGCTCGGGGCTGCGCGGGTCCGAGGCCCCCTCCGGATATTGGGGTGCGGAGGGAGTGCGTTGGCACTTCGGGAGTTGAGGGTTTGGCGCTTTTTTGTTAGTTTTTCAGTGATGGGAGTCTTGTTGGAATGTTCGACAGTATTTTATTTTTTTGGATGAAGATCTATTTTACTTATTTGAAGGGCAGAGTTACAGAGAGATCTTCCATCCGCTGGTGCATTTCCCAAACGGCTGCAGAAGGCAAGGCTGGGCCAGGCAGAAGCCGGAGCCGGGAGCTCCTCCGGGTCTCCCACGGGTGCAGGGCCAGCACCTGGGCCGTCCTCCACTGCGCTCCCGGGCCACAGCAGCGAGCTGGATGGGAAGTGGAGCAGCCGGGACTCGAACCAGCGACCATACGGGATGCCAGCACTGCGGGAGGCTGGCCCCTGCTTTATCTTATTTTCGTCGGGAACATGTCAGATGGGATGTTGTGTCTGTTGTAGAGTGCGCAGGGTCGACTCACTGTGGTTTGGTGAAACTCGATTGGATTTGATCATTCAGTGTATCCACCGCTGCCCCTTAGACCCTCATGCCCCTGTTTAGAGGCAGCCACTGTGTGTGTGTATCTGTCCCTCCCGTTGTTCTTTGTCTGGAAGGCAGAGATACAGAGCACAGAGCTCTCATCCGCTGGTTTACTTCCCAGATTTGTGCATTAGCTGGGCTGAGCCAGGCCAAGGCCAAGAGCTGGGACCTCATCCAGATCTCCCATGCGGTGCAGGGGCCCAAGGACCTGGGCCATCTTCCACTGCTCTCCCAGGCCACAGCAGAGAGCTGGATGGGAAGTGGAGCAGCCGGGACCTGAACTGGTGCCCGTGTGGGATGCCGGCGCCGCAGGCCGGGGGCTGTAGCCCACTACGCCATGCCGCTGGCCCCATCTGCCTTTCAAATAAGTAAATAAAATATTTTTAAAAACGTTTGAACGTAAATGTGACAGGGAGAGTGAGTCTCAGGAGAAAGCTGGGAGGCTGCTGGAGCCGAGCCCCCCGGCCTGCCCACTCCTGCCAGAGCCGTCCTGGCCCTCGCGGCGCGTCTTGCGTGGAGGCCGGGGCTCGGTGGTGTGGCTCCTGCCGTACGTGGAGAGCAGGGACGGGGAGGAGGTGGAGTGTCGCCAACACAGCCCAGCCTCTGCGGCGCCTCTGAGCCTTGGGCAGCGGAAGAGCTGTTCCTCGGGGAACTGCTGTGCGATGACCCCTTCAGAAGTGACTGCACCCGCGTGGCATTCTGTTCTTGCTTCTAGACTACAGAGCGGTTGGGAAGCTAGGCGAAGGGACGTTTTCTGAAGTTGTGAAGCTGCAGAGCCTGAGGGATGGAAACTACTACGCTTGCAAGCGGATGAAGCAGCACTTTGAAAGGCAGGTGCTCGCGGCCCCCAGACCGAGCCCGCGCGCTTGGATCCCAGGGCGCCTTCGTGTTGGTGGGAGCCTGGTGTTCGTCGGATGGCATGTGGGACACAAGCAGACGTCTGTGGGCAGTAGGCATGGTGGGCTAACACCGTGTTTCTCGTTCTGGAGTTTTCTCATGAGTGAGTTACCATAGTAACAGTGATTAACGGACACAGAAATGTAAGTTGTAAAAGTGCGCCTCAGTTTAAACCCTTCCTGTGTTCCTCACGGTTGTATGTGTTGGATTTAAAAAAAAATTATTTATTTACTTGAAAGTCAGAGTTACACAGAGAGAGGAGAGGCAGAGAAAGAGAGAGAGAGGTCTTCCATCCAGTGGTTCACTCCCCAATTGGCTGCAACAGCTGGAGCTGCGCTGATCCAAAGCCAGGAGCCAGGAGCTTCTTCCAGGTCTCCCACATGAGAACAGGGGCCCAAGGACTTGGGCGTCTTCTACTGCTTTCCCAGGCCATAGCAGAGAGCTGGATCAGAAGTGGAGCAGCCGGGACTTGAACAGTGCTCAAATGGGATGCCAGCACTGCAGGCGGGGGCTTTACCTGCTACGCCACAGCGCCGGCCCCTGGATTTTTATAAATCAAACCTTAGTCTATATGTCTAGGAGTTCCTTGTGATTTAGTTAGTTGTCAGCCTATTAATATATTGAAAGTAGTTTCTGGGCAGGGCTGTGTTTCTCCGTCTGCCCTGCAGGCACTGGCTTTCCTTCGCAGCAGGCCCCTGAAGCCGTCACGCGGCACGCTGACAGCGGCCCTGGATGTGAGCAGGAGGTGCTGGCCTCGTCGTGACTGTTAAACTTCTCAGGGAGAGCCTGAAGCTCAGCTTCATCATCGTCGTCAGTGTCGTCATCAACAGAATTGGAGACTTTCTACATTTCCAAGCAGTTTTTTAAACAACAGTCCCCCGGCGGAGGCAGGGCCCCCTCAGGTTTCGGGGTGTGTCCCCTGATTTCTGACTCTCCCGTCACAAGGGGAGTCCGGGCAGCACATCCTGCCAGAGGGTGAGGACGGATTCGCCACCTCAGGACATCCCGACAGAGTGGCTGTTAGGTCCTTCCTCCACCCTCCCTCCCTTTTCAGTTAAGTGCAGGTGCATACTGATGCAAATAAATGGACAAGCAAGCAAGGAAATTGGAATGAAGAGACGATTCTTCCTCATGGGAGAATTTCATTTAAAACTCATAAATGTACAAGGGATTAGGGAAATAGAGTCATCATTAGAATACAGTAGTGGGGGCCGGCGCCGTGGCTCACTTGGGTAATCATCCACCTGCGGCACCAGCATCCCATATGGACACCGGGTTCTAGTCCCAGTTGTTCCTCTTCTAGTCCAGCTCTCTGCTGTGGCCTGGGAAGACAGTGGAGGATGGCCCAAGTGCTTGGGCTCTGCACCCACGTGGGAAACCAGGAGGAGGCACCTGGCTCCTGGCTTAGGATCAGCGCAGCGCTGGCTGTGGCGGCCATTTTGGGGGGTGAACCAACGGAAGGAAGACCTTTCTCTCTGTCTTTCCCTCTCACTGTCTGTGACTCTACCTGCCAAATAAAAAAAAGAATACAACAGTAATCATTTCTGCCAGCGTGCACCTGATGAGCGCCAGTTAGCGGGGTAGGGCGGCTGCTGGGGTACCTGCAGCCCATGCTGGACACCTGGTCTGGGGCTCAGCTCCACCTCCACCTCCAGTCTCCTGCTACCCGCACCCTGTGATGCAGCAAGTGCTGGTTCAAGCACTGAGTCCCTGCTACCCAGAGGGACACCCAGATGGAGTCCTTTCTTCTTTAAAGATTTATTTGTTTTACTTGAAAGTCAGAGTTACACAGAGAGGAGGGCAGGGAGGTCTTCATCCGCTGGTTCACTCCCCAGGTGGCTGCAGTGGCCGGAGCTGCGCTGATCCAAAGCCAGGAGCCAGGAGCTTCCTCCAGGTCTCCCACGCGGGTGCAGGGGCCCAAGCACTTGGGCCATCCTCCTCTGCTTTCCCAGGCCACAGCAGAGAGCTGGATCGGAAGAGGAGCAGCCAGGTCTCAAACCAGAGCCCCCAGGGGATGCCGGCACTGCAGGCGGCAGCTTTACCCACTGTATTGCAGCGCCGGCCCAGATGGAGTTCTGACTCTTGACCTCATCCTGCCCAAGCCCTGCCAGTTGCAGCCATTTTGGGAATGAACTGGTGAACAGAAGGTCTCTCTGTCTCTGCCTTTCAGATAAAATGAAAATAAATAAAAACTAAAAAAATAAAATTTGGGGCTGGCATTCAGGCTCAGTGAGTTAAGCCACTGCTGGCATCCCCTGTCAGAGTACTGGTTTGAGTCTTAGGTCCTCTGTTCTGATGCAGCTCCCTGCTAACCTGCATGGGAACACTGCAGATTGTGGTTCAAATGCTTAGGTCCTTGCCACCGGCGTGGGAGACCCAGATGGAGTTCTGGGCTCCTGGCTTGGGCCTGGACCAGCCCTGGCTGTTGTGGTCATCTGGGGAGTGAACAGCAGGTGGAAGACCTCTCTCTCTCTCTTTCTCCCTCTTTCTCTGTCATTTTTTTCTAAATAAATGAAATCTTTAAAAACCTTACCTCCGTAAATACTAATTTTACTGACTAATGTTCATGAGTTATTGTGGAGATTCTAACATTTCTAAATTAGCAGTCCTCCTTCCAGGAGGTAGGGCTTAATTTCCCTCCCCTAGTGCCTGTCTAGCATCCTCACAACTGTCAGGGCGGGGAGAGGCGGGGCCTGGGGCGGTGCAGACCCCAGGCGGGAGAGGAGCCTCCGCTGACAGGGGCAGCCTGGGTCCTCGGTGGCTGCAGCGCTGACCAGTGCTCATGTCTGAGTGTCCACAACTGCCATTGCGGTGCTGCCACTGGGGAAGTCGGCTAAGGAGATTCTCTTCTCTCACTCTTTAAACCCCCGAATTAAAAAGCAGGCAGCCGGAGGCTGGTTCAGTGGGTAAAGCCACCGCTTGCAACCTCAGCATCCTATATGAGTGCCAGTTCGATTTCCAGCTGCTCCACTTCCAGTCTGGCTCTCTGCTAATGCCCCTGGGGATGCAGTGGATTATGGTCTAAGTACTTGGGTCCGTGGCACCCGTGTGGGAGATGTGGACCAGCGCTTGCCGTCACGGCAGCCAGTTGGAGAGTGAACCAGTGATGGAAGATCTCTCTCTTTCTCTCTCACTGTAACTCTGCCTTTCAAGTAAATAGAATAAACTTTTAAAAAATACTGATTTGGGGGCTGGCACTGTGGCATAGCAAGTAAAGCTGCCACCTATAGTACTGACATCCCATATGGGCACCGGTTCAAGTCCCGGCTGCTCCACTTTTGATCCAGCTCCCTGCTAATGTGCCTTTTAAAAGCAGCGGAAGGGCCGGCGCCATGGCTCAACAGGCTAATCCTCTGCCTTGCGGCGCCGGCACACCGGGTTCTAGTTCCGTTCGGGGCACTGGATTCTGTCCCGGTTGCCCCTCTTCCAGGCCAGCCCTCTGCTGTGGCCCGGGAGTGCAGTGGAGGATGGCCCAAGTGCTTGGGCCCTGCACCCCATGGGAGACCAGGAAAAGCACCTGGCTCCTACCATCGGATCAGCATGGTGCGCCAGCTGCAGCGGCCATTGGAGGGTGAACCAAAGGCAATGGAAGACCTTTCTCTCTCTCTCTCTCTCACTGTCCACTCTGCCTGTAAAAAAAACAAAGCAGCGGAAGATGGCCCAAAACCTTGGGCCACTGTATCCACGTGGGAGACCAGGAAGAAGCTCCCGGCTTGGATCAGCCCAGCTCTGGCAGCTGCGGCCGTCTGGGGAGCGAGCCAGTGGATGGATGGCCTCTCTGCCTCTGTGTCTTCCTCTGCGTCTCTCTAACTCTGCTTTTCAAATAGATAAATAAATTTTTAAAATTACTAATTTAGATATTTAAAACAAAAAAATGAGCAACTTAAGACAACCATAGGATATCTGGAACCGATCATATTGCTGTAAGTTTCTCTTGATAAGGGTATTGCTGCTATTTACGATTTACGGGAAGAAACAGCTTTCTACTTTCGTGTGGAAAGATGCTGTTGGTGTCATCTCTGGGGTGACATTGCTGATGACTTGTCAGATATCCCAGTGTCATAGGTACTTGACTCCCAAGATTAATGCTGTTCTTTGGTATGGATTTGTTTGTTTGTTTTAAATGATTATTTATTTGACAGATTTTCATGCACCGGTTCACTCCCAGGCTGAAGCGGTAGAGCCTGGGGGCCGGTCCAGGCCTAGCATAGGTGGCAGGGATCAGAAATGCCTGACAGGCACGTGCTGCTGCCTCGGTGCAACAGCAGGAGGGGAGCGGAGCGAGGGTCAGACGCTGGGACGCCAGATCTCCTCGCAGGCGCCGCGACCTGGTGTGCGAGGCGTCTCCAGTGGCAGCCGAATCTGCTGTTACAGTGCTCACTGGTTTTGTCCTTCAGCCACGAAGATCTTCTTTCTAGCTTTTGGAGTTCTGGAGTGTCTGTCATCATCGTTATTAAGCCATTTACTTTTATTCAGTGGAAGAGTAATGGGAAAGGTACTTGGCGCTAGCTCTCGGCGTCCATTGCTGCCGTGTTACTGCCCTCTGAACGCGTCTTCCAGGTCCCTGCACAGCTGTGTGGGTGCGTGAGGAAGGATCAGTCACGTGGGCAGCTTGGGTGGAGTTAGGAGCCTCAGCCCCGCCCCTCCAGCTGTACTTCCAGTTCTTTCTGTCTGCCTAGTAGAAGTAGAAATAGAAATCTGTGGCGATAATCCTTGTGAATGTGAAGTTCTGGTAAAATTAAACAGGGTCTCAGGAGGGACTTTAGCTCCCGAGGCTGGTTTTCCTCCTGCCCCACTTGGAGCCTCGTGCAGTGGTCTCTGCTTGCCTGCGGCCTGCAGCACAGATGGACCACGTCCTCAGGGCATCTGTTCTGCCTGTCTCCAGGGTCCCCCCTCACCTCTGTTCCCCAGAAGTGCACAGTCAAGAGGCTCTTTGGCTCCTGTCAGGGAACTGAGGCTGACAGCTGTTACGTCCCTGCCTGCCCAGTGGTGAAACCAGACGGAGCCCAGGTCTGTGTAGATCTGGAGCCAAGTCCTGTCCAGGCCCAGTGCAGACTTGGGACTGTGTGTTCCCAAGTTGTAACACTAAATGGTCCTTAAGGGACCTTGGCAAAAACAAAGTCTGCTGTGTAAGATTATAAAAAACCAAAAACCAAAGGCAAGAAAGTCATGGTTTACTCTAAAGCTTTTTTTTTTTTTTTTTGACAGGCAGAGTGGACAGTGAGAGAGAGAGAGAGACAGAGAGAGGAAGGTCTTCCTTTTTGCCGTTGGTTCACCCTCCAATGGCTGCCGTGGCTGGCGTGCTGCGGCTGGTGCACCGTGCTGATCCGATGGCAGGAGCCAGGTGCTTCTCCTGGTCTCCCATGGGGGTGCAGGACCCAGGGACTTGGGCCATCCTCCACTGCCCTCCTGGGCCACAGCAGAGAGCTGGCCTGGAAGAGGGGCAACTGGGACAGAATCCAGGGCCCCGACCGGGACTAGAACCTGGTGTGCCGGCGCCGCAGGTGGAGGATTAGTTTGTTGAGCCGCGGTGCCGGCCTCTAAAGCCTTTTGATTGTTATTTATAAAAGAATATAATATGGGAAATTTCAAACATATACGAAGTAAACAGTAATGAAGCCCAGGTACCAGCAGCGAATGGACAGTCATGAAGCCCAGGGACCAGCAGCGAATGGACAGTCATGAAGCCCAGGGACCAGCAGAGGAACCGAGAGCCCTGTGCTTTTCGTTTAGTCTGTGCCTCCTCCACCCTGTCCCATCCCCTGGTCGGTCATTACGCTGTGTCTTGACGCACGTTAATGTGGCTGCTACCGTGAGCTCTGTGGGCTGGAACAGGGCAGCTCAGACAGCGGACGTTCACGTCTCACAGCTCCAGAGCCTGGGGTGTCCAGAGGAACGCACTGGCCGATCTGGTGTCTGGTGGGGACGCGTCCTGATTGTCAGATGACCTGGCAGAGAGCAGAGAGGGAGGAAGCAGACGTTCTTTATCAGGATGCTGATCCAGTGTGAAGGCCCTGCCCGGGGTGACCTACTGCGCTCCGCACGCCACGTCCTTGCTGGACGCCGCTGGGGTTGGGGTCTCAGGATGAGGATCTTCAGGGGGGCAGACGTGCAGACCTAGCATTGTACTAGTGTTTTTTTTTTTTTTCCAAGGTGAAACTTACATGAATGGAAGGGTACATAGCTTAGCTACATTTTGGCAAATCTATATTCATATGTAATCAAGCTATAGAACATTTACATCTCTTTAGAAAGTTCCCTTGTATCTCTTCAGTTGATTTCACAGCCCCATGCCAGGTATCCACCATTCTATTTTTTTCCTTTATCCTTATTCATTTATTTATTTATTTTTTTGACAGGCAGAGTGGACAGTGAGAGAGAGAGAGAGAGAGAGAAAGGTCTTCCTTTGCCGTTGGTGGCCAATGGCCACTGCGGCTGGCGCACCGCGCGGATCCGAAGGCAGGAGCCAGGTGCTTCTCCTGGTCTCCCATGGGGGGTGCAGGGTCCAAGCACTTGGGCCATCCTCCACTGCCCTCCTGGGCCACAGCAGAGAGCTGGCCTGGAAGAGGGGCAACCAGGACAGAATCCAGCGCCCCGACCAGGACTAGAACACAGTGAGCCGGCGCCGCAGGCAGAGGATTAGCCTAGTGAGCCACAGAGCCGGCCCTATCCTTTTTTTTTTTTTTTTTTTTTAAGATTTATTTATTTGAAAGTCAGAGTTACACAGAGAGGAGAGGCAGAGAGACGGAGAGGGAGACGGTGGGGGAGAGGGAGGGGGAGGGAGAGTGGTGTCTTCCATCTGCTGGTTCACTCCCCAGATGGCCGCAATGGCTGGAGCTCACCCAATCAGGAGCTTCTTCTGGGTCTCCCACGTGGGTACAGGGGCTCAAGCACTTGGGCCATCTTCCACTGCTTTCCCAGGCCACAGCAGAGAGCTGGATTGGAAGTGGAACAGCCGGGACTCAAACCATAGCCCTATGAGATGCCAGTGCTTCAGACCAGGGCTTTAACCCATTGTACCACAGTGCCAGCCCCTAGATAGGTTTTACAATTAGTTTTTCCAGGCCGGCGCTGTGGCTCACTTGGCTAATCCTCCGCCTTGCGCCGGCACACCGGGTTCTAGTCCCAGTCAGGACACCATATTCTGTCCCGGTTGCCCCTCTTCCAGGCCAGCTCTCTGCTGTGGCCCGGGAGTGCAGTGGAGGATGGCCCAAGTGCTTGGGTCCTGCACCCCATGGGAGACCAGGAAAAGCACCTAGCACCTGGCTTCAGATCAGTGTGGTGCGCTGGCCGCAGCGGCCATTAGAGGGTGAACCAACGGGTAAAGGAAGACCTTTCTCTCTCTCTGTCTCTCTCTCACTGTCCACTCTGCCTGTCAAAAAATAAAAAATTTTTAAAAATTTTTAAAAAATCAGTTTCTCCAAGTATATGGATTGCTATCCATTTTCTTTCTTCCTTTCTTCTTTTATTTCCTTTCCTTTCTCTAATTTTACTTTTTTGAAAGGCAAAGTTACAGAGAAAAACAGAGATCTTCCATCTGCTGGTTCACTCCCCAAATGACTGCAGTGGCCAGGTGACTGTGCCAGGCTGAAGCCAGGAGCCTGGGACTTCTTCAGGGTCTCCCACATGGGTGCAGGGGCCCAAGAACTTGGGCCCTCTTCCATTGCTTTCCCAGGCCACAGCATAGAGCTGGAGTGGAAGTGGAGCAGCCATCCTGTGTGGGATGCCAGCGCTGCAGGCAGTGAGTAACCCAACTGCAGCACAGCGCCAGCCCCTCCTTACGTACCTGAACAGAACGTTTGCAGTTGCTGAGAACCTTGGCCTATAAATGTCAGCTGGGCCGAGGTAGTTGTTACTGCATGTAGGGTCTTGTGTGACCGCTAGTTATGTGAGATTGTTTTAAAGATGATAGGAGAGGGATATTGAAATCTCCCCTTTTTTTCCAGTAGTTCAGTTTTTACTTTTTGTACTTTGACATTTTATTATTTAACACATACTTGTTTATGATTGTCATGCCCTCTCATGTATTGACCCTCTTATATCATAATGAGTAATACTTTTTAAAATAGTTTTATCTGTTTTGTCTAATATTAACATAACCAGTTCTTCTCCCCCTTCATCTTAATTGGAGACTTTCTTCTTTCATATCGTATTGGTTAGGTAAGCTTGGTATCCATAAAATCCTTTGAGTAAACTGAAATGTTGAAATGTTAGAATTGATCCAGGAAGCGTTGGCTTAAACATAGGTAAACTGCTTCCTTTGTTTTTTGATCCAACTTGAAGCGCAGCCCTCTGAGCGCCTGCTCCTCCAGCTTTGTGAACGTGAAATGTCCTCAGGAGCCTTCCAGAGAAACACTGCTCTGTGGGACAGGTTTGGGAAGGCTGTTCCCAGATTATTAGGAGGTGCTGGCTCTGTGCAGGGTGCTGGGGGAGGAGCTAAGGAGGCGTGAGAGGATGGGACAGCCAGACAAGGCTGGTCTGGTCCCTGTCCACACCATGTGGCTGCGGTGGTTATTAGAATATTAAGCAGCTCGTAGTCTGGTTGGTAGCAACAGCAGTCTTGCGCCTCCTGCCTGCTGCCTGGCCCCTTGCCCAGGGTGCCCCAGAACCCCGAGGGTACTGCCCGGCTCAGCCTGATGCACTGAAAGCTGTGCACCAGACTAGAACCCGGTGCCCATATGGGATGCCGGCGCCGCAGGCGGAGGATTAACCAAGTGAGCCATGACACTGGCCCAAGATTAATTTCTTTATTTGTAAGACAGTGTGACAGAGAGAGGGCTAGTTCACTCCCCTATTAGATAGTTGCAACATTCTCTGATTGGCACTTGACCCGGGGTACTAGCTGCTAATATTCTGAGTACCATGCAGGGTGTGAGAGAGAATGTAGGGATAGCAGTGAATAAGGGGCCTGAAGCTTTGGGGCAGAAATATCCTTACACTCACACCTTCGAGCTGTTCTTACATGGCAGTACTTCAGAAAGTTCGTGAGAGGGACCAGCGATGTGTTGTAGCGGGTGAAGCCGCCACCTGTGATGCTGGCATCCCATGTGGGCACCCGTCGAGTTCTGGCTGCTCCACTTCCTATCCAGCTCTCTGCTAATGCACTTGGAAAAGCAGCAGAAGACGAGTCAAGTTCTTGGGCCCCTGCACCCACGTGAGAGACCCAGATGGGGCTTCTGGCTCCTGGCTTTAGTCTGGTCTAGCCCCTGCCATTGCAGGCATTTAGGGAGTGAACCAGTGGATGGAAGACCTACCCCCCCCCCTCTCTCTCTTTCTTCTTCCCTCTCTCTAACTCTGCCTTTCAAATAAATAAATAATTAAAAAAAAAAACATGGGAAATGCATATTATGGAAACATATTGGGGCCAGCAGTGTGGCATAGCGGGTAAAGCCGCCACCTGCAGTGCTGGCATCCCATATGGGCACCAGTTCGGGTCCTGGCTGCTCCACTTCCAATCCAGCTCTCTGCTGTGGCCTGAGAAAGCAGTAGAGGATGGCCCAGGTCCTTGGGCTCCTGCATCCACGTGGGAGACCCAGAGAAAGCTGCTGACTCCTGGCTTCAGATCAGCGCAGCTCTGGCCATTGTGGTCAATTGGGGAGTGAACCAGTGGATGGAAGACCTCTCTTTCTCTGCCTCTCCTCTCTCTCTGTAACTCTTTCAAATAAATAAATAAATCTTTTTAAAAAATTCTATGGACTTAAAATATTCTTTGCACCACTATAAGTTTATCTTTTTAAAAATTTATTGATTTGAGAGACAGAGGGACAGACAGAGCTGCCATCTGCTGATTCAGTCCCAGGTGTCTAAGGCAGAGTTAGGAGCTGGGGATGCAACGCAAGTCTGCCACGGTTACTTGAGCCATCACTTGGCTCCCAGATCTGCAGTAGCAAGGAGCTGGAATTAGTAGTTGGA
>CM027391.1:37932960-38007151 GCA_015711505.1 Sylvilagus bachmani | reverse complement strand
CGGGGCACCGGATTCTGTCCCGGTTGCCCCTCTTCCAGGCCAGCCCTCTGCTGTGGCCCAGGAGTGCAGTGGAGGATGGCCCAGGCGCTTGGGCCCTGCACCCCATGGGGAGACCAGGAAAAGCACCTAGCTCCTGGCTCCTGCCATCGGATGAGCGCGGTGCGCCGGCCGCAGCGCACCGACCGCGGCAGCCATTGGAGGGTGAACCAACGGCAAAGGAAGACCTTTCTCTCTGTCTCTCTCTCTCGCTGTCCACTCTGCCTGTCAAAAAAAAAAAAAAAAAAAAAAGGTCTTAAGATTTTTTTTTTAATTTCGAGCTAGGACTCTGAACCAGCACCCATACCCTCTATGCTACAACACCAGCCCCTAAATTGGAAAAACAAAAAGTAACAACTAAAACATATATCTTGGAAATTTTTTTTTCTTTTTTTTTTTCTTTTTTTTAATTTTTTTTTTTGACAGGCAGAGTGGACAGTGAGAGAGAGAGACAGAGAGAAAGGTCTTCCTTTGCCGTTGGTTCACCCTCCAATGGCCGCCGCGGTCGGCGCGCTGCGACCGGCGCACCGCGCTCATCCGATGGCAGGAGCCAGGTGCTTCTCCTGGTCTCCCATGGGGTGCAGGGCCCAAGCACCTGGGCCATCCTCCACTGCACTCCTGGGCCACAGCAGAGGGCTGGCCTGGAAGAGGGGCAACCGGGACAGAATCCAGTGCCCCGACCGGGACTAGAACCCGGTGTGCCGGCGCCGCAAGGCGGAGGATTAGCCTGTTGAGCCACAGCGCCGGCCCTTTTTTCTTTTTTTTTAATAAAGCTTTTATTTAAAGAATATAAATTTCCAAAATACAGTTTATAGATTACAATGGCTTCCCCCCCCCCATAACTTCCCTCCCACCCACAACCCTCCCCTTTCCCACTCCCTCTCCCCTTGCATTCACATATATCTTGGAAATTAAAGTCAAGTCAAATGTGACAGCTCTCAACAAGGCAGAACTGTGGGGCCGGGTGTGCAGTGCTGAGTTTCGAGGTGATAAACGTGGGGGGGGGGGCGGTGGCTGACACAGCATTGCCTGGGCACTGCTGCCCACTCGTGTGTCAGCCGCAGCTGTCTGTGGAGGAGGGGGTGTGGGTGAGAGCGCCTGCCGCCCTGCACTGCTGTCCAGCTGGGAGATGTCCATCTGCGTGACAGGGAGGACTGCGGGATCTACAGACGAGCAGAGCAGGAGGCTCTCGGCGCTGTGGGCACTGCCATCAGTGCAATGCCGTGGAATTCTAAGTGAATCCAGGCCAGGATGGAGCCGTAAAGGCTTATTTACTTATTTGGAAGGCAGAGTTAGAGAAAGGGAGAGACAGAGATCTTCCGTCTGCTGGTTTGCTCCCCAAATGGTTGCAATGGCTGGGCTGGGCCAGGCTGAAGCCATGTACCGGGAACTCTATCTGGGTCTCCCACGTGGGTGCAGGGGTCCCAGGCACCTGAGCCATCCTCTGCTGCTTTCCCAGGCGCATTAGCAGGAGTTGGATCAAAAGTGGAACAGCCAGGACTTGAACTGGCACCCATATAACTCCTGCATCACAGTGCCAGCCTCAAGGGCAGGACTCTTAAAATGTTTACTTTGAAGACACAATCCATATTTCCTGAAACTACTTAGGATTATTTGGAACAGAGGAACTAAGATTTCATGTTGTTAAATCCAAGTGGGTTGCATTTTTATGGCAAGAAGGGGCCGTGTGCCACTGGTGACCACATGTGCCTGTCTCCTTGATTGCGCAGGGAGAAGACACCCACTGCCAGAGAAGAGAGTCATGCACTATGTGTACCAGCTCTGCCGGTCCCTTGATCACATGCACAGGTGCAGGGAATGGCACAGCAGATGCAACTGGGATTCAGGAGTTTGAGTCCGTGAGGTGCAGTTAACTCTGCTTCCTTTCCCACTGCATGCAGGAACGGCATATTTCACAGAGACGTCAAACCCGAAAATATACTAATAAAGGTAAGGGCTGTGGTGGGCAGGCGGGGGCGTCAGAGTCCAGGTGAACACCAGCTGCCGGCTCGTGTGCTTCAGCCCCAGAAGTTGTGCCGCGCATGCACCGTTTATTTCCCTCCCGGTTTGGAAAGCAGGTCTGTTTAACAGCTCCACCACCCCAACTAACTGCACACCTGCCAGAATGCGGGATGCCCTTCTCGCGCCAGACGGAAGCTGACCCGTGCACGTGGGGCAGGCAGGGCCTGAGTTCAGGTCGGTCTCGCTCCCAAGCACCTACAGTGCCATGTGCTGTTGCCCACGTGTCTGCCTTGCTCTCAGCCGAGTGCCGCGGGCTGGTAGCTAAGAGAGCCCGAGTGGGTGAGCCGAGCCCTGGGTACAGCCCACCGACTGCTCGTGGCGTGCACCCGCAGTGGCACACTGCTGCTGGGAGTGATCCAAGGCTGCCGACACTGGAAGTAGATGCAAAACGTGGCCAGAGTGCCCGCACGTGTGGCGCTTCCTCACCCCGGGGGCACAGCTAGGGCAGGCGCACAGCTCTGTGAAACGGCCACGGTGGAGTGATGCCGCCTGTCCCCGCTCCCCTGCAGCAGGACGTCCTGAAATTAGGGGACTTCGGCTCCTGCCGGAGCGTCTACTCCAAGCAGCCGTACACGGAGTACATCTCCACCCGCTGGTACCGGGCCCCGGAGTGCCTCCTGACCGACGGCTTCTACACGTACAAGATGGACATGTGGAGCGCCGGCTGCGTGTTCTACGAGATTGCCAGGTAGCGGCCTCCGAGCGGGAGGGCAGCGAGGCAGGTGGCTGTGGGCCGCACACCCTGTGCGCTGGTGGTGGAGTTAACTTGGTTCCCTGTGCCTTTTTGTCAAACGCTCTTCCTCACTCCCCACGGAGGACCACCCCAACACAGCCCAGCCCATGTTGAGGCCTCTCTGCCAGGCTTGACCGGAGAGGAGTGATGGACAGGCATCCTGTGTGGAGGGCTGGCCTGCAGGAGTGCGGGCAGGTGGGCAGGCAGTGCCAGGCCTCCTCCGTGGGGCAGGGTTCCCAGGCTGCACACGGGAGGATGAGGCCCTGCCAACTCCCCCAGCCCGGGGGCTTCTTGGTGGGAAGGGGCAGTGGCCCAGCGGGAGGGCGAGGCTTTGTCGCCCGGGGCTGAGTGGGAGTGGCCCCTTTCGCCCAGGCTGACTCCTGAGGGCAGGTGGCAGTGACACATCAGGACGTGGGGCTTGTCTGGTCTTTGGATTCTAGGTCATTTGTATTAATAATTTGGTAATGTGGCGATTTCGCTGAAACCCAAAGTGCCGATAGACACTCCTGTTCCGTGTGCTGCAGCCCTTGAATGACTTGGGAAAGGTGTCGAAGGACTTGGATCCTGGGACAGTGGCTCGTGCCCGAAACGTGGAGCAGTCGGCGGGGCATCAGCCGCCGGTGCCCCAGCTCCCCGCTCAGAGCTGGTTCCTACCTGCCCCATCTTCCTCCCGAGTTCTGGCCACGCTCTGCCTGGTCCTCACGTGGAGGCTCACACTCTGGGTCTGATGTGAATTGAGTTCATGCAGAGCTAGAATCTTGCACCCACAATTCCAAACGCCCTAAAAGCTCTGAGAACGAAAACCTTTCCTGGAGCTCATTTGTTAGCCAGAGCTCACCTGACTCGTCCTGGATTTGTCACATCACCTGGGCAGACGGGAGGCCAGTCCTGGCGGCTGTCGTGTTTGTGTGGCTGTCACGGCGCGCCGTGAGGACGCAGGGTGTGCAGAGGCAGGGGCGGAGTCTCTCCAGGACTGGTGCGCTTCCCCGCGTGTCCAGGGGTGGGAGCCAGCCTGGCCCAGGGCGCCACAGCCCTGCCCACCACAGTGCCCCTGTGCGCTTCCAGCCTGCGGCCCCTCTTCCCTGGGACCAATGAACTGGACCAAATCTCAAAAATCCACGATGTCATCGGCACGCCTGCGCAGGAGACCCTCACCAAGTTCCAACAGTAAGTATGGGGTGGGCTCTGCGAGCTGGACATGGACCCTCTCCTCTGTCCACCCACGCCCGTCTCCACGATGTCCACTCAGCCCCTTGCTCACCGGGGCTCCCTCGTACCACTAGGGCAGCAGGTGTGTGGGCTGCGGCGGCTGCTCAGCCTGGCCCGGCACTCCTGGCGCTTTGCTGAGGTGGTTTTTCTGGGGCCTCTCGGAGATTTCTGAGCCCCAGGGTCATGGTGTGGTCACCTGCTGTGCCGGCCACGCGGACACCCACACAGAACGGGTGCTGCCGGGCTTGGAGGCTGCCACAGGGGGCGGGGCGGGGGGTGAGCAGCACCTGGCAACTCGCAGCCCCCGGGACGGTCAGGAGGCCGCAGCTGTGCCAGGATCTGCTGTCTGTAGTTCTCTAATTCATCTCACGTGGGAAGGAGACTGTCTTACATTTATTGTTGAACGGACTCACACCACCCCTAATAGGCTTAATGTTTTAGGTTCACCACAGAATTGAATGTTTGGAGAGTCCTGTGCTCCCGTCCCCCACGCACAGCCCCGGGCCCCCAGCATGGCCAGCTGTGGCACTGGGTGGCACACATGGACGCCTCCCAGACTGTCAACTTCTGTGCAGATCCTTTAGGGCCAGGATAATGGGCCAGCCCAGTGCTCCAAGTGATGCCATGACCGTGTTACCATTGGGCTTTTAATGCAGGTCGAGAGCTATGAATTTTGATTTTCCTTTTAAAAAGGGGTCAGGAATACCTCTGCTGACGGCAAATCTCTCCCCACAATGCCTCTCTCTCCTGCATGCCATGGTGGCCTACGACCCCGACACACGAATCGCTGCCCACCAAGCCCTGCAGCACCCCTACTTCCAGGAGCAGAGGTAGGCTGCCTGGGCCTCTGCCTGCCATGGGGGGCCTGGGCCCGTGGGGCACACAGGGGCTAGGGACCTGGCTCGGGAGCCACCAGTGGTCCGCAGAACAGCTCTCTGCGTCCTGAACAGTGGCTGGTGCCTCACAGGCCGCTGTTTCCCCAAGTGGGCTGGAGGAGCCTGGCCAGTGTCACCCAGTGACAGTGCAGATGCGTGCAACTGGGGAGCACTGTGGGTGTGCATCCGAGTGGTGCCGCGCCTCTGTGTGTGCAGCTTGGAGGCGAGCTTGGTCCCCAGGGGCGGCGCAGGCCCCTGGCAGCACGGTGCCCATGGTTCAGGGAGCCCTCTCTGCTCCTGGGCCAGAACCGGGCTGGCTGAGCTGGGAGAGGAAAAGGCCTCCTCCCGATAGCTCGCTCGGGGTGGAGAAAGTAGGTGGTGGCCGCAATTCGGGCACACCTGAGACGGGTGGAGGGCAGGCTGCGCCCTGCAGGGCCTCATGGTGGCTCCCCTCCTCCCCTCCCTGCAGGGCAGCAGAGAGACAGGCTCTGGCTGGCCATAGAAGAGCTGCCTTCCCAGAGCACGCTGGGGCCCCGGAACCACCCAGTCACGGCTGGCCGATGGCTAAGGAGGGCAGGAAGCAGGTACCGCGTGGGATTGGCCGGTGGGACTAGCCCTGCCCGGCAGGGACTGGATGCCTCGGCTGGCCGGGCCCTCTCTGAGGATGCCTCCTGTGGGTGGCAGGCTGACACTGGGCCTGAGTCCCTCGCCCATTCAGGACCCTGGTTCAGATTGCTCAGGCCCTTTCTTCCCCACCAGAGGGGGGTCGTGAGCAGGCCCAGAGGAGGCCCTGACACGGTCTCTGCACACTGCCAACGCCAAGCCTCTGCCAAAGCCCCGTGCAGGTGCACCTCATTGTGCCCTCAGGCCGCGGCCTGGCCCAGTTGCCCTCCTAGCCAGTGGCGTGTCCCCCAGCTGGGCCGCCCGCCCTGTCTGCACCGGGCCACAAGCCCCCGTGAGCAGGGCAGGCTCCCAGAGTGCCGTCCCGTGAGCAGAGGTCCTGCACACCTCTGGGTTACAGACGCTGGCTTCCTTCTGCCCATGGTGTGCTGGCGCCCACGTGGCTTCCTCACTGTCTCCCCAGCTCTGTGGTTCTGCCAGCACCAGGCTCTGGTGGTGACATGCTGTCCTTCACTCACTTCTGCCATCCTGACGTCACGCGGCCTTCCCAGCACGGATTTCATACCTTGTTTCTTAGCTTGAGGCACAGACAAGCAGTAGCTGCAAGCTGGTTCACTCCCCAGATGCCGTGTGGGTGGGGGCTGGGCCAGGCTGCAGCTGGGAGCCTGCAACTCCACGCGGGTCTCCGAGTGGGCGGTGGGAACGCGGGTGCTGGAGCCCAGGGCGCTTGCTGGCAGGCAGCTGGGGTCTCTGGACTCCGCGCAGAGCCGGGACTTGAACCCAGATGTTATGTGGGCATCCTCCCTGTGAGCTGAGACAGATCCGAGGGCACTCCAAACAGCACGTGGAAAATTGAAGTTCAAAGATGTTTATTTTGGTGCCCAAAACCTTTGTACTGCACACACTCTTGAGGGGTGCTCCTGCACCCTGCCGGGTGCTGCGTCCCCACCACTTGGATGTCGGAAAGGCAAACTCGCAGGGACCCCCTCTCCCGAGCTTCCCCCCAGACTCACTCCCTCCCTGTGCCCCTCCCATGACCTCCCCTCGAGGGGGCGAGCAGGACCTGGCCGGTGGGCTCCCGGCCCGTGGGCTCCCGGCCCGTGGCACAGACCTCGCCATCAGCAAGCCCCGGGGCCACCTTTGTCTTCCTCACCTCAGCTCCTGCCTCTGCCCACAGGGCTCTCTGCTGGGCCCCCCTTGAGGCACTGCTGTACCCCGCGGTCTCAGCTCCAGTCACATCGGGCCGGATGGGCACGCACGGCTGCCCCGGGGGGCTGCGGGGCTGTGTTCTGGGCAGACTGGACCCTGCCTTTTACATTCCACAGTTTTCACAGCGGCAGACTTGTTTTTCCCAAACAGTGCCAACGCCATTTGTAGTTCAGGAGCTTTAGCAAAGCAAGCCTGGGCAGGCTTGGGCACAGGATGGCGGCGCGAGAGCCGGAGGCCGCGGTCACCTGTCAGGTCACCTTTGTGACGGGAGGCCGCCTCTCTCAGCCCCCCCCCCCCCGGGTGCTGACTGCAGTGGCTGCACCAGGGTGGCCCAGTCCAAGGGCACGCCCCGTCTGGGAGACTGGGTGTGAGTTCTGCCTCTCCTGCGGGCCCCGGGCCCCGTGCTGGCAGTCACAGCTGGGCCGCGGCGGTGCAAGGAGCCCACGTCGCTCTTCCTGGTGTGCGTGGGCGGCCGCTGCAGGCTCACTGGCCCTTCCTTCCATTTCCAGAAGGTGGCCCTGAAGCAAGAGGACGCCCAGCCCCGGAGAGCAGGCCCAGGCTACATCACGGAGCTGCCCCCGCTGCAGCTCCCGGCAGTGACCAAACTGTCCTCGCACTCCAGCCCCGCGCTGGGTGCCAGGGGTGCGAGCGGGACGGTGCCCCTGCTGAGACCCCTGCAGCGCCGCTGGCCCGACAAGCAGGTAGCTCCTCGCAGCCGCTCCCCGGGCTGCCCGCCGGGCCCTTGCAGCCCCCGACTCAGTGTCCCCGCTTCCCTTCACAGAGGGACGCCCGCAGGGACGCGAAGCCTCACCTGAAGCCCTGGCGCCTGCCCGCCATCGACAGGAAAGGTGGCGGGTGCTGAGCAGCGTGGCGCCCGCCTCGCACGGCGCCTGCCTCGCAGCGCCAGGCCCTGGCTCCCCGCGGGGGGTGGAGGCTGGGGCTGCAGAAGGCCGGGGTGGCCTGCCTGCACGAGCACCCCGAAGCCGTGGGACTGCATGCTCCCCGCTGGGACGCTCCCTTGGAAAACCACCTCCCCTTGGCCTCATTGTCCCAAGGAAGAGTTTGAGGGCGAGGGGAAATTTTGTAACTGTGTGTGAATCAAAACAGGGCCTGGGCTGCATGCAGCGTGGCCTGGGGTGGGGTCTGCTGTCAGCCTCCACCTGCAGGCACCTTTGCACCCTGGCGCCCCCCCCCCCCCCGCTGCCCGCGCCCTCCCCTGATTCTATTAAAGAGCGAGCACCTCTGTGTCCTCATCATGCTTTAGCGTCTTAGGGTAACAAATTGTGTCCAGAGACTGCAAACTCCATAAAGGAATAAAGTCAGGCTTGTCCCGTCCGGGGCGCCCGGGCTGCGCCCCAAGAGCCGCCCCAGGCGAGCTGCCTGAGGGGTCTTTTCCAAGCACGGGGCCTGGAGACAGCGACGGAGTGCGTGTTCCTCCTCCTCATCTCAAACTGAACAATACGAGAAAAGCTAGACTTCCAGGCTAGGGTTCACTCTCCCCGTTCCCTCTGGGGACAAACCCGTGGCCCCTTCCTGCGTCCTGCGTCCTGCTCCCAGGGGCGGGCACAGGAAAGCGAGGGGTGGAGCACCCGACCTGGGCCACGCAGGGGCACCGGAGCCCAGGAGGAGCAGACGCAAGACCAGCAGCGAGGCTGGCGTGGGCGGGGAGGCCGGGGAGCAGCTTCCTGTTGCACCCATTTGAGAGCCTGGTGTGGCTGCAGGGGCCTGACCGGGGGTGTCTGCCATTCCTGTGAGGGCCCCAGAGCTGCAGCCAGGTCACGGGCACGCAGGTGGCAGGAAGGGCAGAGACCTGCGGGACGGGCACGCTGCCTGTGAGCTGCCGGGGGAGGCTGCCCGGGACCCGTGTTCTGAGCGCCGGCTCTAAGTTGGGCATACTTAGAGTACCACATGTCTGCATTTACCAGAGTTCTTACCCCTGCCAGGGTGTCGGCTATGAAGGGAAAGGGGTCAAATTCTGCATCCCTTTGATTTTTTTTTTTAATTTAAAAAATGTTTTGCTGGCACTGTGGCATAGCAGGTAAAGCCACCCCCTGTAGTGCTGGCATCCCATATGGGCGCCGGTTCGTGTCCCGGCTGCTCCACTTCTGATCCAGCTCTGCTATGGCCTGGGAGAGCAGTAGAAGGTGGCCCAAGTCCTTGGGCCCCTGCACCCACAGGGGAGACCTGGAAGAAGCTCCTGGCTCCTGGCTTTGGCTTGGCACAGCTCTGGCTATTGCAGCCAATTGGGGGAGTGAACCATCAATGGAAGACCTCTCTCTCTCTCTCTCCCCCTACCTCTCCCTTTCTCCCTCCCTCCCTGTCTCCACCTCTCTCTCTGTAACTCTTTCAAATAAATAAATAAACCTTTAAAACAAATGTTTTAAAAGATTTATTTATTTGAGTTACCCAGGGTGGGCGGGGAGGCAGAGACAGAGATCGATCTTCCATCTGCTGGTTCACTCCCCAGATGACCGAAACAGCCGAGGCTGTGCCAGGTGGAAGCCAGGAGCCAGGAGCTTCTTCTGGGTCTCCGAAAAGGGTGGCAGAGCCCCAAGCACTTGGGCCATCCTCCACAGCTTTGCCAGGTGCATCAGCAGGGGGCAAGATTGGAAGTGGAGCAGCCGGGACTTGAAGCAGCCACCACCGCGGGATGTCAGCATCAAAGGTGGCAGCTTAGCCCATTGCACCACAGTGCTGCCCCTCCCCTTTATCACATGTATTTATTTGCAAGGCAGAGTGGTAGAAAGAGGGAGAAGCAGAGGTCTTCCATCTGCTGGTTCACTCCCCAAATGTCTGCAAGAGCCGGGGATGGGCCAGGCCAAAGCCAGGAGCCTGGGACTCCATATCCAGCTCTCATGTGGGTGCAGGAGCCCAAGTACTTGGGTCATCTTCAGCTTTCCCAGGTGCATTGGCAGGGAACTGGATCAGACATGGAACAGCCAGACCTGAACCAGCGCCCATATGGGATGCTACACAGCTGAGCCACAATGCTAGCCCCACTTTTTTAAAAAAATATTTGAAAGGCAGAGTGACACACACGCAGTGATAACTTCCTGGCCTCCCCAAATGGCCACCAGCAGTTACTGGGCCAGGACAAAGCCAGGACTAGAACTCCATCTGGGTCTCCATGTGGGCGGCAGAGGCCCCACATGCTTCTCCTGTCTCCTGCTATCTTCCCAGGCGCATTAACAGGAAGCTGGAAATGAAGTGGAGCAGCAGCACTCCAATATGTGAATGTATATTTAAAAATGTATTTATTTGAAAGAGCTACAAAGAGAGACAGAGGTCTTCCATCCATTGGTTCACTCCCTAAATGGCTACAACAGCCGGAGGTGTGCCGATCCAAAGCTAGGAGCCAGGAGCTTCCTCGGGTCTTTCCACAAGAGTGCGGGGGCCCAAGCACTCGGGCCGTCTTCCACTGGTTCCCCAGGTCTTTAGCAGAGCTGGATTGGCAGTGAAGCAGCCAGGACTTGAACCAATGCCCATGTGGCACACCGGCACCACAGGCAGATGCTTAATCTACTGCGACACAGTACTGGCCCTAGTACTCCAGTATTTTTTTTAGATTTATTTATTTATTTGAAAGGCAGAGTTCCAAAGAGACAGAGGTCTTCCATCTGCTGGGTCACTCCCCAAAATGGCCGCAATGGCCGGAGCTGGTGCAAATCAAAGCCAGGAACCAGGAGCTTCTGGGTCTCCCACGCAGGTACAGGGGCCCAAGGACTTGGGCCATCTTCCACTGCTTTCCTAGGCCACAGCAGAGAGCTGGATCGAAGTGGAGCACCCAGGACTCGAACTGGTGCCCATATGGGATGCTGGCACTGCAGGCAATGGCTTTACCCGCTACACCACAGCGCCAACTCCAGCAGTCCAATATATATTTTTTTAAAGATTTATTCATTTATTTATTTGAAAGTTAGAGTTACATGGATAGAGGAGAGGCAGAGAGAGAGAGAGAGAGAGAGAGAGAGAGAGAGGTCTTCTGCCCGCTGGTTCACTCCCCAGATGGCCACAATGTTCGGAGCTTCGCTGATCAGGAGCCAGGAGCTTCTTCCGTTCTGCCACGCAGGTGCAGGGGCCCAAGGACGTGGGCCATCTTTCACTGCATTCCCAGGCCATAGCAGAGAGGTGGATTGGAGCAGCCGGGACTAGAACTGGTGCCCATATAGGATGCTGACACTTCAGGCCAGGGCGTTAACCCGCTGTGCCACAGCGCTGGCCCCAAGTCCAATATTTTAACACACTCAGATCCCCTCCTGTGGCTTCCTTCAGGCAGGAAGAGACAGAATGAGTGGCTGAGGGGACGACTAGAGGGCAAGTTCCAGACGCGATGTCCAAAGGCACCTGTGGCTCACTTGCAGGCATCCGGCCCCGCACGGGCGGGGGTCCTGACACCCGGCACAGAGCCTGCAGTCGGCAGTCAGCTGCCTCAAATGTGCACACACCTGGTGTCGGCAGGAAGCTCGTTCCTAAGTGTGTTTTATGAGCTCGGTTTCAATAGGCCCTGCTGACGCACGTGCATTTGGTGTACTGCTTAAGAAGCTGTTGGGGGGCTGGCACTGGTGCAGCGGTTAACGCCCTGGCCTGAAGCGCCGGCATCCTATATGGGCACCGGTTCTAGTCCCGGCTGCTCCTTTTCCAATCCAGCTCTCTGCTGTGGCCTGAGAAAGCAGTAGAAGATGGCCCACGTCCTTGGGCCCCTGCACCCACATGGGAGACCTGGAAGAAGCTCCTGGCTCCGGCCATTACGGCCATCTGAGGAGTGAGCCAGCGATGGAAAACCTCCCTCTCTCTGTAACTCTTTCAAATTAAGAAAATTAGTCTTAAAAAGAAAAAAAGCAGCTGCTGCTTGGGACGCTGGCATCCCACACTGACGTTGGGTCCTAGCCACCCATATCAAAGACCCGGATGGAGGGTGCGGCACAGCTTCAACCCGGCCCAGCCCCACGCATCTGGGGACTGAAGCAGTGGGCACGGAGCTCTTAGACTCTGAAACCAGTTTTTGTTACTGAGACTTAGTATTTCGTATTAACTTTCTGGAAGGCTCACACCACAGGGCACGTCCCAGAGAACAGGCCCTGGGGGCAGCTGGAGTCGCGGAGCAGGGTCAGCCCCCGGGGCCCGACTGTGACCGGTCCTTCCACGTGGACCATTCACAGAAATGACGAACACCCAGCAGGCCTCTCCAAGGCCCGAGATGACCTGGAGGTGCCCCAAGCTGAACGAGATCCCTCAGAGAGCCATGCCTTGGGCGCTGGCGCGTTCTGGGCCTGGGCTCGGCTCCAGGGAGCTGGCGGGCAGAGGGCACCAGTGCACAGCCCATGGGCCATCCCAGCCGCTGCTTCACGTCTCCCAGTACGTAACAGAGCCTTTTCCTACTCACCTTCAGAAACCGTGGGATACGGAGTCACGGGCTCTCGGAGACGCACAATGGGACGCTAAGCTGTGATAAAAAGTGAGCAGTGGAGAGCGTGGCTGTCCTGCGTGGCTGCTGATGGGCAGTCACGTGGTTTTCAACCTGACACTGACCTCCGGAGCCCTCCAGGAACACGGCGGAAAAGGGCTGGGATAATTCCATTACCCAAAAACTCTGTTAAAAACAGCCAACTTCACGAAGATAAACAAGTGGTATATTCAAGATAGTTTTAATATTAATTTTTTGTGAATTAGAAATATCACTCTTAAATGATGAAAATTATCAGTGGAGTAACTATTCCCCCAATTGCAGAATTACATTATTTATACATATAATACAGAGTTCATTGCATTGGAAACCACAGTATTAAAATAAACGTCAACACATAAAAAGGGCGCCTGCACAGCGCGAGGGCCGTGAGTCCGTCACACCCAAATGCAAAGTCTTTTTCTATCAGCGCTAAACTATTTTAAGTGCAAACAATTTTTTAAAATCTCTGATTGCAGCATCCGTCTTCCTGAATTCACACATTTAGGTCAGAAAGTGACAACTCTGCACGCGCGCTCGGGCTGTCCTGACCACTCAGGTATAAAAAGAACCAGTGCAAAACCAAACAGGGCCAAGGCCTATTTCTAACCGCAGAACTGCGGGGCCTGCTTGTCCGGGACAGTCTGTGTTACACTGTGTGCACAGGCCTGTACTCCACATACACATGACATTTAATTACATCAAGTTTTAGGGTAAAAAGCAAGAAAATGCCATTTCTTATTTTTACTGCAGCTCCGAAAGCCCGGTCTGAAAGGGAAGCAGGTTCTCCGGCGCGCGGCGCCGGCTCCGCCGCCGTCGCTCCGGCAAGGCCGCGTCCGGGGAGTGTGCGAGCTGCAGCGGGGTCGCTACACTACAGTTCCACCTGGAGAACTGGCCTGGCTTGGGGATGACAATAAGCCCTGTGAACAAAGCAGTTTCCATTAATCCAGCAAGACACTGGGCAGCCCTGCCGCCGCAGCTCACCCTTCTGCAGACTCGCGGCGTCCACAGGCATCACCCAGAGGCATCACCGCGGGGCGCTCCCAGCTCGGTGGAGCCTCAGCACCATGCAGGAGAAAAGGCGGGGCTGGCCTTGGTGTTGGGGCAGCCTGGGTTCTTGGAACGTCACTGGCCCCGGGCGTGGCCAGCACGCCCCGCCCTCGGGGCCAGGGCCGCCCTGCCAAGGCCAGCGTCCAGTGGCCTTTTAAAAGGCGTTTTCTTCCTGGGGCTTCTTGCCTTCTGCGTGGCCGTGTGAAGGTGGCAGCCTCTGGCTGTAGCTCTCCGGTGTACAGGGTCCAGGCCGGGGCACGGGGAGTCCCTGAGGCTGGATGTGGGGAGAGAGTGTGGGACCAGGACGACTGAGACGGCTGTGCATCTGTCACAGCAGGTGGGACCTGTCCCCTCAGGGCCCCAGCTTAGACAAGCCTAAGGCATAACCCCTTCCAGAGCCCAGAGCAGTCACACTGTGCACACTTCTCACTGGGAGGCACGGGGTCGCAGCAGTCTGGTGTCTGTGCCTTAGTGCAATGGTAAGACTGTCCTGAGGGCTTTGACCGGAGTGTGTTACTGTCCACCACGGAGCCTGCCCGGGCGCAGAGCCCCGAGGCCGTGCGGGGGGACCTGAAATCGACCTGCAGCCTCCTGCTTCTCCCGGGGACTTGTGCACAACTTCCTACCTCGCACCTGGACTCTCGCCGGGACAAGGCCAGGAAGCTGCGGGTGGCATCTGTAGGAGCTCTTTTTCCTCTGGGACCCGTGACGGGCAAAACCGCATCCTGACTTCTGTGGCCTGGAGTCTGTGCACCTGCGCTCCCGCAAGTCACAGGCCCGGGACAGGGAGGGGAGGCAGCGCCCCGGGAAGCTCTGCCTTTCCAACTGTCCAGAAGCAGACTCAAATCTACCACACGAGGAGCCCCTCCTGTTCCCAGCAGGGGCAGCACAGGCGCTCTGCGTCTCCCTGCGACCCAGCCTGGGCACAGCCAGAGAGGCTGTCCTGTCACAGGCGGTGGCCGCAGGAAGGGGCCCGCTGTCGGGGGCCGGGAGAGAACGCAAGCTGCACACTGCACAGCTTTTCCAAAGGTGAAATAACTGGACTATCTCCACCGAATACGTTCCACGTAGAAGCAGCAGGAAAGTTACTAAGGTCTCTCTCTGCAAAGCTTTGCTGAGTAACTGACAGCGACCCGGACCGGCCCCCCCGGGGGTTCCGTGGCACACATCGTTCGTGACCGCTGTGGTGGACAGCAAGGATCTAAGGCACAGAGGTGGCTTGAAGTCGGGGGTGGGGGGGACCCGCTCTGGTGGTGAGCAGCTCCCCTCCCCTGGTCTGCCGGCCCTCCCTCAGGGTGGAGGGAACACACCCTCCGGGGACAGCCGGGTGCTGGAGGCCACCTCAACGCCCACCATCCTGGGGATGTTCAAGGGCCTCTCTGGTCACGTGGCTGTAAAGCAGTAACATGCCAACTCGCCCTGGACGGGTCTCCTGCAGACAGACGGACACAGCTCTCACGGGAAGCCTCGGTGCAGGCCGGCCCCGAGGCCCTCCCGGTGCAAGCTGTGTGCCAGGCGCACCCTTGCATTCAGAACCCTGGCCCTGGCTGCGCTTTCCTGAACCGCCAACCCGCGATAATCCCAGCACTCTCGCTGCACAAAATTCCGAGTGAAAGAGCCAAAGGGCAGCTGGCCAGAGCTGCTGCTGCTGAACTCTGAGGCGCAAAGGGGCCAGGTGCGGGAAGCAGACGGGGTGCGGCCCAAGCTCGGCTGCGCCGCCTGCCCTGCGCTCCTGCCCTGGCTCCTGCTGCGCAGCTGGCCGTGCCCTTTCGCTGGCCTGGACACACATGCTCCCCCGGAGGCCCTGGACTTGGCCCAGTGGCAATGTCCTTTCCAGCCCTTGGGGCAACAGCAGAGGGAAGGGTCCCCCAGCGCCTGGGGCACACGGGAAGTGTGCACACTCCTGTGTGAGCCCTCGGCTGGGGGCAGGAGGAACGGACCCCACTGCCTCTTCCTATAGCCCTTCCACCCTGAGTCACTTCCTGGAGGACCCTGTCCATGCAGTCCTCACCGAAGAATTCAGACTCAGGAGGGCAGAGAGGCCTGTGGCTCAGACTCCACCACTTCTCTCCATGGGCAGCGGTATGTGGAAGAATGGTGAGTTACTTGCTTTTGTGAAGGTACAAACTCGTTATTTTTATAAGATCAACATGTTTTTTTCTCTAAGCAAAATTAATGCCTTGCTGTCTACCTAGGGATCTGCAGGGCGAGCGAAACACACACCCCCTCCCCACGGGTCAGCAGAGCCGGGCGCAGAGCGACCTGGACACAATTCAGCATGGGGGGGGGGGGTGCTGCAGACCACAGGGAAGCTTCTGGAACCCACCCCTGGAGAGGGCTCGGAGGGAGGGGCCAGGGCGGAGGAAGTGACACGAGGGAGCGTTGTGACAGCTCAGCGCGGCCCTGTCATCACCTGTGACTTTGAAGCTGGGGGGGGGCCCTGTGGAGAGGGAGGGACAACAGTCCTGGCAGGTGACGGACAGCCTGTCTGGCCCAGGGCAGCCGCCACAGCCGCCTCGAGCCTCAGGCAAAGCGCTCCAAACAGCACCCGCCCAGGACAAGAGCTCCTACAGAGGCCCGCGTGCCTCGGCCTCTCCCAGCTGCTGGCTGGGGGCTGGGAGCCCGCAGAGGGGAGGGCTGCCCCCAGAGGCTGAAGGGTCAACTCCGGTCCTGCCCCCACTGATTCAGCACAGGTGCGGCCAACAGTACCTGTGACACTCATGGCCATTAGGAAGCTGCTGATGTGAGACTCAGAATCAGCCCTAAGAGGTAGCAATTTCTGTGGCTTTTTGTTCTACAAACATGTACAAGGCCCTTAACGTTACAGCATTTAAAGTTTTTCTTTTTGGTTCACTGAAACTTTTTAAAGCTTAGATATGAAAATGATTATTGAGAATTATCTACATTTACAATTCGTTCGCATGTTTATTTAATGTCAATATACAGAGGACATCCTCAGAAAAGTCCGTCAGAATACCAAGGATGTAGTGAATCTCTCAGCTGTGACAGTGACAAGGGAACAGCTAAAAACAAAGCAGTGAGACAGACATGATCTTGAATTTATAAAGCAACAACACTGACATTTTTAAAGCTTCATTAATTATTGCAAGAGTTAAAAATTTACCAATATTTCATGTTAGGAAGGCTCTTTATGAAATTTATTCAAGTTAAGATGAAAATTTTAAAAAGGAAATAAATACATGTGGATTTTTCTCTTGATTTCCACTGCAAGTTAATATTCATACAATTTCATACAGTGTTTTTACCTAAGGTAACAGTCTTCAATGAGCTCTGCATACAGAGATGTAAGATATGCAGGGGTTTCTCTTTCACACTTTTAAACTGAGAGACAATTTAACTAGGACCCGAGGTGGATGCAACAGATGCAGCATGGGTGAGCACGGGCTCCGGCGTGGCTCCTCGCGAGCCCGGTCCCGAAGGCGACTGGTGAGTGCATGTGCCTTTCAGTGGTCACACGGGCTTCACTCTCACCATCTGGGGTCATCACCCGGGGTCTCCATCAGCCCTGGGTGCGGGGCACTCTGGACAGGGAAAGGCCTTGCCAGCTCTGCCCTGTGGCCGTTCCCTGCCGTGGCCAGGGTAACCTGACAGGCCAGTGTCTTAGGGCGCCATTAGGCTACACAGGCGTGCAGTCTCACTGCTGCGGGTTGACCTCAACACTGGGCGCAGCCACTGCCGCGATGCCACAGCGTAATGGACCCTCGGAGGCCACTTGCTGCCCTGTGTTCACTGGCGTGAGAGGCCCCTCAGCCAAGCCCTCACCCACAGAACAAGACACATTCTATCCCTGGAGAAGCCACGGGTGCAATCTGCTTCCAGCCCTTCCTCAGAACGGAATGCGGCACTTGTGTCTATAAATGCTCGTCAGCTCTCCCTGGTCCTCACACTGAGCTCGCTCAACACTCGACCTCTCCCAGGCAAGGTGCAGGGGGCCTCGCGCTCAGGTGCAGGTGCGAGGCAGGACTGAGGGTAAATCTAATACTTTAAAGAGTCCAGGTGCACCACGGGGGGCGGGGGGCTGCCTGCGGTGGGGCTGGAAGAAGGCAGACCTTTGCCCCTCCTGGTGTTGGAGCGCCTGAGACCATCATCAGCTTCGCATTTCCCTCAATCCCAGGCCCACGGCTCCAAGGAGAACACTTCCGAACTGCTGCAAGATTCAAGCAGCACGAAGCGCAGGCTCTGTGCCACCACGTACGCACGTAACGTCAGAGCCCAAACGCTCCAGTATTTTTAAGGTGTCTGCCTGCTCCCTCTTACACACCCCTCCTTTAGCCTCTCGGGGAGGGCTGGCCTGCCTGCTGGAAATGACCGCGTGGAGCTAGAAAGTCTAAAAGCGGCGAGCCAGAGCAGGGCAAGCCGAGGGCCCCCAGCACCTCGGCCCAGGACGACCGTCAGGCGGTACTACACTTGACTGTTGTCTGTGCCTTCCAGGTACGCGGGTCAGCACACAACGGCCAAGCAGTGCTGACCAAGGAACAACGGCCTCCTCTTCCAATTGCGGGGTTTTATTTATTCCAAGGCTTAGGTCAGAGAAAGATTCTCACCCATATTCAGTTTTGAGCTGAAAAACTCTGAAAAACTAACAAGGAAGCTCAAAAAGTTCAGTGAGAAAATTGTGAAGGTGTTCCCCCCGGGTCTCCTGGCAGTCATTGGAGGTGGCGTGGCACTGACTGTACCTTACACATCCGCGGTCAGGAGCCAGCGTGGCTGCCTAGCCCGCCCCACCCCTCCCAGGTCTGTGGGAGCCGGGACTCGGCAGCACGTCCCAGCAGGGCCCGCCCGCCCTCTGCAGGGCCCTCTTCTCTCCGGCTGCCGGCACCTTAGTTCTGGTCGTGGAGAACACCTTGCACTCTGTCCTCCTGCCTGCAGAAGTGCTCTGCTGGCTGTCAAAGAAAGGAGGCAGCAGTCAGAGGGGCAGAGTGGACGCTGCATGTGGCCCTGCAGTGTCCCAGCCCTCCGCTGGCACCGAGCCGTGGGGACGGGGACAGCGAGGGGCCCCAGAGAGATCTCACACACACCAGCATCAACTGGAATAAACTGTACAAACCTCCAGACTGTGACATTATCATGGTTTGTAACCTGGAGGTGGGAGTTGTGTTGTACGCACACGCATCCTCCCGACTCCCCCCAACCGCCCTATCTTCACACACCCGAGATCCCTCCTGAGACAGCAGTGCAGCGGGCGGTTATGGGGGAGAAGCCCGCGAGCGCCCTGTGGGCTGTGCTGCTTCCACGAGCGCACCCCGGGGAGCAACACCTTCAGAATGAGGGTCACCAGCAGTGTCCCCATGACTCTACTTACCTGGGATCAGCCAACTCCTGTTCAGGCCAAATACAAAGTCCCGAATTTTGAAACTGCATACTCAATGCCTCAGAAGCATTTGCAATATAATTTCTAAAACCATGTAGCTGCCTAGAATAGCACATGCAGTGTTCACTCCTCATCTCTCCGCCTGACACCCAATCTGGCACCCCAGGTTGAGTCAGTCCACAAAGATGACCGTGTCTGCTACCTTCGACCAGTTACCCTTTGGGCTATACTTCGAAGGTGGGCAGGGTAGGACACTGAAGTTCTCCAGAGGCACCTGGGGGGCCACGGGGCTCCCCAAGGCAGCACGCCGGGGGCTAGACTGTGGGGACCGGACCTGGCCACGACCTCTGGAGGCGCGAAGCTGCTGCTCCGTCTACAGGAGTCAGTCAGTCACTAGGTCTCCGCATTCACGCTGGAACTAGCACACATTATTCTATTTGATTACGAAGGTGTGCGGAACAGAAAAATAAGCCTAAATGCCCCAAGTATGTTAGCAAAGAATTACCATCTTGACATAAAACACATAGCTCAAGGAACCACCTCACCCGCTGTGCAAACTGGAATTTGAAAAGCCCCTCCGTGGCTGACAGCGATCCTGCGGGAACCAGCCAAGTCCTGCAGCACAGCCTCCCGGGGGCAGAGGGGACCACATGGCACCCGCTCCTGAACGGCCGCAGGCCTTGAGGCCCTGCAGAGGTGCCGGGGGTGGGAGCCACCAGTGCCGGGCAGCATCAGCGTCCCAGGAGTAATTCCAGAGTCACAACTGCCTTCCAGGAAGAGGGGACAGCAAAGCCCGCCCTGTGCGTCCCCTGGGGGGAGACGGAACCCAAGCAGGTGCCAGTCAGGCAGGGCACTGCCACAGGCTGCAGTCACATGTCTTGCTGAGCCAAACAAAAACAAAACCAAACAAAGCAACATACAAAGAACCCTCCTCTTCTCTCACTGGGGGAAAAAAAAGTATGTAAAGTGCATCTGAGGTCAAAGGTCTTGGCTCATGCGGCAAGAGGCACTTCTGACAACAGCTGTTGGCGACCTCAGCCCACAGTTCACTCTCTGTCCAGACTCTGGGTCATGTGAAGACTTTAGTGCACAGAATCTCAATCAAAGTTCTACAAACTGCTTCTTTGAAAAAAGATGTTTATTAAACAATTTTAATTGTCATAAAATGACTAAAATGGGTTTTAAAAATTAAGGCTCTTCTCCTTCTGTGGATTGCCAGAACAATGTAAAAATAATATCAATCAACCCTGAACGCTTTGTCCCTAACGTTAAATTTCATAGATTCCTAAACAGTTTTATGATTAAGATAAAAAAGTGGACTATAAATGGCAATGGCCCCTTGTACTGAACACACACTCTGATCAGGTGTACAATACTCTAATAGAGTAGTTAAGCAAAAATATTCCAGTTAAAGCATCGATTTTAATTTTAGCATTTTAAAGTCATTGTTTCCCAACACTGTCATGATTTTCCTACACCTGAAATAGTCTAATACAAGAGCGCTGGCCTTGGGACTCTACGCTCCCAAGAGGATGACTGACCTGGCTGGCAACTCGCTTGATTATGTTCTTAAATGCTCTAAGGGGAATGATCAAATGACTCAGAATCACAGGGCATGCAGTATCCAAAATTATGGCTCTGATGCATCTGGATTTACATTAAGAGTAAGAAGTGCCATTCACATTCATTGTACACCCCACCCCTCCCTCGAGAAAAAAGTTACTACCTATTCAAGTCTAGATCTGGTGCAGCATTAAGGATTAAAACTTACCACTTTCCCAGGCCTTCCCCACGTGCAAACAAATCCCTCCTGACAAGCAGTGACTATACAGTCTTCAAGGAAAATCAACACCGTCAGTCTTTCGTGCGCTATCTTTTTACAGACCAGTGGCTCTAACAAAGGGACGTCTTCCATTCGAGGACACAGGGGCGTTCCCAGAGTTTTAGCAGGGTCCGTTTTTGTTTTGGTAACTAGATTCAGTTTGTCACTGCTCTTGCTAGAAATGTGTCCCATGCTATGGTTTCGCTTGTGATCTTTCTCGTGGTGCCTCTCCTTCCGGTCGTGTAGTGAGAGTGTCGCAAACTTGCTGACCCCAGAAGCAATGGCACCATCCATGACGCTGCTTTTACTGCCAGCATTGGAGACTGCTGAGTGGGGAAGGCTGTTGGACCGCGGCAGAGGAGGGGGCATGGAGTTTCCGGGCGTGGTGACACTGTTCCCATTGCTTCCAGCAGGAGGACTTGTGGCATTCATGACATTCGTGTGTGTCCTTGCTCGCGAGAGGGGTTGGTGAGGGAAAAGGATGTCTTCTGTGAGGTCCCACAAGCACAGCTGTGTGTCCTGGCCCACCGAACCAAACCGGTATGTAACACTTACGGGGCGGCTGTCTGTAGAGTTCCGTTTGGACAGCCGGGACTGTGTACTATTTGCTCGATCTCTGCCAAAATGGAGAAGGTCTTGGAAGTCCTCGTCACTGCCACTAAACTCCATAGGGTCACTTTCTTCTACACTAGTGGTATAGGGGTCAAAGGCCACGACACTGACCCAGGACTTGTGCCCATGGCCTCTAGCTATTACTCGGCAGTCTACAAAAGACCAGACTGTCACCAAGTCGTCCTCTCCACCCGTCACAATGTACTTGCCGTCCGGGCTCCAGCACACGCACAGCAAGCCCCCAAAGTAGCTTTTCATCGTACCGTGCAGCTCCACGGAGTCAAAGTTGAATACCCGCAGGAACCCGTCCTGGCTCACGCACGCTAAGAACTTGCCATCTGGGGAGAAAGCAAACTCATTGAGGGCCCCCTCGCCCACTGTCCACTTAAGGAGAGGGTTCCTCGTGGATTTGCTCTTGCAAGTGTGCACGGCAAAGCTCTCTCCCTGCTTCAGGAGCTGGTAGTGAGGGGCAGTGGTGCCACAAGTGTGCTCCACGTTATACAAGTACATGTTCCCACTCGAATGAGCTACTAGGAAAAGGCTTTCCGAGCCGGGTACCCATTTGACACAGGTTACTCGTGACTTGTCTATTAGTCTCTGTGAAGACAAAGGAGAACAAGTTATCACAACAGAGAAGTCTGAAAGGTCGACTTTTCCAGCAAGAAAACGAGTCTGCTTCTCAGTGAGCCGGGAGGAGTCCGTCCAGGCACTCCCCATCTACCCTGCGGTCAGCCAAGCCAGGGAGGGCACCAGGCCCTGGACAGCGTGTGCCTGAACTGCACTTGGCTCAGCCTCTGACCTGACGTTCGTGGAGGAAGTCGGCCTTCTGGCAGTAGGTGCCCACTCGTGCCAGACACTGTCCCAGAGCTGGGCTACACCTTCCTTCTGAATCAGTGACTGACTGCTCTGGGCCTGGCACCTCTCTATGGTGACCTCAGGAAGTGGGCCCAGGCCTCCCAACCAGAAAGCTATGCCTCCCGGGTTTCTTGGCATTCACTGTCACTGTGAGTCAGGTGTGCACCGCACCCACCCTCTGCTGCGCCTACCTGAGGTGGGGTCAGCTCTGGCCAGTGCCAGCAGCATCTGGGGTTTCAGAGCAGCCTTCCTGGGCTCAGCCTCGGCACGTGTACTGGCTGTCCTCTCTCGACCGAGGTGGTGTTTAGACATAACCAGGTGATTAACTCAAGATTATGTCGTCATCACTAGCATTCTACCGTGTGCTCAGTCCTAGTCCACTGTCCCAATTGTTTCTCTAAAAGGCATTTATCAGCAGTCTTGCCTTTAAAACAAAAGAATGAATGGCAAAAAGTAAAAAAAATCCCAAAAGGTACACAGTACCCTTCCTACTTGTGCCAGGGAGGCCCAGTACGCTTGCTTCCCAGAGGGTCCCTCTCTGGTTGCTTGGATTCAAAGTCACATCAGTGGAAGTCACCCAGAAGTTCCCAAGACTCACAAGTTCAACCTCAGAACAGCGCCTAAGGGAGCCCAGCACTCTACAAACTTGAGTTTCAGAGGGGCACAGGGCACACTGCGAGGGCCTTGCCTAGAAACACTGCTGCCTTCTGCCTGTTGGCTTTGTGTCTGCTGTATCTTTTTAAGAATATTAAAGAAATTACTTGATTTTCAAAAGCAAGGCTAGAAAAGAAGAAATGAATGAGCCATGCATACTCACTGCATGAAAACTAGCTCTCAGAGGAACCAGCAAGTCCAGGCAGGAAGAACAGGGCCCTAATCCCTGGAAAGCATGTAAGCTGGGGGGAAGGGGGCTCAGGGATGCTGCAGCAGGACTCAGTGCTTACTGTCACATAATGGCAGGGCTGGAGCTCTTAAATTAACAGGTACCACCCTTGGGGACACAGCCAACATTTTCATCCTCTGCCTCTTTCCCTTCCTGCCTGGTGACCTACCTATAAAAGGCACCTGACCTATGTCACTGCCAACAACCTAAAAACCCAGCAGGACTCTGGCAGGATCCGCGTCAGAACTGCTCAATCCCTCTGGCAAGAGGTCAGAGGGGTAGTCCACATGGCCTGACCGGGGGTTCTGTGGCTGGGGGTTCAGGGGCTATGTTGACGGTGGGTTAGCTCTGCATGGGAGCATGTCTGCTCACACAAATGTGACTACGCCTGAGGGCACCCCTGCTGCTTTGCCCGGTGGGCCTGCACAAGCTGCCTCACACTGGATGCCAGGCTGCTGTCCTGACCCTGGAAGAGGGTCTCTCAACGCCTGCCCTAACCTCTCACCAGATTCAAATCCAAGATCACTTCACTGTTACTCTATCGTACATGGGCACAAAATTTTAAACACACACTTGGGGCCAACGCCGTGGCTCACTTGGTTAATCCTCCGCCTGCGGTGCCGGCATCCCATATGGGCACTGGGTTCTAGGTTGCCCCTCTTCCAGGCCAGCTCTCTGCTGTGGTCCGGGAAGGCAGTGGAGGATGGCCCAAGTGCTTGGGCCCTGCACCCACATGGGAGTCTGGGAGGAGGCACCTGGCTCCTGGTTTCAGGCTGGCGTAGCTCCTCCAGCCATAGCGGCCATTTTGGGGGGGTGAACCAATGGAAGGAAGACCTTTCTCTCTGTCTGTCTCTCTCTCTCACTGTCTATCTATTAAAACACACACACTCTGGCCGGCGCCATGGCTCACTAGGCTAATCCTCCGCCTTGCGGTGCTGGCACACCAGGTTCTAGTCCCAGTCGGGGCGCCGGATTCTGTCCCGATTGCCCCTCTTCCAGGCCAGCTCTCTGCTGTGGCCAGGGAGTGCAGTGGAGGATGACCCAAGTGCTTGGGCCCTGCACCCCATGGGAGACCAAGAGAAGCACCTGGCTCCTGCCATCAGGTCAGCACGGTGCGCTGGCTGCAGCGTGCTGGCCGTGGTGGCCATTGGAGGGTGAACCAATGGCAAAAGGAAGACCTTTCTCTCTGTCTCTCTCTCTCACTGTCCACTCTGCCTGTCAAAACAAAAACAAAAACAAAAAACCACACACACACACTCCTCTGCATTTTGGACTCTCTGTCCCGAGTCCCTGTTAATTAGCTTCCTGGCTATCTCTCTAGGGTATCTTCATGGGTACAAAGCCAAACATAAATACAAGCTTACTGAACCTTCTTTTTTCAGACTATACAAGTCTCACTTTTGCTTTCTCATTCAGTGATACATCTCGCACATCTGCCTGTTGGGCACAGAGACAGCTCCTCATACTTTGTCATCTCTGCAGAGATTCAAGAGTGTGAACATCCTGTAGACCAATGTCAGAGTGCTGAATAACCTTGTACAAAGGGCAGCTCTCACACTCATGAGCAGCACACCTGGAGCCTAAATCCCCCATATAATAGCTGGGTTAAAGGTATGTTTAGTTTCTGAGATATTGCCAAATTGCCTCCCATACAGAATACAACAATTTATATTTCCAGCAGGGTTAACAGTGCCTCCTATAGGAAGGCAGATATGAATATGCTATTACTTCAAGGACAGAGGCTCAGATAGGTCAAAAAGTTGCCTGAAATCCCATTCTCTCAGTGTTGAGTGTACCATATGCCAAGAACCGACACACACCAGTTCAAACAGACAAGACTTCCCCCACAGAAGGGGGATGTGAACCCGAGACATTTATGAAATCTGATGGCAGAAGTGCTGTGGAGGACAAACCACCCAGGGAGACAAGAGAAAACCAAGTGCTGGGGAAGGGTTCAGTGACTCCAATCTCAAAGACGATGGCTGGGAAAGGTCTCTTTGGTGCTGGGCACAGCTGAGCCAAGACTCCATGGAAGGGTGGCAGAGAGCACGCTGAGGGGATGTCTGGGAAGCGAGGCAGGAGTGAACCAAGCCCACAGAGTCGCAGCAGGGTGCCAGGGGATGGGGAGGATGGTGCCAATGGAAACCAGCACCGGTCCCTGGATCCCAAGGTGGGCGACAGTCCTGTCACCATACACAAGTCAGCCAGGTCTGGAGACCAGCTGCCAGGGCCACTCACAAGGCGGCCTCTTGGGAAGGGGGTGCCAGCCTTGCTTGGCTGCCAAGGCCAGGGTGGGAAGTGCGACTCCACTGACACTCAGTGGATTCCCATGTGACGGGAGATTGCGTGGGTGGGAAGTGCGACTCCACTGACACTCAGTGGATTCCACACGTGACGGGAGATTGCGTGGGTGGGAAGTGCGACTCCACTGACACTCAGTGGATTCCACACGTGACGGGAGATTGCGTGGGTTGGGTCAAACAGAAGAGGAAGAAAGCAGGAAGTGTTTTACTCCTTTCAAACTAAGAAACAGAAATGCTTGTAGCATTTTACCTGATAAATCCAGGAACAAAATTGATGCAGCCCATTTTCTGCACCCTAAGGGTAAATTTTTGTTCCAGAAAATGCCTGGTCAAGTGTTAAGAGGTAGGGATGCCCTGTGGGACTGAATTCTCCAGGATCTGTGGTGCCTTCCTCTGGAGAAGCCGCCAGGGCCAGTGGGTGTGGCTCAGAAGACAAAGGCACAGAGTAAGGCTTAGGACGGGGCTTGTGCATGTGCAGGGGCCAAGGCTTGGGACAGAGCAGCCTAGGGATGTGGGCATAGACACTAGCACCTGATAGGAGTGGGGTATCAGGTGCAGAGACAGGGCAAGACAGGTGCTCAGCAGGGACCGAAGGCCACCTGCTGTCACATCACAGTTCAAGGTGCTGCAGGGCTGGCACTGTGGTGTAGTAGGCTGAGCCTCCGCCTGTGGCACCGGCATCCCATAGGGGCACTGGTGCAGGTCCCAGCTGCTCCTCTTCTGATCCAGCTCTCTGCTATGGCCTGGGAAAGCAGTGGAAGATGGCCCACCTGTGTGGGTGACCCGGAAGAGGCTCCTGGCCTCTGGCTTTGGAAAGGCTCAGCTCCAGCTGTGGTGGCCATTTGGGGAGTGAGCCAGCGGATGAGGGACCTTTCTCTCCGTCACTCTATAACTCTCTCAAGTAAATAAATCATTTTTTATAAAAGTGCTCCAAGAATAAGTTCCAAAAATACAAACAACCAAACAAAAAACCTTTAAAGCCAAAATGCAATGTGCACGTGATGCTTCTGTCTCTGTTAGAGGTGGATTCCTAGGCCAGACTCCAGCCTGTCTTCACCATGAAGTCAGTCAAATAAACTGTCCTTTGTCAGTATGAATCCAGAGAAACAATCATATCAACAACAATCCTTCCATACCTAATGACACTGACAGACAAGGTTTTCCAAATATACTACACGAGTTACAAGGAGATAAGAATAAAAATAAATCTGACTAATGCGTCACTGCTGACTGAGGTGAATCAAAGTTTTTGAAAGCACTTTCCTTTTTCTCACCAAAATCAACACAACCAGCAGGAAAAAATTACTTCGCAGGGGGTCAATACACATTTATAATGCATGTATAAATTTATAACAAAAATACTAAAACAATTTGAGAACCACAGCAGCCGCTGGAAAAGCCATAATGCAACCACAGGCAGAGGACAGTGGCCCAAGGCTCTGAGCAGGCCCAGGCCCGCAGAGATCTGCACTCCCTCAGGAAGTATCTGGAAAGAGGGGTCAGAGGCCATTTGTATCAGTGTTGAAACTTTATCATTATATTTTATCATTATCATTATATGTAGACTTCCTCCGATGAAAAACAGCAACAAGCAAAACAAACTCAATGCACACCCACTCTTCTGTACCAGCGCTCCCAGAATGCCGCAAACCAGGGTCCTGCTCTCGCCCACTTTTGGGACCCTGGGGCAGCAGGAGCTGCTCTGGAGAGACACAGTCTACCCCGTCACAACCTGAGGAGCCAGGCCATCTCCTCCCCAGCCTGCCTTTCAGTCGAGACGTTCTCCAACGCCATGGAGAGGGAGGCCTACCTGGTGTGTCTGGCATGTCCTCACACCTGCAAGGGGGCAGAGTCCAGGACAGAAGCCACAGTAAGTTCTTGCTAGACTTTATAATCATCAGTCTAAACACTCTTGGAATTCTACACAGAGGCTAAGGTGTCTCATGACAGCACAGGAATTACCCCAATCTAGCTCTTGTCCGCAGATACATGAGCAGGCTATTGAAAGGTCATGAAAAATTCAATTATCTTTAACTCCACTTTTCCACAAGCTTTTGAAGCCCCTCACATAACCACTAAGGACAAGAAATAAACTCCTTGCTGCTCTGGAGTGACTCTCGCAGCAGCTCTGGGAAGGTAAGTTCTGTGGTCTGGGTGCTTGTTGGATGAGCTATATGCCGTAATCCTTTCAATAAAGGCCTGTTAGACATTTTCAAGGGCAAAATATGTACAGAATGCTACAAATAGAAACCTCAAATCTACTCTGAAAGATCAGAGAAAGAACAGACTCAAGGGAGCTAAAGACATAATTTCCCAGAAGAGGCCAAAGAGGAGTGGCTATTTCTCCTGTCTTCCCATTTGGAGCAGGCGTGGCTGCAAGGATCTGCAGTGCCCGGGGACAGGCCCAGGGCGCAGGAAGAGAGCAGAGCTCAACTCACCAGGGGCCAGGCTCGGTGCAGGAGAAGTCATCTCCAACGCAGGGTGAATCCTCCTCGCACAAAATGACCAAGATCACAAAGGCTGATGGGGAGCACTGGGATTCACAAGGGACGTCTCCCATCCTCCACAGACTCCATGGAATTCTCTACTGTCACAATGTTTCTATCTAATGTTCATACTCCTTTAACTGGTGGGGTAAATCCACCTTTTAAAGTTTATTTTCGTCTGCTTGAAAGGCAGATGTGACAGAGAGAACGAATCTTCCATCCACCTGCTGGTTCACTCTCCCAAATACCTGCAGGACGCAGGCTGTGCTAGGCTGAGGCCAGGAGCCAGGCATTCCATCCAGGTCCCCAGGTGGGTGGCAGGGCCCATTTTCTGCTGTCTCTTAGGATGCAGTAACCAAAAACTGGGTCAGAAGTGGGGATGGTGGGACAGGAACCAGCACTGCAATCTGGGATGCAGGCATTTCAGGCAGCAGCTTCACCACTGCACCACAGCCACTGCCCACCTTGCCCAGATCACAAATCTTCATGCACTTCTTCCTCACGTCGATTTCTAGAATTTGCAATTCCATTTCAACCATCCAAACATTTATTAAACTCTCACCAACTAGAAAAGAGACTAAGGTCAGAATAACTACTACTGGGGATGCATGTACCTGTGTGCCCATACATGGAACAGCAGATGACAGCAGTGTTATGGAAAGAAAGACCCTCACAGAGCAGCAAGCGGCCTGAAGCTTGCTGCCTTACACAGGGTGATTCTCTGCCTGGGCTGCCCTGATCTTATCTTCCTGTCCTGCTGGGCTCTCACTTCACAAGGACACCCTTCCTTCCAACCACAGCCCTCACAGCCCCTGGAAGCTGCTGAGAGTCACCAGGGCTGCCTCTTGAGGACCTTTACTAAAATGGGCCTGAATGGACCCACTTGACCCTCCTCAGGCGCTCAGTGGGTACCGACCTTACCTATTTCCCAACTGAGGACCTAAGGGCAGTGAAGGACCACCTCTCACAAGCACAAAGAGGGAAGAGCTGGTTTGTGAACCCCAGGTGCTGGGTTCAAGGTTTTCTGTTCATAGGCCTGGACTGTGAATCTGTGAATTTCACGGACATTAACTGATTGTTGGTGTAGATGCTGGGTGCAGCGGTGAAAACAACCCACATCTCCTACGGGAGAGCATGGGCTCCAGTCCTGGCTCTGCTTCCAACTGCAGCCTCCTGTTACCACAGACCCTGGGAGGCAGCAGCTGATGGCTCAAGTACTTGAGTCCCTGCCATCTACGTGGGACACCCAGATTGAGTTCCTGATTCTTGGCATCAGCCTGACTCAGTCCCAGCTGCTGTGGGTATCAGAGGAGTGTACCAGCAGATGGAAGATTTCTGTCTCTCTCGGACTCTCAAGGAAGGAATGGAGGGAAGGAGGGAGGGAAATAACTGATGTTCCAGAATTCCTTTGGAGGCAACAGGATGCAACACCAGAATCCTGGAGTACAAGCAGGGTTTGAGCCCAGCATTCTCCATCCTCACTACATACGCTCCACCAGAACTTTCCTTCTTATCTCAGGGATATAACTATTGTTCACATGCTGATGACTCCCAAATCTTTATCCCTCATCTTGAGGTCCAGATCCATACATTCAACTAGCTAGAAGCCTCTTAAACTTAACAAGTGCCAGTGGAAGCCCTGGTCTGCATACCCCCTGCCATTCCATGACACCTGCTCCTCTCCCAGTCTCACTCCATGTAGGAGGTAAAGGCTAAAGACCCAAGATTTACTAATGCATTGCTCTAATTCGGACTATGCAAAACAACCAGGGTAATTTTCACAAACACAAACTGCCTGCCTTGAGCCCCTGCTCCCCTCTGTGGGATCCCATAGCTTGGGCTGAAAAGCAGCCCCAGATCAGCCCCCAGTGGCCTGGACCCCCACCTCACACCCTCACTGCACACCACCATCCCCTGATAGACTGTCCCCAGGCACAGGGCCCTCACTGCTCCACCCTTCCGCAGGAATGCTGCCTCTGCTTCCCTCCCTGGTTGGCCTCCTCCGCATGGCTCAGTTTAATGCATACTGCTATTTCCAAGGGCTGTTCCGGGCCTCCCAGTTTAAAATGGACCTCTGAGAACATCTGCCATCACATGGACCAGCGTTTCCAGTCGCTAGTGTGTGCCGAGGGGGAGGGCAGGGCAGCTGCAGTGCTGGCGATGCAGGATGCACGGCCACAGCTCTGCCTCCAGCCCTCAGCTCTGCCCCGGACAGTTACTGCAGCCTCCTCCTCCTTCATGCCAATCACTTCGCACAAGGGCTGACAAGAGTCCTAAAGCACTCATCTGACCCTGCCATTCCGGTGATTAAAGCCCAGAGGTTCCCCCCAGTCTTGAGTCTGACACGAAAGGGCTTTCACAGTCTGCCTTCCCACTCTGACTCCTGCCACTCTAAGCCCCTCCCACTGTGATCTGGCCACACTGTTCCGTGATGTGCGGCCACTCACCAAGTCGTTTTCTACAGTTTAAAAGGCTTTCCTTACCTTCCTCCAACTCCTATGCACCCTTCAAGACCCAGATCAATTGTCACTTTCTGAAAGCAATGCTTGAACTTCCCCCACTTAACTGAACTTCCAAAAAAAAAAAAAATACGATATTTGAAAAATACTAAAGAGCACAGTTAATACATACTCCTTGTTACTCTGTTCAGATCGCTCTAATAACACACCCTGCACTCTATCTGTCCATCGTCACTCAACCATCAGGTCCTGGGAACTGAGAGCCAACGTGGCAACCACACGTGGTAGGGCTTACAGCCCACAGCCAGGATGAGTTTTTGGAATTAATTTCTAGTACTAACTCTATCACCTACTTGCTACCTGATCTGGATAATTCACCGACCTTCTCGGTGGCTATTCCCTGGTCTGTAAGATGGGGACAACTGCCCATCCTCCTGTACCGCAGCCATGTGTCAAAGCACTCTGGGGCCTCTACATCTCAGGCCAGTGCAAGCACACCTGCTCGCTTCAACCTCCACTCCTGGCTCTCTACAAAACCAACTCTGGGGCCCACTGTTCGCTCTGACACGGACTCAACTCTGAGGACAATGGCAAGGGCATTTCTTCACAGTGAGGGGCAACTGACTTCAGCCTGAATCTATGAATGTTAACCTGGCACTGAACCACACACATTTTGAATAGCCAGCTTTTCAAATAAAATGTACAAAGAGACTAAGGTAATTCAGGTGGAAGTATGAGGAGGAGGAGCTGCTTTCTAGCCTACAACTCCCAGGCACACAGGCAGGATGGGTCTGGTGATGCAACCTGAGGGGCCTCATGGTCTGCGTGCCTCTACCCTCCCCCACCAAGACACAAACTCTTGTTCTTGTGTAAGGGGCATCTGTGCCGTCCTCTGCGGAGCTCCCTCCACAGCCTGCTCACTGACAGCCTTACACGTGGTTCCTAGTTCTTCTCCTCCAACCACACTCTCCTCTACCTAAACACAAAACTCCACGTGGACTTCAAATCCACAATTTCTGTAAGCAGTGTAGAGAAGGCCATGTTTGTCTCCATCAACACTTAAAAAGGAAGGAAATCACGCAGTCACTTAGAAATCACTTCTTTGGGTGATACTAAGCAAAAATCTAGGTAAATAGTATTTTCTGTTTAAGATTTTTTTTAGTGGAAAATGGGATTAAATACTTTTTATCTACAATCTGTCAGTCCAGACAGCAAGTTCTGTTTCCAGGCAACCCATATGAAACTAGAAGGGATGGCAGGGTTCAGAAGACTCCATCAAACGCAATGTCAGTGCCAAACAGGAGCACCTTAGATGAACGCTGGAGACCAAATACCACCATGACTGCAAAAACCAGAATCTTAACTGCAGTTTGACAAGTTTGATATTCTTCCCCAAAAAAGGTCGTTTCTTAAAAACCAGACCCTACGATGTGCTTCTGTTCTGCCTTGATGACGTTAAAGCCATGCAACAGTTCTTTCTGAAGGGGCTCACAGAACCCCACCCTCGCACAGGAGGGCTGAAGTCACAAGGAGAGACTAGAATCCAGGGCTTCTTATTCAGGAAACCTACTTTATCCTTCCCAATCGCCAGGAAAGTTGTACTGAGAGAGGAGGAAGAACATCAAGTATGTGATGGCAACAGCTGGGGAGAAAAGCCACTCCAATCACTTCTGCAAATACTAATCCCTTTGGCAAATTCTGTCTGGCGCGCTTAAGTTCTGACATGTTCCTGAACTGATGGCTATCTCAGGTTCCTTCCAGAATGAAACCGAAGAAACTAGAAACCTCAACACATACTACAGCTGGCAAAATCGATGCCATGTGATCCAGTTTTAAGTGCCAGGATTTCTAACTATGCCCAAGGTGATTTTACAGCAAATATTTCCAAGAGTTTGAGAACTGCTCCTTAGTCAAATGCCTGTTGAACAACGCGTGCGCAACAAGAAAGCTTCAGCTGCAACTGCAGCAGCCTATAGAAATGTCAGATTCTTAGTCTGCATGGAATTATTCTGGTGATGTGAACATTGGGAATTCTATAGTTTTAATTAAATTATGAGTATCAAGTTATGGTCATTTCTACCTGTTACAGAAGGGTTTTAAAGCCCCCACTATGGATACCTGCACACACTCCATAAAAATGCATGGAACAGTCACCCCGAGGCAAAACAGGCAGAGGTCACTATTAATCCACCACACTGAAACTGGGGCTAACACTACACAGGACAGCTGAGCAAATGAAACACAGGCTTAGCTAGAAGCACAAAATAAGGTGCACTATCCTTGGTAAGAATGTATAAATTCTTAAAGGGATTCTTTAACAGCTGAGACAGGGTGCTACTTACTTCCTCATTAAATAGTTTGCTAGTTTCTTTTTTGATTGGGTCTATAAGCTGGACTTGGCCTGCGGAAAAGCCCACTAGGAGAGAGACACTTTCTGCTGTGGCTGTGAGGTGGTTGAAGTCATGACAAGTAGGCTGTGTTCCTTTGTATATCCTTTTATCTATTGGTTTACTCAAGTCAGCAGCCTGGAGGAGAAAGAGAAAAACACATACGGTAAACAGCACATTGACATAGGAGAAATCTAAGTTACACTACTTTATACTCCATTATGATGTTCAATCTTAAAAACAACGTTATTAAAAAAATTTCAGTTATGACTTAACATTTGTCTAACATATTACAAAAACACTTTCACATACCTTAGCCAATTAGATATTGCTATACTATGTTTATAACTGTTAAAAATCACAGCTTATCTCCTGTGACAAAGACTTCTGGTTTTAGGGGTGGGGGGGGAATCTCAGATACTAAATTCAGTATTTTCAAAATGCATTCCAAGCATTTTCCTAGCAGAGGAACTCTAACATGGAACAGTGCAGCTTCCAGACATATCTGTAACATCTGAATGCCCACAGGTGAGTCACCCGTAGCCCAGTGTTCTAAGTGTGGCCACCAGACCAGCAGCAGAGCAGCATCACCTGGAAACTTGGAAAAGCAAACTCTAAGCCACACCACAGACCGTATGTCTCAGAGACTAGGGGCTGGGCCCAACAAGCTGCAGTTTAAAGCCTTCCAGGTGAGTCTGATGACCACTGCTGGGCCAACCGTGCACAGGCGGTTCCCTCTCCGGGCCACAATCCCTCTTCTGTATTAGCTTTCAGGGAACTTCCACTTACTGAGCCTACACTCAAGTGCTTTACACGCACATTTAATCTTTACAATAATCTGTCAGTGCCGACAGTATTTCCCCCAATTTACCAATGAGCAAATACGTTTGGAGAAGTTAACTTGGCCACTGCCTGCAATACCTATTTAGTAACCGGCATTTGAAACCCAGGTCTGTTTGCCCATAAAGGGAATGGGGAGAAACACATACCCACACACCCCAAAGTCAAAAGTAAGTAATTTCTGACTTGGGTTAAAGCAATCTGGGGGGTGGGCACTTGGCGCAGCAGTTACCCTGCTGTTTGGGACAGCTGCATCCCATACTGAAGCACTGGGTTGAGTCCTGGCTCCACACCTAATCCCAGCTTCCAGTGAATGAACACCCTGGGGGGAGCAGGTGATGGCTCAAGTACTTGGGCCCCTGCCACCCACATGGGAAACTCGAATGAAGTTCCTGGTTCTGGCTTTGGCCTGGCCCAGCTCTAGCTGTTGTCATTTGGAGAGTGAACCAATGGATGGACGAACCTCTCTCTCTCTCCCCACCTCCCAATGCATGTCTCTTTCTCTGTTGCTCTGCCTTTCAAATAAATAAATCCTTTAAAATGAGTAAATAAAAAATGAAAAAAAAAAACATGGCTCTGCAACTTAAAAAATAAAAATTATTTTCAACATGTCCCCTCCTTTGATCAAGAAAGATTCTCTTCCTCATGACTAATGAACATTTTGGGCTGCTACTGTGAAGTAAGGGAAACCCATCCCCTCCTACTCGCCTGTGAAGACCGCATGTGGAGACAGTTCCCTTCAGTGATTATGCCAAGACACCCTCTCTGCCCTGGGTGCCACTGTGGGGTTCACCCTCTAGTTCTCTATGACCACCCCTCTGTGAAGTTCTGAAGATTTCTTTCTTCCAAAGAGGCCTGTGACATTGAACCAAGTGTTCTAATAGTTGATTTTCAAATAACAAATACACATACTGAGTACAAGAAACGACCTCAAGATCACAAGCACCTCTGAGCAAACCCAAGCCTGGAGCACTTGGCCCAGGGCACAGGAATGAGGTTACACGCCATGCGGACACTCTCCCAGCCTCACCTCAGTTAAAATGGAGATGAGAATCTCTGTTCTACCAACCTCATGGGATTGTCTGGAGGATGAAATAAGAGAATATATACATGAAAGAGCCGTGAAAAGTGTAATATAAAGTATGACACAAAACAAAGGGGAGTCCTGACTTTGGGCCTGGGCAGGGTGAAGGCTGAAGCAGAGGAACCATGCACAGGCTGCCTGCGGCAGTGGCTCCTCCCTGAGCAGAAGGCAGGGAGAGGGGACTCTAGGCTAGTTGAACAACATAAGCAAGACATCTCAGAACAAAGAAGATACCAGGTCATGTAAAAAGGAGCTAAAAACATAAGATACAACTGGCAGCTAGAGCATAAAAATCCAATTTGAAATATGAACAATTAGGCCAGCGTCAGCGTCCAAGCTCACTAGACTAATCCTCTGCCTGTGGTGCCAGCACCCTGGGGTTCTAGTCCCAGTTGGGGCACTGTTTCTGTCCCGGTTGCTCCTCTTCCAGTCCAGCTCTCTGCTGTGGCCCAGGAAGGCAGTGGAGGATGGCCCAAGTGCTTGGGCTCTGCACCCCCATGGGAGACCAGAAGGAAGCACCTGGCCTTGGATCGGCGCTGCGCACGGGCCGTAGCAGCCCTTTGGGGGGTGAACCAAAGGAAGGAAGACCTTTCTCTCTCTCTCTCTCACTGTCTAACTCTGCCTGTCAAAAAAAAAAAAAAAAAAAAGAATATGAACAATTGGTTATGTGATCACTGTACAACTCTTGAGACTTTTTAAAAACAAGTTTGTTTATAGGAATTTTCTACTAAAGAATGTTCCTAAACTTATGCCCTGAATTATAAAATTAAATTCAAAAGCTAACTAGAAAATTTTAAAGAACATTTCAATGCAAATTAAATAAACAAAAAATACATACTATAGAGAAATAAGCATCTGGTTTTTTTTCAAGCACTGCTACCATTTTGAGTTAAATGTTCAGAAACTTACAACAGCTACATTAGCCTGACTCCTTGGTATCTTATTTTACATCCTTGACCCCAACATGGAACATGCCTGAAGAGATGTTGTGGTTTTTTTTTTTTTTTTTTTAAAGATTTATTTATTTATTTGAAAGGCAGAGTTATAGAGAGGCAGAGGCAGACAGAAAGCAAGGTCTTCCACCCACTGGGTCATTCTTCAAATGGCTGCGGCAGCAGGAGCTGGGCCCATCCAAAGCCAGAAGCTGGAGCTTCCTCCGGGTCTTCCACGCAGGTGCAGGGGCCCAAGGACTTGGGCCATCTTCTACTGCTTTTCCAGGCCATAGCAGAGAGCTGGATTGGAAGTGGAGCAGCCAGTACTAGAACTGGCGCCCATATGGGATGCCAGCACTGCAGGCAATGGCATTACCTACGATGCCACAGTGTCTGGCCCCAAGATGTCAAGTATTTTAAATGACAATTGGAATATTATTTTTACCCTTAAATTGGGTAAACATTCCAAAAAACCCTCCTTACTAATTTGCTTAGCAAACTTTCTCCCCAGATCCCTGCTCTCCAAGTGTACCAGGCCATGAGCAGTTTGCAAGCTGCAAACATGCTTGTGTACAGGACAGAAATTGAGAATAAGAATTTAGGAACTTTTATAGCAATGAAAAATTCTGAATCTATTGAACCTAATAATAACAAAGTTAAGAGTTTGTGGGCTTTTTTTTTCCAGTATCCCTTATTAGGAATCCTTTCTTATTTTACAAAAGTAAATTCAAACAGAGTAGAAATTTTAAAATACTGATTCTTCAACACAACTATGAGCAGCACTGTCTCAGAAGACACAAACACACACCGGGGGCCAGCGTTGTGGTTTAGTGAGCTAAACAGTTACCTGCAGTGCCAGCACCCTACATGGGCACCAGTTCAAATCCCAGCTGCTCCACTTCTGATCTAGCTCCTTGTTAATATGCCTGAGAGAGCAGCTGAGGATGGCCCAAGTCCTTGGGCCACTGCATCCATGCGGGAGACCTGAGGAAGCTCCTGGCTTTGGTGTGGGCCAGCCTTTGGCTGTTGCAGCCATCCGGGGAGTGAACCAGCCAATGGAAGATCTCTTTTTTGACAGGCAGAGTTAGACAGTGAGAGTGAGAGAGAGAGAGAGAGAGAGAGAGACATCTTCCTTTTTCTGTTGGTTCACCCCCCAAATGGCCGCTACTGCCGGCGTGCTGCTTCGATCCGAAGCCAGGAGCCAGGTGCTTCTCCTGGTCTCCCAATGGTGCAGGGCCCAAGCACTTGGGCCATCCTCCACTGCCTTCCTGGGCCACAGCAGAGAGCTGGAATGGAAGAGGAGCAACCGGAACAGAATCTAGCCCCAACCGGGACTAGAACCTGGGGTACCGGCGCCACAGGCAGAGGATTAGCCAAGTGAGTCGCAGCACTGGCCCTCCCTCTCTGTTTGTTTCCCTCTATTTGTAATTCTATGTTTCAAATAAATAAATAAACATTAAAAAATAATAAGAGAAGCTGACATGGGCCTGAAGATCAGTCAGGTTCCCTCCTAGCAATCTTCCTTCCCCAGTCCTACCACAGCCCTGAACACACCCAGAAGCACAGAAATCCAACCAGGCAGCACATACCTCCATCACGTGAGGCTAACTGAGAGGCCTGAGGTGACTGTGAGGTTACATCCATAAAAACTGCATTTCCCAAAACCCACGGACACCACCAGCCGTGCCTGAGCTTCTGGGGTCCCACCAGTCCCACACAGAGAAAAGTCAGGCTTTCCTTTCATCCAGAACCATCGTTTCTCACTCCTTTGGTCCTCTTTCCTCTAGAGCCCATCACTAAGTTCCTCCTCCACACATTTATGGCAGACGAGACTGCCAACATGTAGTCTGAGTTCACACAACTCTTTAGTAGCATTTCCAACTATGTGCCCCATGGAGGCAGATGGCTCCCGGTTAAGAGAAAGTCTGGTGGACGGAGAAGGAGCCTTCCCTCTAGATACCCAGGTGGGCTTGGGCAAGAGGCTTTTTCCTCACTGTGCCTCAGGAAATAGTCTCTCATCCCCCTCCCCTGCAGAGCACTGGTGAGGGCTGCAGATGATGGATGGAAAGCACAGTGCGTACAGAGTTACACAAATGGCAGCTACCATTATTAATTTATTCTAGTCACAGCCAACCTCTGATCCAAATGCTTCTGTGGCTTCCTAATTTGCAGCATATCAATCAAAGTATCAAGGAGGACCTAGTCTCTCAGCTCTCCACGTGCTGTCCATCCTCCCCAGTGGCAATACCCCCTTCAGTCTATCTAACACTTTCTATGCACCTGGCCTACACCAGGAACTTGACAATCATCACCCCATTTCATCTCATCCTTCAAAGTAGGTACTATCATTAACCACGTTTCACAGATGTGGAAAACGGGAAGCAGTTCAGGCCAGGAGCCTGCTCTCCCCCACCCGCACCACACAGCCTTGCCTTGGTCCAGGCACACTGTCCCCCACCCCGCTCCCTCCACACCACGCAGCCTTGCCGTGGTCCAGGCACACTGTCCCCCACCCCGCTCCCTCCACACCACGCAGCCTTGCCGTGGTCCAGGCACACTGTCCTTTTTTTTCTTCCCTGCATCACTCTCTAGGCTGGGGGATCTCTGCCTCCTTTCTGAGTAACCATACCCACACATTCAAGCCCCACAACCTCCAGCAAGTATTTTCCCAACTGCCATTCTTTGTGCTGGCTCCTTTATCTCGATTGTCAAGCATGGCACTCTTTCTACAATGTTTCGTACTTAATCACTCACATGATTTTAGAGTTATTTTATGTCCATTATCAGCAATTAATAGTAAAGTAACAACAAAAATTCTTTAAGGAGAAGTTTTTGTTAACCAGTTATCACTGTACTGTTCTACAAAATTAGCTTTTGTTCTTCAGCTTTCTAGTGGATTTTGCATACTTTGGAATTTTAAAAATGCTTTGTATCCTACTAATTGCCAATTATATAATCCTAAACAATAAATTTATTTATTTATTTATTTAAGAGGCAGAGAGACAGACAGCATGCTCCTAACTGCTGGTACACTCCCCCAATCCCACAATGGCTGGGGCTGGGATGGGCCATGCAGAAGTCCAGAGCCAGGAAATCAATCTGAGACTTCTATGTGATCCAAGACTTTTTTTTTTTTTTTTTTTTTTTTGGACAGGCAGAGTGGACAGTGAGAGAGAGAGAGACAGAGAGAAAGGTCTTCCTTTTGCCGTTGGTTCACCCTCCAATGGCCGCCGCGGTCGGCGCGCTGCGGCTGGCGCACCGTGCCAATCCGATGGCAGGAGCCAGGTGACAGGTGCTTTTCCTGGTCTCCCATGGGGTGCAGGGCCCAAGCACTTGGGCCATCCTCCACTGCACTCCCAGGCCACAGCAGAGAGCTGGCCTGGAAGAGGGGCAACCGGGACAGAATCCAGCACCCCAACCAGGACTAGAACCCGGTGTGCTGGCGCCACAAGGCAGAGGATTAGCCTGTTGAGCCACGGCGCCGGCCATGATCCAAGACTTCTACATGGGTGGCAGTGGCAGTGGCAGTGGCAGTGGCAGGAACCCAATTACTTTAGCCATCACCACTGCCTCCCAAGGTACCCACTGGCAAGAAGCTGGAGTCAGGAATAGAACCCAGGCTCTCTAGGGTTGTGGGTATCTTAACCACCAAATCAAACTCCTATCTTTAAACATGAATTTATGGCAAAATCAACTTATTAAAAATCTTACCAATTTTAACAATTAGATTACATGTGGTTTCCAGTCTCAGCAGAGTAGCCAGCATGTCACAGGTGCTCAATATTAGTTGAATGGAGCAAACCACGGCTGTTCCTGAGGTTTGTCAGTGGCAAGATTCACTTTTATCATTATGGTCATGAGTTTATAGGTAAGGAGTCACTGATTACAAAAACTTGCCAGTGGTTCATCCTGCTTATTAGGTTCTCAATTTAATAGAAAAAGCTAAATGATGGTTTAGAAAGCTGTGTAACACAAACAGAACTGGTTCGCAAAACCTCAATCAATAAGTAACCATTTGTAAATGTCATGCTTTATTTTTCTTGGATTTCTGACCTTAAAACCCCTAAAATTCTCACGATGAACGCTGGTCTTAATCTTTCCAGCACCACACAATCTGCCAAAGAAACCCTCCAGCTCACATGCCCTCCCCCCCAGCTCCACCTGCGGACCCTGCCCCACAGGAATGCAGAGGAAGAGTGTGAGATGAGAGGGCAGTCCCACTCCCAAGGTTCAGTGGGGCTCAGCAGGGTGTCCGGAAGCCTGTAAGTCCCAGGCAACAGCCGTGCCGTATCACATGGGCCTGTGCCAAGCTCTCTTTGTTGGGAGCCTGCTACCTGATACTCCTGAATGCCCAGAAGCATCTGTGGTATGAAAAATATTTCAAGCCTATTTTGAAACATAAATGTCAAATCATGATTTTAGACAAGATTTTAAATAAATGTACTAGGGGGAGTGGAGTCTATGTTCACCTCCCCCATGCCCTAAACCCCATCTGAGCAACACCGCAGACAGAAAAGAGTAAAATGTCCTTTTGCTGGCATACTCAACAGCTGCTGGAGCTCGTCTCTCTACCCCTGAAATCACTCTCCCGACCCTCTGGAGTCCACTACCCCATATTCAGCACCCCCGCCCCCGCCCCACCTTTACTCCTGTCCAGTCAGGTCCCCCTTAAATGGTACCCCCTGCCCAAATGACAGTTGCAGTTCTCATGGATCTGGACTGACCTCCCCCCTAGTTGGAGCCCAGTCTAGCTCAGCCTCCCTGGCCTTGCACCAGTCTCTTTCCACCCATTTCTACCCACGCCCAAGTCATCCCACACGTGCTGCCAGATTCATCATCAGGAAGCCACGGGTCTGTGAGGCAGAGCAGCTCAACACTCAGGATTCGTTCCCAGTGTGGGCCTCACCACTGCTGCCCCTCACACAGGCTCCCTCCGCAGGAGCCTGGCTGCCACCTTTGCTAACACACACTGTGCGTGGCCTTTCCTTGCAGTCTTCTCTTTGCCTATCAAACTCTCCTATCCCCAACATCCACACAACTGCTCACCACAGTACACACATCACGCCCCTGCCCAACCTCACCCATCTAATGAGTGATATTCTTCCACTCGCTCTTCACTGAGTGTCTGTCACAGCCATGTGAATTAGCTGGAATATGGTAACTATCTTCCATATAGTGTCCAAGTCTAGCTCCTTTTTAAAACCAAGAACCAAGTCAGGAGCTGCTGAGTCACCAACAGCCCAAATGGATCACTCAAAAATAGGGGGAGCAGTACCGGTGGCATCAAAGGTCGCCCTGATGCTGTTCTGAAAATCAGCAGAGAACTGAAGCCGCTTTCCACTCTCACTCCTGAACACATCTCAGACAACCACAACAGGCGTGACCAAGGGACTACTTCCCGGGCCACACAGGATCACTTATCTGAAAAGAAAAGGAGCAAAGAGGACCTACATTTAAACTGGACATCCAAGGGTGGAGGTCTAGCCTGGTTAAGGTGCCCACTCCCCATACCAGAATCTGGGTTCAAGACCCTGCTCTGCTCCTTACTCTACGTCCTACTAGTGTGACCCTGGGAGGCAGCAATGAAGGATCAAGTATGTGCGTCCTTGCCACCCCAAGTAACAGATCCAGACAGAGTTCCTGGCTCCCCACTTCAGCCTGGCCCAGTGCTACCATTGGGGATGTCATCAGTGAAAGGGTGATCTCTCACTGTCTCTACCTTTCAAATAAACAAAACTTGAGATACAAAATAAACTACATTACCAAGATTGTTTCAAAGTTTATCTTGAGGGAAACTTTTAACCCAGGCAGGCTTGGGGCTTCCAGTGCCAGTTAGGGATTAGTTCACACCCATGGCCTGGGGCTGTACCACACCTGTTGAAAACAAGGAAACCCTGTGCCTTCCAAGCAAAAGGCATGAATGCTATGGAACACTGACCTCTCAGAACCAAGACAGATTTGTTTGTTGAACAAAGCTCAATGTACAATTTAACCAAAATTTTCTTCAATATAGTAAGAAATAACTAGGTCCAATGACAAAAAGACCACAAGGTGATTTTCAAACATCTTCGCTGCCCACACTTGACAGGCAGCAAACAGTCCATGCCAGTAACAACAAGCTGGACAGCACTGCACAGATGCTGATTCCGCAGCCCAACCTGCTCCTGAAGGAGCAACAACGCCAGCACAACCCAGAGAACACCCGCACGTCCTCCTGCTCCACCAGAACAGCCACACGCTGTCATCAACGGTAGGCGATGAGCCCAACGCTTGTTCTGTGATGGAAGAACCCGGTCAGGCAAGGAATCACTTAGCCCAACAGTAAAAACAATGTCAGCCAACTGTACAGCTTCAACATTTCAAGGACAGGAACTTCTCTGCATGCTTTGCCACTCTACGTGCGACGACTCGGCCCAGGTATCCTTGAATACCTGCCTTAGACAGGACACCATGCAAAAATGGGGGTGGGGCGTAGGGGGTAACAGAAACCAAAAAAGACCTACAGCCAAACACAAAATCAAATCTATCATTCTTTGGCTGCACACAACCCTAACCAACAACTAACTGCCTTCTTGGATGCTTGTATGTGAAAGAAAACATCACGCCCCAGCAAATACTGGCATGTCACTTTACAGCTCACAAAGCACCTTTGCACTTCAGTTCTTTCAGCCTTCATAATAAACCTGTGCTGTGAGTCGTACTGCCACTCTCACTTTAGAAACAGGACACAGACATGCTGTCAAGAGGAACCAAGCAGCAGTCTGCCATCCAGATCCCAAGCCCTGGGCTCTTTCTTTTGCACTATGAGGGGACGCTCACGAGATGACATCTGAGGCAGCGCCTAGTTCTAAAACTCTACCACTGTGGACTCCATGTGTCTATGCTTACTGAAGTGGGAATAAGACAGTCCAGGCCTGCTCAGCTTGGCCCAGATTCCAGATCCACCTTCTCAATGGATTCATCTCACGTGACTGTTCTATTACATCAGAGCAGTAGAGGCAGTGATTGGTGCAATCATTTAAGAGGCTACCTGGGGCCCACACTTGTATGAGTGCCTAGGTTCAAGTACCCGCTCCATGTCTGATCCAGCTTCCTGCTAATGTGCACCCTGGGAGGGGGTAGAGGACGGCTCAAGTACCTGGGGCCCTGCACTCATGTGGGAGACCAGGATGGGCTTCTGGGCTCCTGGCTCTGGCCTGACCCAGCCCTGGCTACTGGAACTGTTTGAGGAGTTAACAAGTAGATGAAAGATCCTTCTCTGTTTTTCAAATATAGTGAAAATAAATAAATAATCTGAACAAAATAAAATATACCAACATATGTAAAGTCGCCAGCATAATGTCTGGCACTTGAGAAAAGTTAGTTCCTTTTCTGAACACAGAAGGGCTTGCTGCTTATCTTACAGGCTTTGAAAATTCTCCACATTCATTAATACCGTCAAAGAAACATAAATGAAGACAAACAGGAATATTTTTTCTGCCCTGAATTTCCTGGAGAAAGACAACAGCAGAAGTCAAGTTTCAGCATGTTTTCCTTCCAACATAATTTTCCAAAACAAACAGTAATTTCCTTGCCTTAGTTTCCATGTTTCCTCCATTCTCACAAATACACACGTCTGTATGCTCAGCACACACTTGTCTGGCATCCCAGACCGCATCCCCTCTACTAAGACCACAGACCTGGGTGTCACCTGCTGGCTTTTTCCAATGGCCTCTCACCCTGGAATGAGCACCTTCCACCCACACTTCAGAGTGCCTCTGGCATGCACAGTAGCAGAGGTGGAGCAGAGAACTACACGGAAGGGAGACAAGACAACACGTCAGCTACCAGCCTGTCAGAACAGGGGCAAGTACTGAGATGCAAGATGTGTGGAGTGTTACCTTTATGTCACCTGCAAATGGGAAGGGGCACAGTCACAAGCGGGTAAGAGGGTAAGTGAAGCTTGGCTGCTCAGAGGCCCACACCAGCGCCTTCCTCCACTGCTGCTGTGACCTGAGCAGCTGGCGGGGAGGCCGACACTATGGAACAGCATCCTCCCCCTGGCCCAGCCCTGTCGGTCAGGGCACCCACTACAACTCACAAGTTCCTGTTGCTATCACATGCCATTTTTTCTCAAGGCAGCCTGTCACTCAGAAATCGTTAGCAAAGTCAAGTCTACTACTCTTCCCTCAGAGCAGGTTTCAGGAACGAACTCAGCGAGCTGCTGGACGGCAGCACCCTTGCCGTCTCTTGGCTTCTTCCCGCGGACCCTGCTCAGGACAGCTCGTCTCCACAAGGCCAGGCACCAGGCTGTCACGGAGCTTCACTCAGCCTAATGAAATACTGATTTCTTCATTAAGAAAAACTATGAATAAACATTAGATAAACTCAATTTGCACACATCCTAACACCAGATCTCATCACATTAAAATGCTGACATATTCAAATGACCTCCTTTCATTAAACTCCTGTTAAATAGGCGCAGAAATATGCACTCCTATTCCAAAGGGAAGACAGAAAAAGGAAAGAGGCTTCCTGTCCTACAGAAGACACTCACTGCGAATTCTTACAAAATAATTCTCAAAGTTCCTACTGAGAGCAGCAGGGGAAGGGGAAGTCCATGTCCTCCGGAAAGTGCAGAGACCACCCTGGTAAAGACCGACGCAGAGCAGGGACAGTTCCTGCGGCTGCCTGTCACTGTGCTGCTGTTCTGACCTTTGAACAATCCCTGCACTTGTATTTGGCAGGGCACATACATGGTTCTTAAATTTTCCTATTCAAGTTGCTGAGTAACATAAGCACTAATCTGCAGAGGCGCTCCCATTCTAGGTGAAAAATGTCCGAAATCCACAACCATGCAAGCTTCAACCTTCCAACATTCTTCACCCTACAGAGAAACCAAGGCTCAGGAAGATCTGGGAATGTGCTCAAGGTTTCACTGTCCTTAGAATGCACTTCTAACCACATCAAGTTGTCACTTTCTTCTTTTTTTTTTTTTTTTGACAGGCAGAGTGGACAGTGAGAGAGAGAGACAGTGAGAAAGATCTTCCTTTTTGCCGTTGGTTCACCCTCCAATGGCCACAGCGGCTGTGGCCGGCGCACTGTGCTGATCAGATGGCAGGAGCCAGGTGCTTCTCCTGGTCTCCCATGGGGTGCAGGGCCCAGGGACTTGGACCATCCTCCACTGCACTCCCTGGCCACAGCAGAGAGCTGGCCTGGAAGAGGGGGCAACTGGGACAGAATCCGGCTTCCCCACCGGGACTAGAACCCAGTGTGCCGGCGTCACAAGGCGGAGGATTAGCCTGTTGAGCCACATCGCCGGCCACTTTCTTTTCAATCCTCCAACTCCAGTTGGAATAATGAACTACTGAATCTGTTAACATGAAATTTCAAATGACCCAGTATACTGCTGTGTTTGAAACAGGAAGAGGAAAGCCTTGTCAGAGAATATTAATCATATCTTACACATTAATGCAGATCAGCTACTAAAACAAGTGGCCAAAATATGGCCTCTGTAACTCACGCTCTAATCCAGCCAGGCATCAGCTGAAGAAGGCAGCTCAAATCAAAGAGGACAACAGGGTCTGATGATTCTAAGGACCGCTGTGAGGAGAAGCCTAGCGCTCCCCGCCTGAAGTCCTCCAGCGCTAGTTTGTCACTAGAATGCTCACTAGGCTCTTGCACTCATGGATATTTGTCACATAAATCGATCTCATCAACTAGTCTAAATTTTTTAGGGCATAAATCTTCTAAGCCACCTCAGAAACAGGCACACAAACAGGTCTGATTTCTTTTTTTTCCCCCCCAGATTAGAAAAAGCCGGTTTTAGACACTTTAAAGTCACCAGGCCCTGGCAGCTCTCTAGTAACCAAATAGTAAGCAGCTGCGAACTGCACCTGTGACTGCCGGGCTGTCACGGGGAACGAGAGACAGTCTTCAGGAAGGGCAACTTGGAACACGTAGCAATACTTTTTTTAAGTTTTTAAAATTAGTTTCAATTATATTTTAATCCTTACCAATCATATCGTTTTTACTTTCTTTTCTTTCTATCAAAGATTTATTTATTTATTTGAAAGGCAGAGTCAGAGACAGAGAGAGAGAGAGAGTTCCATCTGCTGGTTCACTCTCCAGACGGCTGCAACAGCCAGAGCTAAGACGATCCAAAGCCAGGAGCCAGGAGCTTCTTCCAGGACTCCCATGTGAGCACAGGCGCCCAAGGACTTGAGCCATCTTCTGCTGCTTTCCCAGGCCATAGCAGAGAGCTGGATTGGAAGTGGAGCAGCCAGAACTTGAACTGGCGCCCATTTGGGATGCCGGCACTGTAGGCAGTGGCTTTAACAGCTACACCACAGCATCAGCTTCTTAATTTATTTTCTTTAAGATTTATTTGATGGCTGGCGCCGGGGCTCACTAGGCTAATCCTCCGCCTGTGGTGCCGGCACCCCAGGTTCCAGTCCCGGTTGGGCACTGGATTCTGTCCCAGTTGCTCCTCTTCCAGTCTGGCTCTCTGCCGTGGCCCAGGAAGGCAGGGGAGGATGGCCCAAGTGCTTGGGTCCTACACCCGCATGAGAAATCCAGGAGGAAGCACCTGGCTCCTGGCTTCGGATCGGCGCAGCGCACCGGCCATAGCAGCCATTTGAGGGGTGAACCAATGGAAGGAAGACCTTTCTCTCTGTCTGTCTCTCTCACTGTCTAACTCTGTCAAAAAAAAAAAAAAAGATTTGAAAGGCAGAGAGAGAGAGAAAAAAATATCTTCCGTCCCCAAATGGCTGCAAGGGCTGGAGTTGGGCTGATCTGAAGCCAGGAGCCAAGAGCTTCTCCTGGGTCTCCCAGGTGGGTGCAGGCTCTCAAGGACTTGGGCCACCTTCCGCTGTTTTCCCAGACGCATTAGTAGGGAGCTGGATCAGAGGTGGAGCACCCGGGTCTCGAATCATATGGAATATGGAATATTTTCCAAGTGTGTAAACTATTGTAATAGCCAAACTAGCCCAACCCAAATGTTTTTCTACAACGGGTGAGATAAACAATAGGTCATACACGTAACACTACTCATGGAATGCATGGAAAAAACATGGATGAACATCCAAAAATAATCTTGAGTGAAAGAAGCTACATACAAAAGAAATATATGCTAAGTAATCCTATTTATATGAAGTTCAAAAATAAGGACAACTAATTTGTGATGTTGTAAGTGAGGTCAATGGTTATTACTCTTGTAGGGTGAGGGGAATGTGCCACAGGGGAGGTTTCTGAGTGGCCAGGAATGTTGCTCCTGGCTCTGTGGTTGATCCAGATCTACACTTAAATTTCAGTGGTATGCTTTCAAAATTAGTGAGCAAAAACATACACAAAATAATCAACATTTATATTCTATATATTTCAAAAAAGAAAAATATATGGCCATTTAAGATGAAGATGTTTACAAGTACAGAAATGTTATTTTATTAAGTGAAAAAATATAAAATAATAAATAGGATTCTAGGGGCAGACCTTGAGGTGTGGGGGATTGAACTGCCTTTTAGGATGTCTACATCCTGTATCAGAGTGCCAGAACAAGTCCCAGCTACTCTGCTTTTGATCCTGCTCCCTGTAAATGCACTTGGAAAAGAAGTAGATGATGGCCCAAGTACTTGTGTCCTTGCCACTTACATGGAAGACCAAGATGGAATTCTGGGCTCCTGTCTTGGCCCAGCTCTGGCTATTGTGGCCATCTGAGGAGAAAACAAGTGGATAGAATAGAAGGGCATGTGTGTGTGTCCCTCTCTCTGTCACTCTGCCTTTCAAATAAATAATTTAAAAAAAAAATGGAATTCTGGCCGGCGCCATGGTTCAATAGGCTAATCCTCTGCCTGTGGCACTGGCACCCTGGGTTCTAGTCCCGGTCACTCCTCTTCCTGTCCAGCTCTCTGCTATGGCCCGGGAAGGCAGTGGAGGATGGCCCAACTGCTTGGGCCCTGCACCCGCATGGGAGACCAGGAGAAGCACCTGGGCTCCTGGCTTCGGATCAGCACGGTGCGCCAGCCGCAGCGGCCATTGGGGGGTGAACCAACGGAAAAAGGAAGACCTTTCTGTCTGTCTCTCCAGCCGCTATGGCCAATTGGGGAGTGAACCATCAGATGGAAGACCTACCTCTCTCTTTCTCTGCCTCTTCTCTCTCTGTGTAACTCTTTCAAATAAAAAAATAAATCTTTTTTTTTTTTAAAAAAGAGGCAAACGCATTGAGTAGCAATTATTTATCACCAGCAGGTGATGATATATTTTGAACAGGCCAAATTCTAAGTTTCACACCAATCAGGCCTATTGGAGTCTATATTCAGATTTCCTGTCATCAGTGATGTCACTCAAGGAGATGAGAAAGGCCAGAAAAATTCTTTCAAGAAACCAACTGTTCAGGGGACAGCTAAGGACAATATGGCTGGTTCTACTGTTTTACTCTTCAACAGTTCACTGTGTGCTCCTATTTGCTATAGTGGCAAATAAAGATAAGTTTTTCAGAACTCTCCTTGAAATCCAATCTGTTCTCAGTTCACATCCCTATATTTCCACTAATGTAGATCTAAAACAAGAAAATTTTCTCACAAGAACTGAGCTGAGAATTTACAATCCATTTTATGTTCTTCTAGAGATTCTAGTAAAATTGAGTTCCAAATTATTCTTAATCTAGACGAGACAGCTAAAAGGGTTACATGGTGAAATTTGTTTTCAGGTAATCAGTAGTACTTTAGCATTTGAAAGTTACAATTTTGAAGACCTGAAAAAAAATACTAGGCTAAACGGGGAAGGCTCTGTATCTGTGGTCTCAATGAGGGAAAGCACTGTATTTAAAATGTAGGTTAGCAGGCCAACTCAGAACTGAGCAAGACACTCCACACTGAAGACTAAAGTCGCCCCAGTCTAAAAGTTAACACTTGTCAACCAATGCACATTTACAAAGCTATTCACAAGAAGCAGATTAAAGAAACAATCCACATCCCTGCGTGGCTATTCTGTAATTACCCATAAATACCGGGGCAGATGCTGTGGCTCAGGAAGCAGCTGCTGGGTGCCTGCCGGCGTCCCACATCCAAGTCCTGTCTCTGTGTCCCATCTAGCTTCCTGTGAATGTGCCCTGGGAAGCAGCTACCCATGGAGGAGACTAGGATGGAGCCCTCAGTTCCTGGCTTAGTGTGGCTCAGCCTGGCTGTTGTGGACATTTGGAGAGTAAACAGCAGGTGAAAGATCTCTCTTATTCTACTTTTCCAATTTAAAAAAGGCTTTATGGGGCCTGGTGTTGTGATGTCGTGGGCTAGCCACTGCCTTCAATGCCCACATCCCATATGGGCACTGGTTTGTGCCCCTGTGACATCACTTTCCATCCAACTCCCTACTAACGCATCTGGACAAGCAGCACAAGATGACCCAAGCGTGTGGGTCAGTCCCCACCACCCATGGGGTGACCCAAATGAAGCTCTTGGCTCCTGGCTTCAGCCAACAGACCATTCCAGCCTTTTGGGGGAGTGAACCAGCGGATGGAAGATCTCTCTATGTGTCTCCTTCTTTTTCAAATAAATATTTTTAAAATACTAGATATTATCACTATTAAGTAACATCAATTTACATCAGCTAAATTCACTCAAATGAAGAACTACCAGCATTTTGTTCCTTTTAAGGCATTTTAAAAATAAATTAATTTTTCTATTTACCTGCCTTTCCAGAAATACATATAAATATAGGGGGTGGGTATTTGAATGTGAGAAGGGGGGAAGGTCAAAGTCAAGTCAGCAAAACTGCTTTTTCCAACCAATTGAGATTTTACTAAAAATGATACAGCATTAGTTTTTTTTTCAAGCAAACTATTTAATCCCATTTTCCGTGAATTTTTTTAAGATTGATTTTATTTATTTGAAAGAGTTACAGAGACAGAGACAGAGACAGAGACAGAGACAGAGACAGAGAAATCTTTCATCAGCTGGTTCACTCCCCAAATGGCTGCAACTGCCAGGGCTGGGCCAAGCCAAAGCCAGGAGCCAGGAGCTTCTTCCAGGTTTCCCATGTGTGTGCAGGAACCCAAGCACTTGGGCCATCTTCCACCGTCCTCCCATGTACATCAGCAGGGAGCTGGATCGAAAATGGAACAGCCAGGAATCGAACTGGTGCCCACATGGGATGCTGGTGCTGCAGGCGGCCACATGCCAGCCTAAGAACTTTTTTTTTTAAGGATTTATTGATTTACTTGAAAGAGTTACCAAGAGAGGAGAGACAGAAATCTTCCATCCACTAGTTTACTTCCCAGATGGCTGCAACAGATAGGGCCGGGCAAGGCCAATGCTAAGGAGCCAGGAGCTTCTTCTGGGTCTCTCATGTGGATGAAGGGGCCCAAGCTCCTGGCTCCTGGCTTTGGATCAGTGTAGCTCCAGCCATTGTGGCCATCTGGGGAGTAAACTAGCAGATGGAAGAGCCCTCTCTCTCTCTGCTTCTGCTTCTCTGTAACTCTGCTTTTCAAATAAATAAATAAATCCTTAAAAAAAAAAAAAAAAAGCTAAAGGGTTGCTGCTTAGTGGACGAGGCTAAGCATATGATGGGAGAAATCTAGAAATATAGGTATTAACAGCCATTTGTTACATGAGCACATGACAGCCACAAATTCTCTGGAAGTATGGGTTCACAGAGAAAGCAAAGCAGGTGGTAGAAAGAGCATAGGCTTTGGGATCTGAGAGTCCCAGCTGCAACCTGTCAGAGCTTCTGCAGTCCCACACGGCCACTGGCCACCGTGCAGCCGTGGCAAGTCACCGCAGTCTCAGGGGCTCCCCTTTTCTGTCTATTTACAACATGGGAAACACCACTTCCTCTCTGCCAAGCGCCTGCGAGGTCCTATGAGACGACACATTTGAAAGCCTGGTCAAAACAAGAGCCCAGGTCTTGCAGACAGGTGGCAGGGATGCATGCACTGGGCTATCTGCTGCCTTCTCAGGCCCCCTGAGAAGAGGGGGGGCCTCAGCAAGAGGCTCGAAAGCAGAGCATCCAGGACGTGAAATGGCACTGCGATGTGGAATGCAGCGAGTGGCTCAGCCTGCTACACCACATACCTGCCTCCAAAATCTGCTTTTTAAAGGGAGCAAAGAAGATACAAGGATAATTTTAAAAGTTTGTGAAAAATTAAAGGATTTAAGTGCAAAAATATCAGAAATTCAGGCACACGAGAGTCTTCCATACATTCATCTGGTGTATATTATGAAAAAGTATGCATGGAATTCAAACATTTGCACCATGAACTTTTTTTTTTTAAGATTTATTTATTTATTTGAAAGGCAGAGTTACAAAGAGACAGCACGAGGGGCTCTTCCATCCCGATTCCCTCCTCAAACGGCTGCCTACAGCTGGAACCAGGCCAACCCAAAGCCAGGAGCCAGGAGCTTCTTCTGGTTCTTCCATGTGAGTGCAAGGGCCAAAGGACATGGGTCATCTTCAACTGTTTTCCCAGACCATAGCAAAGAGCTGGATTGGAATCGGAGCAGCAGGGATGTGAACTGTTGCCCATATGGGATGCCGGCACTGCGGGTGGCAGCTTCACTCACTACACCACAGTGCTGGTCCCATCATGAACTTTTTAAAGTACCCTCATAGCTGATTCTGGGTTTAACTACAGGCTGTCACACTTAACGCTGGTTAATTTTGAGGAGAAAAAGAGGGCTATTTGGGGTACATGGCACGAGAGAACTTCTATTACATGTCTTTGGGATTTTGAACCACGTGAATGCATTACTAAATTAAGACCGGGGCGAGTGCTGTGGCATAGCAGGTAAAGCCGCCGCCTGAGGTGCCGGCATCCCATATGGGCGCCGGTTCGAGTCCTGGTTGCTCCACTTCTGATCCAGCTCTCTGCTGTGACCTGGGAAAACAATGGAGGATGGACCAAGTCCTTGGGCCCCAGCATCCACTTAGGAGACCCAGAAGAAGCTCCTGGCTTCAGATGGGTGCAGCTCCAGCCGTTGCAGCCAGCTGGGGAGTGAACAGTGAATGGAAGACCTCTCTCTCTCTCGGTGTGCCTCTCTGTGTAATTCTTAACTTCCAAGTAAAATAAATAAATCTTCCAAAAAAAAAAAAAAAAGGAAATATTGACAGGTATTTGACAGAACTGAATAAAATGCAATAATAGAACAGAATAAAAATTAAGACCTACAAGAAGTCCTAATACCTATGTCCTAAATCAGACTTTCTAAGTTACTTGTGATAGTTCCTATCCACGCAAAAATATTTATTGAACTCTGCTATATGCACCAGGCACCATTTCAAACTCTGAGATCTGAGCAACTAAGATGGATAAATCCCTCATCGGATAGCATTTAGAAGGAACAAAGCCGTTAAACAAGTAATCAGACCGATCAGTCAGGAAAACAGAGTACAGTGACAGGTGGTAAGGTGACAGCAATGCCTTTCTGGGGAGGGGTACTAAATGCAAAGCAGCGAGCCTGTGGGAAAGACCCAGCGCGAGATGAGACTGCACAGCCCCTTGCAGGCAGAGGGGAGAGCAACTCCTCTTCAAGGACTAGAATGGAGGCAGGAAGGGGGTGTGGGCAGCAAATCACACTGGGGATTTAGAAGGGTGAAATACTGGTCCTTGGTAAGGAATTTAGATCTTTTTCTAAGTGAAAAGAAAAAAACTTTAGAGAGTTTTAAGGAGTAGGGAGATACGATCTGGCCTACACTATTTCACAGATCACTCTGGCTGCCATCAGAACAGACTGTAGGCCGCAAAGACAGAGGCAGGCCCCGCTAGAAAGCACTGCGGTCAGCCTGGCAGCAGAGGACTTTCTCCAACTACAGTGGTGACTGAGGAGCTTCTCAGATTCTAGCTGCTTTAAGGCAGAGCCAACAGGCCCAGCTCTTGCGGGATTTGGAAGATGAACTAGCGAACAGAAAACCTCTCCAGGCCAGTACACAGCGGGTTAAGCCATGGCCTGCAGTGCCAGCATCTCATATAGGCACAGATTCAAGTCCTGGCTGCTCTACTTCTGATCCAGCCCCTAGCTTATGTGCCTAGGAAAGTAGAAGATGGCCCAAGTGCTCAGGCCCCTACACCCATGTGGGAGACCCAGAAGAAGCTCCTGTCTCCTGGCTTCAACTTGGTCTAGCCCTGGATTTTTTTTTTTTTTTTAAGATTTTATTTATTTATTTGAGAGGCAGTTAGACAGTGAGAGGGAGAAACAGAAAGCGGGGTCTTCTACCCATTGGTTCACTCCCCAAATGTCTGCAATGGCCAGAGCTGAGCTGATCCCAAGCCAGGAGCCAAGAGTTTCTTCTGGGTCTCCCACATGGGTACAGGGACCCCAAGCACTAGGATAATCCTCTACTGCTTTCTCAGGCCATAGCAGAGATCTGGATCAGAAGAGGAACAGCTGAAACTGGAATCAGCACCCATATGGGATGCCAACGCTGTAGGCAGAGGATTAACCTACTAAGCACAGTGCTGGTCCCAAGCCCTGGATTTGTTGTGGGCATTTGGTGAGTGAACCAGTGGATGGAAGACCTGTCTCTTTCTCTCTCTCCATTTCACCTTCTTTCTGTAACACATTTATCAGAAACTGATAAATAAGGCGGTCATAAAAATTGTAATGACAGACATGAACAGTATCACAAGCTTGATCAAATACATAGGTCATCCTAAACCCAAAAAGTAAAAATATATATTCTTCTAAAAATACACAGAGCATTTTAAGTCACAAAGTCTTCCTACATTTCAATAACAGATACCATGAAAATACAGTCTTTGGGCCAGCACTGGGGCACAGTGAGTGAAGCCCTGGCCTAACCCATTTCAAAGCACCTGTGTGAGTCCTGGCTGACCTGCTTCCTGTCGAGATCCCTGGTAACACGCCTGGAAAAATAGTGGGAAGATGGCCCAGGTACTTGGGCCCCTGTCACCCATGTGAGACACCTGGGTGAAATTCTGGGCTCCTGGCTTTGGCCTGGACCAGCTCCTGCCATTGCAGCCATCTGGGAAGTGAACCAACAGATGGAAGATTTCTCACTCTCTCTGCGTAACTCTTTCAAATAAATAAATAAATCTCTTAAAAAAAAAAAGGAATCATACAGCCTTAATCAGATATTAAAAAGGAAGGACCAAAACAATTTCAATTTAGTAAGCTAGAAAAAGAACAAAACTAAAGAAAAACAGGAAAAGAAATAAAAAGGCATTAAGACAGAAAACAAAGACACAGCTGATTCTTTGCAAAAAATTTAATTGACAAAACTTTAGCAAGTGTATTCAAGAAAAACTAAAACACAGATGAGGGGGTGATGCTCCAGCAGGTGGCAGAGGCAACAGCTGCCTAACAGCAGAGTGCGCTGGCACCCCGACAGCAGACCACACCCTGCAGAGGAAGAGCCACAGCTCCCACCCAGAGATGGCCACCCCCATGAGTGAAGACAGACAGTCCAAAGACAAAAGGCATAAGAGCAGGAGAAGGAACTGACAAAAGTCATTATCAAAGGAGATGTATGGAGTCAGCAACGTGATGCAGTGAGTTAAGCCACTGGCCAGCAGTGCTGGCATCCCATATAGACGCAAGTTTGAGTCTCGGCTGCTCCTCTTCTGGTCCAGCTCCCTGCTAATGGCCTGGGAAAGCAGTGAAGGATGGCCCAAGTGCTTGGGCCCCTGATTCCATGTGGGAGATCTGGATGAAGTTCCTGGCTTTGGCCTGGCCCTGTCCAAGACATTGTAGACATTTGGGGAGTGAACCAGTGGATGCAAGATCTCCTCTCTCTCTCTCTCTCTCTCTCTCTCTGCTTCTCTCTCTGTAACTCTGCCTTTCAAATAAATAAATGACATCTTGCAAAAAAAAAAAAAGGAAGATGTACAGCTGGCAATGACAGAGTCAGAGCCCTGCGGAACATATGCGGTACATTTTAATGGCCATAACAACTGATTTGTGCTTTCTCATGAATACCCATTGGGCTAACTTACGCACAACATACTTTTTCCTTTGGGGTGGAGAAAAGCATAAACAAACAATTTTAGGAACACAAGAGAAATATAACTTAAGATATGAAGCAGACAGTGGAAGTGAGAAAAGCAAAGAGAACAGCACTGAGCCATTAAGGTAGAACAGAAGGAACCAGCAAAGGAGGTGAAGCAGTGAGTGACCAGAGAGATGAGCCAGAAAGGTAGAAGGCAGGTCAGATTAAGGGGTCATGATAGGAGTGGGAGTCTGGCACAACAGTTAAGATGCTGTTTGGGATGCTGCATCCCATATCAGAGTGCCTGGGTTTGAGTCCAACTCCACTGTCATTTGAGCTTGCTGCTAATGTGCACCATGGGAGGCAGCAGATGACGGCTCAAGCACTCGGATCCCTACCACCCATGTGAGAACCATGGGAGGCAGCAGATGACGGCTCGAGCACTCGGATCCCTACCACCCATGTGAGAACCATGGGAGGCAGCAGATGACAGTTCAAGCACTCGGATCCCTACCACCCATGTGAGAACCCTGGGAGGCAGCCGATGATGGCTCAAGCACTCGGATCCCTACCACCCATGTGGAAAACCTGGATGGAGCTACCAGTTCCTGGCTTTGGCCTGCTCAGCCCAGCTGTTGCAGTATTTGGGGAGTGAACCAGCAGATGGAAAATATCTGTGTCTGTCTCTCTGCCTCTCAAATAATAGTAATAAGTAAACAACAACAACAAATTGTAAAGATGCCAAGCAGTATTTTTTTTTTTTTTTTAAGATTTATTATTTGAAAGACAGAATTACATAGAGAGGCAGAGACAGAGAAAGGTCTTCCATCCACTGGTTCACTTCCCAGATGGCCACAACGGCTGGAGCTGCGCTGATCTGAAGCCAGGAGCTTCTTCCGTGTCTCCCACATGGGTGTAAGGGCCCAAGGATGTGGGCCATCTTCTGCTATCCCAGGCCATAGCAGAGAGCTGGATCAAGAGGAGCAGCAGGGACTAGAACCGGAGCCCATATGGGATGCCAGTGCTTCAGGCCAGGGCTTTAACCAACTGCACCACAGCACCGGCCCCCAAACCAAGCAGTATTTCAATAAAGACAACTGATCACATCGAAATGCTGCTGAGAGGTCAAGGAAGCTGTGGGATGGTGGTATCCAGTGGATCTGGTGACATAAAGTTTAATAACCAGTCCTGAGAATCACAGCAGTTGGAGTCATGGTCGTACTGTAGAAGGACAACTGTTCCTATCTGCATTCACGAGTGTGGAGATAAACACTCCAGCGATGGAAAGTCTCAGAGTGGCGCTGTAGGAGAGCAAGTCTGACGTGGACCAGGGGACCAGCACTGTGGCACAGCAGAATACGCTGCTGCCGGCATCCCATATGGGTGTTGGTTTGAGTCCTGGCTACTCCACTTCCAATCCAGCCATTTGGAGAGTGATCCAGCAGATAGAAGAGCTCCCTCTGTGGTTCTCCTTCTCTCTCTCTGTAACTCTGCCTTTCAAATAAATAAATAAATCTTTTAAAAAAAAAAAAAAAAAGAACAACAAAGGAAGTAAAACAGTTCAAAGAAAACACAGGGGTTGGGGGCCAGTGCTGTGTCACAGCGGATAAAGCTGCCTCCTGTGGTGCCGGCATCTCACATCGGGGCTGGTTCGAGTCCCGGCTGCTCCATTTCCAATCCAGCTCTCTGCTATGGCCTGGGAAAGCAGTAGAGGATGGCCCAGGTGCTTGGACCCCTGTACCCACATGAGAGACCCAGAAGAAGCTCCTGGCTTCAGATTGGTGCAGCTCTGGTCGTTGCAGACAAATGGGGAGTGAACCAGCAAATGGTGGACCTATCTCTCTCTCCCTCTCTGAAGCTCTGACTTTCAAATAAATAAATAAATTTTTTTTTAAGAAAAGAAATAAAGGGGCTGGCATCGTAGCACAGCAGGTTAATCCTCCGCCTGTGATGTATGCATTCCAAATGAGCACTTGTTTGAGTCCCAGCTGCTCTATTTCCAATCCAGCTCCCTACTAACGCATCTGGGGAAACAGTGACAGATGGCACAAGTGCCTGAGTCCCTGCTACCTATGTGGGAGACCCAGAAGAATTCCAGGCTCCTGGTTTTTCCCTGGCTCATCTCTAGCCGTCTGGGGAATGAACCAGTAGATAGAGGATGCCTATCTCTGTCTCTCCCTCTCTGTTAACTCTGCCTTTCAAATATCTTTTAAAAAAACAAAGAAATACATCTTGTTCTTAAATATACAGAATGATGCTCACCCTCACTCATCATCAGGGACAAACAAAACTTGCACTAATATCTCATGTTTCAGAACAAATGCAAAAATCTGACAACACGCTGTTGGCAACGTTGTACTATTGCAGGTCCTCTCATGTCTCTGGAAGTACAGTAGTGCAACCCCTACGGAGGGCAAGTTGGCAATATCTATCAAAACACACACAGTTACCCTTTGACTCAGAAGCACCTCCTAGGGAAATTTACCCTATAGAAATACACCTGCCTCCGTACAAAGGTTATTCACTCTAGCATCAGTTGAAATTTTTTTTTGAAGTCACAAATAATTAGGAGTCAAGTGGTTATATAAACTAAGGTAGGTCCACAGCATGGAGTACAAAGCAATTATAAGCATAAAGAAATTCTCTTTTATAATATGAAAGATCCTGTGTGCATATATATCTATAGATAAATACAACTTCAGATATCTCATGGGGAAGAAAATCGATACAAAACACCACAGAGTTTATGTTCCCTTAATTCCTTCAACTTCCTATTCAAATAACATCTTACTGTAACAGAAGGTTGAGTCAAAAACAAATAAAATGATTATCAAATGTTGGAACCATGTAAATGTTTTTTACATAATTAAAATACAAAATAAAAAAATCAATCTCCCATGCTCTAAAATTAGATTATGGTAATAGCTGAACAACTCAGTAAATTGACTAAAGATCACTGGAACTCTACACTTAACACAGATGGCAAGAAGGAAAATAACTTGGGTTAAGTTTTAAAAGGCAGTGAAAGAGAAAACTAACAAAAACAATGCCCCCCAACTTCAGTGTGTACACAAATGACATGGGGATCCTCTTGGAACGCAGAATTTAGTTTAATAATTCTCGAGTGGGACCAGTATTCCTCATTTCCAACAAGCTCCTTGCTGCTGGTGCTTTATGGACCACATTCTGAGGATTGAGACAACTTCAACAGTGAGCAGAGCTCTGCTCTCAGAAGTAGGTGAGGGGCCGGTGCTGTGGCGAAGTGGGTAAAGTTGCCACCTGCAGTGCCAGCATCCCAAATGGACGTCAGTTCTAGTCCCGGCTCTTCCACTTCTGATCCAGCTCTCTGCTGTGGCCTGGAAAAGCAGTAGAAGATGGCCCAAGTCCTTGGGTCCCTGCACTCATGTGGGAGGCCCAGAAGAAGCTCCTGGCTCCTGGCTTCAGATCAGCACAGCTCCAGCCATTGCAGTCAATTGGGGAGTGAACCAGCAGATGGAAGACCTACCACTCTCTTTCTCTGCCTCTCTCTCTCTGTGTAACTCTTTCAAATAAATAAATACAACTTAAAAAGAAGAAGAAGTAGGTGAGACATTAGGCAGTCAGCGCTAGGGTTGTGAAGCCACCACCTGCAACAACTACATCCGATAGGGGTACCAGTTTGAGTCCTGGATGCTCTACTTCTTACCCAGCTCCTTGTTAATATGTCTGGGGAAAGCAGCAGAAGATGGGCCAAGTGCTTGGGCCCCTGCAACCCTGTGGGAGACCCAGAAGAAAAAACTGGCTCCTGGCTTCCATGCAGCCCAGCCCCAGCCATTGAGGCCATTTGGGGAGTGAGCTAGCTGATGAAGATCACTCTCTCTCTCCCTCTCTCTGTGACTGTGCCTTTCAAATAGTAATAATAAAAAAAGTGGAACGTGGCGGTGACCCTGGAGAGAGAGTAAGGGACAAAAAGGTTTCCCTCCTTTAGATGAGGAAAATAACACGACTGTAGGGAGGGAGAAGTTGAGGGTGTAGGAGAGAGGGAAGGGAGAACAGTGACCAGGCACAGTGAGGTCAATTACTAGGCTAGGAGGGGAGGGGCCTCAGGAAGGGACAGCCAGTGCTTCCTTAACTACAGAGGGGAGGCAGAGCCCACCAGCGCTGATGCTAGGAACAGAGGTGATATGCGCACAGGAATCTGTAGTTCTCTTCTGACTGCCTTCATGTTCCCAGTGAAATAAAGTCAAGTCATCAACTAAGAGTAAGGCACGCCAGGGAAGGAGATTGCTGAAGGCTTAAGGACAGAGATGTTAAATTGTTTAGAAAGATGGAGAGTCAGTATGGTGGGCCTCCTAGTGGGTGCCACCCAACCCTTCAAGGGTCAAGGGTCATGGTCACGGACTTAAAGGAAGGCCAGTCAGCACAGCTGTGCTAGATGCTCCAGCCACACCCAGCAGCGTCAGTGCAGATGTGCAGCAGCAAAAGATTTGGTAGCAAGTGTTGGATGCAGGCTGTGTGGCTGCCACGGCATGAAGACAAGGGGAATACCACAGAAAGTGACAATGAGGCAGGCGCTAGGGATCACTGAGCCAGGGAGGGAAGTGATTATCTCACAAGGTAATGCACTCTGATAACTTGAGTCCCAAAGGAAGATGATTTACTAATGCAGCACATTATCTAATACCACCAAAAGAAAAAAATTACAAAAAATCTTTTTGGGGGCCAGCACTATGGCGTAGCGGGTAAAGCTGTCACCTGCAGTGCCAGCATCCCATATGGGTGCTGGTTTGAGTCCTGGCTGTTCACTTATGATCCAGTTCTCTGCTGTGGCCTGGGAAAGCAGTGAAAGATGGCCCAAGGCCTTGTGGCCTTGCACCCGTGTGGGAGACCCGGAAGAAGCTCCCAGCTCCTGGCTTCAGATCAGCGCAGCTTCAGCTGTTGTGACCATCTGGTGAGTAAACCAGCGGACAGAAGAGCCCTCTCTCTCTGCCTCTGCCTCTCTGTAACTCTGGCTTTCAAATAAATAAGCAAAATCTTTTTATTTTATTTTATTTTATTTTATTTTTGACAGGCAGAGTGGACAGTGAGAGAGAGAGAGAAAGGTCTTCCTTTTGCCATTGGTTCACCCTCCAATGGCTGCCGCGGCCGGCGCGCTGCGGCCGGCGCACCGCACTCATCCGATGGCAGGAGCCAGGTGCCAGGTGCTTTTCCTGGTCTCCCATGGGGTGCAGGGCCCAAGCACTTGGGCCATCCTCCACTGCACTCCTGGGCCACAGCAGAGAGCTGGCCTGGAAGAGGGGCAACCGGGACAGAATCCGGCGCCCCGACCGGGACTAGAACCCGGTGTGCCAGCGCCACAAGGCGGAGGATTAGCCTGTTGAGCCACGGCGCTGGCTTAAGCAAAATCTTTTTTAAAAAATCATATTGGGGTTGGTGTTGTGGCACAACAGGTTGGACTGCAGCGGCGACCCCAGCATTGCGGTTTCAGTCCTGGCTACTCCACTGCCAGTCCCACTCTCTGCTGATGCACCTGGGAAAACAGCAGCCACACGACAGACCTGGGTCAAGCTCCAGGCTCCTGGCTTCGGCCAAGCCCAGCCCCATATATTGTGGCCATCTCAGGAGTGAACTAGTGGATGGAAGATCTCTCTCCATAACTCTCTCAAAACAATAAATAAATCTTAAAAAAAAAAATCAAAAAACAATGAAAAGCAGGCACTAGATAAATCTTTACACAACGAGTGAGTGTGAAACCATCGCATCTCCTTGGGTGGATGATAATCTCTTCAAAGTCAGGGCCCGTGTCTTATACTTCTTTGATTTCCCATAGTCTGGTATTATGCTTTTCTCTCTGTCACTCAGTCTCGAATATGTGTTAAATAAAACATTAAGGCAACACAGGGCCTCCTGAAGCAGACACAAGGTAAGCAGAGTGAGCATCTACACACTTCTGCAGAACCGAAAAAAAGCAAACACAGAAGAAGGAGCCAGATGGGAACCAACCAGGAAAAAGCGTGTCAGGTGACAGCAGTAAGCCCCACGGTGGTGGAGCCAAAGCCAGCACGCACATAGGAGGGACAGCTGTCTTAACCGGCATCTTACTGCTAAACACCCGCCCAATTCTTATTTTTATTTAAACATAAAAAACGTATAAAGTCCCTCCTCATGAAGGATTGCTTCTTTCTTTCTACTCCTACAAGTATAACAAAGACTGAATTACCATACTTCTAGTACAATATATTTATTTTTCAAAAAATCCAAGGGAGGTATTTGATACAGTGGTTAAGACACAGCTGGTGCTCTGGTGCAGTGGGTTAATCCTCCGCCTGTGGCGCTGACAACCCATATGGGTGCTGGTTCAAGTCCTGCTGTTCCACTTTTGATTAAGCTCTCTGCTATGGTCTGAGAAAGCAATAGAAGATAGCTGAAGCACTTGGGCCCCTGCACCCACGTGGGAGACATGGAAGAAGCTCCTGGTTTCTGGCTTTGGATCAGCTCAGCTCCGGCCACTATAGGCATTTGGGGAGTGAGCCGGCAGATGGAAGACCTTTCTCTATGTCTCTGCCTCTCACTGTCTGTAACTCTACCCCTCAAATAAATAAATGAAATCTTAAAAAAGAAGAGAAACAACAACAACACTGTTTGGGACTCCTGCATTTTACATCACAGTGCCTGGGTTCTGATTCCAGCTTCCTGCTAATGCCCACCCTTAGAGGCAGCAGGCGATGGCTCAAGTCCCTGGGTCCCTGCCACCCACATGGGAGACCTGGCTGGAGTTCCAGGCTGCTGGCTTTGACCTGGCCCAGCTCTGGCTGCTACAGACATTTGGAGAGTGAAGCAGTGAACAGAAGATCTCTGTCACTCTCTCTGCCTTTCAAATAAAGTGAAAATAAATAAAAATTTTAAACACTAAAAATAAATCCTTATTAAAAAATAGAATTGATGAAGTATTACCCAATTTACCTATTGGTAGAGAAGCTATGACATTAATAAAAATGCTAAAAGAGCAATTGCCAAATGCAGTTCAATCAGAAATTAAGATAAAGCATTTCTGAAATTAGAAATAAGAAGGCAACAAGTTTGAAAATTTTCAACAATTGATCTGAACACATTTCAGGGCAAATCATCCATTTGAGACACAATATTCTTTTTATGCAAAGAAATCCTGCCCTGCCCCTTTACTCCTTAATTCCACTGGCTATTAATCACTTAAGCCACATGCAGAGGACATGCCTTCTACTTTAAGTCACATCGTCAACACAAAAACACAAACTTTTTAAAGACATGTAGTGTCTTTTTAAAGAGTATTAATGTATTTGAAAGGCAGAAGGACAGAGTACACATCCACTGGTTTACTCTCCAAAGGCCTGAAACAGCCAAGGCTAGGATTCCAGAGTCTAAGTCTCCCATGTGGATGGCAGGGACCCAGGGACTTGAGCCATCACCTGCTGCCCCCAGGGTGGACATTAGCAGGAAGCTGGAATCAAGAGCAGAGCTGGGACTTGGACCCACATACTCTGATATAGGATATAGACACAACAAGTGGCTTCCTACCAGTTGCAATAAACACCTGCCTCAGTAAATTTTTTTTGTTTTTGTTTTTGTTTTTTGACAGGCACAGTGGACAGTGAGAGAGAGAGACAGAGACAAAGGTCTTCCTTTGCCATTGGTTCACCCTCCAATGGCCGCCATAGCCAGAGTGCTGAGGCCGGCGCACCGCAATGATCCGAAGCCAGGAGCCAGGTGCTTATCCTGGTCTCCAATGGAGTGCAGGGCCCAAGCACTTGGGCCATCCTCCACTGCACTCCCGGGCCACAGCAGAGAGCTGGCCTGGAAGAGGCGCAACCAGGACAGAATCCAGCGCCCCGACCGGGACTAGAACCCGGTGTGCCAGCGCCACTAGGCGGAGGATTAGCCTATTGAGCCGTGGTGCCGGCCGTAAATGTTTCGAATTCACTTTTTTTTTTTTTTTGGACAGGCAGAGTTAGACTGTGAGAGAAAGAGAGAAAGAAGACAAAGGTCTACCTTCTGTTGGTTCACCCCCCAAATGGCCGCTACAGCCAGTGCACTGCGCCAATCCGAAGCCAGGAGCCAGGTGCTTCCTCCTGGTCTCCTGTGCAGGTGCAGGGCCCAAGCACTTGGGCCATCCTCCACTGCCTTCCTGGGTCACAGCAGAGAGCTGGACTGGAAGAGGAGCAAACGGGACAGAAACGGCGCCCCAAATGGGACTAGAACCCAGGGTGCTGGTGCCGCAGGCGGAGGATTAGCTTAGGGAGCCGCGGCACCGGTCTCTAATTCCGTTTCACATCACTTGTGATAGATAATAGTGCCTTAGACACAAAAGGTACTTCAAACAGTCCATGGAAAAATAGAATTAAAAGATAAGGGGCCGGGGCCAGTGCTGTGGCATAGCAGGTAAAGCTGTGCCTGCAGTGCCGGCATCCCATATGGACGCCAGTTCTAGTCCTGGCTGTTCCACTTCCAATCCAGCTCTCTGCTATGGCCTGGGAAAGCAGAAGATGGCCCAAGTCCTTGGGCCCCTGCACCTGCGTGGGAAACCCAGAAGAAGCTCCTGGCTCCTGGCTTCAGATCGGCATAGCTCTGGCGATTGTGGCCATCTGGGGAGTGTACCAGCAGATGGAAGACCTCTTTCTCTCTCTCTCTCTCTGCAACTCTGCCTTTCAAATAAATAAATAAATCTTTTTTTTTTTTTTTTTTTTTTTTAGGCAGAGTGGACAGTGAGAGAGAGACAGAAAGAAAGATCTTCCTTTGCCGTTGGTTCACCCTCCAATGGCCGCCGCACCGTGCTGATCCGATGGCAGGAGCCAGGTGCTTCTCCTGGTCTCCCATGGGGTGCAGGGCCCAAGCACTTGGGCCATCCTCCACTGCACTCCCGGGCCACAGCAGAGAGCTGGCCTGGAAGAGGGGCAACCGGGACAGAATCCGGCGCCCCGAACGGGACTAGAACCTGGTGTGCCGGTGCTGCTAGGCGGAGGATTAGCCTAGTGAGCCAAGGCGCCGGCCCAATAAATCTTAAAAAAAAAAAAGATAAATTTGCTGGGCCAGTTCTTGGTATAGTAGGTAAAGCCACCGACAGCAGTTCCAGAATCCCATATTGGCTTCTGCCTTCAGATCGGCACAGCTCCAGCCAATTAGGCCATATGGGGAATGAACCAGCGGATGGAAGACCTCTCTCTTTCTGCCTTGCCTCTCTAACTCTGCCTTTCAAATGAGTACATAAATATTAAAAAAAAGAATTGAATCCAGGTCTCCTACACAGGTGCAGGGGCCTGAGTACTCGGGCCATTATCTACTGCCTTTCCAGGAGCATTAGCAGGAAGTTGGATCAGAAGTGAGACAGCTGGACTTACAACAGCACTCTGATATGCGATGGGAGCATCCTAGGTGGTGGCTTATCCTGCTGTGCCACGATGCTTTCCCCTGTCCACTCCCCCTACTTCCTGAAACCTTAAAAATTTTTTTGTGAATTATTCATTTGAGAGACAGAGCTCCCATCCACTGGTTTACCTCTGAATGCCTGCAACAAAACTTGGCTGGATCCAAAGTCAGGAGTCAGGAATTCAATCCAGGTGGCCATGCAGGTGGCAGGGAACCAACTACCTGAGCTGTCACTGCTGCCTCCGAGGGTCTGCATCAGCAGGAGTCAGGAAAGGAGCCAAGTCTGGATGTTCTAACCACAGAGCCAACTGCCACCCTCCATGAAATGGTAAGACCTTTCATACGAGTTACCAATAAATGCTTGATGAATGAGGATTTCTTTTTTAAAAGATATCTCTTGGGGGCTGGCGCCACAGCGTAACAGGTAAAACTGCCACCTGCAGTGCCGGCATCCCATATGGAAGCTGGTTTGGGTCCTGGCTGCTCCATTTCCGTTCCAGCTCTCAGCTATGGCCTGGGAGGGTGGCGGAGGATGGCCCAGGTCCTTGGGCACCTGCACTCGTGTGGGAGATCGTAGGAGGCTCCAGATCAGCCCAACTCCAGCTGTTGTGGCCATCTCTCTCTCTCTCTCTCTCTCTTTCTCTACCTTTCAAATAAATAAATAAACCTTTAAAAAAAAAAAACTCTTCTTCTTCTCTATTATAAGAGATAAGTGCCAAATGTTCAAAGATCAAGATAACTTACATTTGGCTGTCTCAATTTAAAATATCCTGAAAATTAAAACTGGTTACATTTACCAACTAAGGCTGTTACTGCTTTTAATGCCTTCTCCTGAATTACCAAACAGGGCTACATTTTGTATTTCTACACCAACAAAAAGCAAATAAAATTATTCTCTAAGATAGCAAATAACAGACTTAAAAATCTTTACATTTATTATCTTTAAAGATTTATTTATTTACTTGAAGGCAGAGTCACATAAAAGGCAGAGGCAGAGAGAGAGAGAGAGAGAGAGAGAGAGAGAGAGGGAGGGAGGGAGGGAGAGAGAGGTCTTCCATCTGCTGGTTCATTCCCCAATTGGCTGCAACAGCCAGAATTGTGCCGATTCAAAGCCAGGAGCCAACAGCTTCTTGTGGGTCTCCCACGAAGGTGCAGGGGCCCAAGAACTTGGGCCATCTACTGTTTTCCCAGGCCACAGCATAGAGCTGGTTTGGAAGCAGAACAGCTGGGACTCAAACCAGTGCCCATTTGAGATACTGGCACTGCAGGTGATGGCTTTACCTGCTACGCCACAGCACCAGCTCCCTCCTAAAAACAAGGTCCTTTAGCCAGATAGCCAAACTAGTCAGTGATAAGTGATAAAATTTTCCATGCTTTGACTCTTGCTTGTTTTCTTTCTTTTTTTTTTGACAGAGTGGACAGTGAGAGAGAGAGAGACAGAGAAAAAGGTCTTCCTTTTCCGTTGGTTCACTTCCCAAACGGCTGCCTCGGCCGGCGCACCGCGCTGATCTGAAGCCAGGAGCCAGGTGCTTCTCCTGGTCTCCCATGGGGTGCAGGGCCCAAGCACCTGGGCCATCCTCCACTGCACTCCCGGGCCACAGCAGAGAGCTGGCCTGGAAGAGGCGCAACCGGGACAGAATCCGGCGCCCTGAACGGGACTAGAACCTGGTGTGCCAGCGTCGCAGGTGGAGGATTAGCCTAGTGAGCTGCGGCGCCGGCTGACTCTTGCCTGTTTTCTACCAAAGTACAATATCACTTAATTCACTAGTCTAACTCAGTGATAAGTGCAAGTGACAATTTTTTTAAGGGCGGAGCCCTTGTCTACATCCAGCCTCTAGAAGAGTACTTCATATCTGATAGGCACATTCCATAAATATTTGCGGAAAGTATGATATTCACGACTGTCTTACAGATTTCACTGACATGGGTGCTTCGTACTACTGTTCATTCACATGTACAAGAATCTTTCAGAATCTCATCACCACCCTCCTTCAAGATCAAGAGAAGCAAAGCAGATGTAGGAAAGTAGCTCTGCTTTAAAAGACAGAGTAAGATGCTACTTCCCAGGGCCGGCACTGTGGTGCTGAGTTAAAGCGCTGCCCACAAAGCTGGCCTTCCATACGAGCACTGCAAGTCCCAGCTGCTCCACTTCCAATCCAGCTCCCTGCTGATGTACCTGGGAAAGCAGCAGAAGATGGCTCAAGGGGCCGGCACATCGGTGCAGTGCGTAAATGCCCTGGCCTGAAGCGCCGGCATCCCATTTGGGCACCAGTTCTAGTCCCGGCTGCTCCTCTTCCAGTCCAGCTCTCTGCTGTGGCCTGGGATAGCAGTGGAAGATGGCCCAAGTCCTGCAGCTGCGTGGGAGACCCGGAAGAAGCTCCTGGCTCTGGATCGGCACAGCTCCGGCCATTGCGGCCATTTATGGAGTGAACCAGTGGATGGAAGACCTCTCTCTCTGTAACTCTGTCTCAAATAAATAAATAAATCTTAAAAAAAAAAAAAACAAGGGTTAAGGTGTTTTTCTCTCCAGTGAGTCTAAAGTAAAATAAATAAATCTTATCAATATTTCTGAAGTCAGTAAGTAGCCTTTAATGAAAAAGAAACACAAGTTTACGTCATTTAGCAATCCCATGTATATAGAAAATTAAGCACAAGACTTCCAAAGTAATCTGATATAAAAATCTTAAAGACTTGTAAGCCCCTTCTAAATTATCATCAGGGAGCAGGGAGGTGTGAGAATTACAATGGGCAGAAGGGTGTGAACATGACCTCCTCTGAAGCAGTCAAGCATCTAACACTAGTCTGTGGGGAAAACCCTAAAAGGCATCCAGCTGACCCCCCACACAAAGCAGGAATTCCTCCAGCATCATCGAAAGGCGGCCCTGCCTTTTTTGACAGAGACAAAACATTTTCCCTCAACAGAAAGCTCATTCTTTCCCAACTCAACCCATTCCCTTCCTGTGTAATTCTGGCCCTAAAAATGTTTCCCCTATTATCTACTCATCTTCTGACCTTTAACTTCATGTCAGCATGGCAAGTATAAAGTTTTTCTAGTCAAGAATTTGGAAATCACAGTATTTTCCATCTTGCTTTCCCTAACACCCCACCCCTCCAATTTGAATTCATGTAGGCAACAAATCAAAGACATAAACATATTCCCCCAACAGAAAAATTAATTTCATTAAAAAATTATTGAGATGGACCCAGCATTGCAGTGTGGCAGATTAAGCCACCTGTGACACCAGAATCCTTAACTCTTTTATTTTTCTAATCATTTTTTTAAATTTTATTTGAAAGTTAGAGTTACAGACAGTAAGAGGGAGAGACAGAGAGAAAGGTCATCCTTCCAATGGTCCACTCCCCAAATGGCCACCACAGCCGGAACTATGCTAATCCAAAGCCAGCAGCCAGGAGCTTCTTCCCGGTCTCCCACATGGGCGCAGGGGCCCAAGGACTTGAGGCATCCTCCACTGCTTTCCCAGGCCACAGCAGAGAGCTGGATCGGAAGAGGAGCAGCTGGATGTCGGCACCACAGGTGGAGGATTAACCAAGTGAGCCACAGCGCTGGCCCCCTCTAACTCTTTTAAATAAATAAACAAAATCTTAGGAAAAAATTATTGTGCACAGAATCATACAACCTTTAGCAATGAAAAGGTCTTAGGACCATCTAAATATAAGAGCTCTTCAAAGTTTGTGAAAAATGAAATTAAAAGACACGTTTATTTTAGTTCAAGAAATCGAAATCCATGCATTATTTTCCATAAATGCAGTTTCTATGAACTTTTTAAAGACTCTCACCTACTGTAGGAATTGTTTCAATAACAACTCTAGGCAGTACATTTCTGGCCTGGAATCTTCAGATAGAATGGTAGAGAATAAGCTCCTTTGGCTTAAATATTAAGCAATTCTGAGCACAGACATTTCTATAAAAAGTATGTGTTAGTTAGTACCTGGATCCCATAGGTAACGTGATTTCATAACGCTAGGTTCAAAGCAATCTGTGGGGACTGGTGCTGTGGTAGAACAGGTAAAGCTGCCACCTGTATTCGCAGGTATCTCATGTGGGCGACAGTTTGAGTCCCAGCTGCTCCATTTCCTGTCCAGCTCTCTGCTGTGGCCTGGGAAAGCAGTAGAAGATGGCCCAAGTGCTTGGGCCCCTGCACCAGCATGGGAAGATCCAGAGGAAGCTCTTGGCTTCAGATCAATACAGCTCTGGCCACTGCAGCCAACTGGGGAGTGAACCAGTGGATGGAAGACCTCTCTCTCTCTGGTTAACTCTGACTTTCAAATAAATAAATAAATAAATAATTTTTTAAAGAAGTAATCTGTGCCATTTGGCTATTTTCCAATACTACTTCTCTCTCTTTCTTTTAAGATTTTATTTGAGAGCTACAGTTACAGTGAGAGGGAGAGACACTATGGCCGGAGCTGAGTTGATCGGAAGCCAGGCTTACTATGTGGGTGCAGGGGCCCAAGCACTTGGGCTATCTTCCACTGCTGTCCATTAGCAGAGAGCTGGATCAAAGAGGAGCAGCAGGGACTAGAACAGGCACATATATGGGATGCCAGTGCCGCAGGCAGAGGATTAACCTACTTCACCATTGCTCCAGCCCTACTTCATTGTCCTTTGCTACGAAATTTCCCAACTTTAAGAAAGCTAAATTTGGGCCAGCGCTGTGGCTCACTTGGCTAATCCTCCGTCTGCAGCGCTGGCACGCGGGGTTCTAGTCCCAGTTGGGGCGCCAGATTCTGTCCTGGTTGCTCCTCTTCCAGTCCAGCTCTCTGCTGTGGCCCGGGAAGGCAGTGGAAGATGGCCCAAGTGCTTGGGTCCCTGCAACCACATGGGAGAACAAGAGGAAGTGACCGGCTCCTGGCTTCAGATCGGCGTGTGGCCGGCCATAACGGCCATTAGGGGAGTGAACCAAAGGAAGGAAGACCTTTCTCTCTGTCTCTCTCTCACTGTCTAGAACTCTCTCTGTGTGTGTCTCTCTCTCACTGTCTAACTCTGCCTGGCAAAAAAATAAATAAATAAAATTAAAAACAAAGAAAGCTAAATTTGTTATCTACCAACAGTAGTTCTAAATGATTTAAAAGACACAAGCAACTGAGGCTGGCATGGTGTAGCAGGTATGGCTGCCGCCTGTGACATTAGCATCCCGAATAGGCAGGAACCAGCTGAAGAACACCCCAGCTCCACTTCCGATCCAGCTCTCTGTTGATTTGCCTGGGAAAGCAACAGAGGATGGCCCAAGTGCTTAGGTCCCTGTATCCATGTAGGAGATCCAGAAGAAGCTCCGGACTCCTGGATTCAGCCTGGCCCAACCTCAGCCATTGTAGCCATTTGGGAAGTGAACCAGTAGATGGAAGATCTCCCACCAACCCCCACCCATGTCTTCCTCTCTCTGTGTAACTCTTTCAAATAAATAAATAACTCTTTAATTAAAAAAAAGATGAGCTACTAAAAACCACCCACGTTACTTTTGTGCTCAAAATTGAAAAGGCTTTTTAGCTTCTGAAGATCTTTCTAAAGTTTGGGAGAGATGGTTTTATTTAATCATTCACTCAACACACACATGCAAGGGCTCAACTCCACTGGGCACTGGGAAAGCTACAGCAGAAAAGACTCGTCCTTATTTTAAGGGGGGGGGGGGGGGGGCTGTGGTGCAACGGCTTAAAACCCTGGCCTGCAGCGCCAGCAACCCACGCGGGTCCTGGCTCCTGGCTTCAGACTGGCTCAGCTCAGGCCGTTGTGGCCATTTGGGGAGTGAACCAGCGGATGGAAGACATCTATCTCTCTCTCTCTCTCTCTCTCTCTCTCTGTAACTATCCTCAAATAAATAAAATCTTCACCAAAGAGAAAGAGAGAGAACTATTTAAAAAGGGGGGCGGGGAGCTTTGTGGGGCTGATGCTGTGGCGTAGCAGGTAAAGCTGCCACCTGCAGTGCAGGTATCCCATCTGGGTGCTGGTTTGAGTCCCAGCTGTTCCACTTATGATCCAGCTCTCTGCTGCGGCCTGGGAAAGCAGTAGAAGTTGGCCCATGTCCTCTGCGTGGGAGGCCTGGAAGAAGCTCCTGGCTTCGGATCCGCCCATCTCTGGCCGTTTGGGGAGTGAACCAATAGGTGGAAGACCTCTTTCTCTCTGCCTCTGTGTAACTCTGCCTTCTGAATAAATACATCTTTTTTTTTTTTTTTAAGAAAAGAGGACTTTGTTTGTAGAAGAGATAGATTATCACACAGAGAATCGCAAATTGGGAAAAGTGCTAGGAAAGCAAAGGACAGGCTGCTCCGAGAACCTGTGAAAGGGGAAACTGAGCCATCTTGGGATCCAAAGAAGGATTTGCTGAAGAAGTGATGGTCAAGCTGAGATCTGAAAGGGGAACATTCCCATTTATGTAAAAACAGATCTCCATAAAATGAGATTGTTCCCATAAACCCAGCTAGCTACCTTTAGCATCTCTATGCAAAAACAGGCGTGGGGAATCTTTTCTTCTGCCAAAGGCCATGTGGATATTTATAACACCATTCACAGGCCACACTAAAATAATCAACTTAAAACTTAGCCTGCCATGGGGAGGGTATTGTGGCACAACTGGTTAAGCTCCCTCCTCCAGCACTGGCACAGGATCACTGGTTTGAGTCCCTGTTGCTCTGCTCCACACCCAGTTCCTACACCCATGTGAGAAGCCCCAATTGCTATGACAATCTGGGGAGTGAATCAGCAGATAGAAGATATTTCTCTTTCTGTAACTCTACCTTTCAAATAAATAAATAAATCCAGAAAGGAAGGAAGGAGGGAAGGAGGGAAGGAAGGAAAGAGAAAGAAATTAGCCTGCTACAGATCCCCTGGACCTTGGGTCCCGCCTGAGGTCGCCCTGGCAGGCCCAGACCCAGTGATTTTGCAGACGCTTTCATCTACCTCACTGCCATGACGATGCAGTGAAATAAAGTGCAGCAAAACGCTGAGGAAAATTTTGAAGTGCTTTGCTTAGCGGGTATCTCTGTGACCAAAAAGCAAGATCCATTTCTTCCTTAACATCAACTGAGGGGCCAGCATTGTGGTGCAGCGGGTTGGGCTGCTGCCTGTGATGACAGCATCCCATGAGCGCTGGTTCTAGTCCCAGGTGCTCTACTTCCAATCCAGCTCCCTGCTAATGCACGTGGTTAATCAGTGGACCACAGTCCAAATGTTTGGTGCAGGGTCCCCCTGCACCCATGTGGGAGACCTGGAAGAAGCTCCTGGCTCCTGCCTTCAGAGTGGTGCAGCTCCAGCCATTGTGGCCATCTTGGGAGTGAATCAGTGGATGAAGGACCTCTCTCTCTCTTTCTCTCTCTCTCTGCCTCTGTCTCTCTGTAACTCTGCCTTTCAAATAAATAAATAAATCTTGAAAAAAATGAATTGTCAGATTTAAAAACTGAAAATTAGAGTCACAAAATCAATCACTTACATGGAAAACAAAAACTTTAAAATTACAATGGCTAGAAGAGTTGAAATGTCTGCCAAACAATGGAAAAGCATCTGTAAGTTACTATCACTTAGGAGTCGGCACTGTGGCGTAGTAGGTTAAGCCTCAGCCTACAGCACCACCATCACTGGTTCAAGTCCCGGCTGTTCCACTTTCCAATCCAGCTCTCTGCTGATGGCCTGGGAAAGCAGTGGAAGATGGCCCACGTGCTTAGACCGCGGCACTCAAGTGGGAAACTGGGAAGAAGCTCCAGACTCCCAGCTTCAGCCTGGCCCAGCCCTGGCCACTGCATCCATCTGGGGAGTGAACCAGCAGATGGAAGACCTCTCTCTCCCTCTCTCCCTCTCTTTGTCTGTAACTCTGTCTTTCAAATAAATAAATAAATAAATAAATCTTAAAAAAAAAAAGTTACTCCCATCTCCCACATAAAAAAGAATTTACAACAAAAAAAAACAGGTAAAGTGTTCAAACTATGCATATGAGGGCAATGTATGTACTTCACATTTGTCTGGGGCATTGTATTAGAAGTTACTAAAAATAACTTGTTTAAAATAATTTCTTTGAAGCTTTGAAAAGCTCTCTTAGTTTCTCCCTTCAGTGAAGAGTGTCCCAATTGAAAAGGGGGGGGCACTAATACAACGATAACCTGTGACTACGGTGCCGTCCAGGGATACCAGATCCAGATAAGGTTTGCCATTAAAATCCTTCATCAATGCTAATCTTTCAAAGAAATGTCTTTTCAAATAATGTCTGCACTAGTACTGCTAGTGTTGATGAGTTCAGTTTTAAGCAATTGCCTTTTTATATAAATACAACTGTTAATAACTTAGAATCCTTAATTTATCTCCAGAGAAAGCACTGATCCTTGCAGTCCTGGCATCGATGTCAAGATGGCAGCTTCCTGCTGGACAGCACTCTCCATGCCTATTGTAACTCTGCTTTACATCGACTGGTGTTTCGGGGCTCTCGAGTTCACTGCAGTGAGTTTACTGCTAGTTATAACACACACACTGCAACAGTCCTTTTTAAAGAGGTGCAACAGAAACGAGTAACTTACCCAAGGTCACCCGACAAGTTAGGCTGGCGACAGGGCTGAGAACAGGAGGAAAACTTCGCTGGACCTCGAAACCTCACACCTCAGACTTCCGGCCGAGAGAGGAGGGGCAGTGGCTTCTAACAGCAGCCCAGCGTCAGCTCGGCAGTGCGCGAGCGCAGAGGCTCGCCCAGGGGAGCCCCAGCCCGCTCCCGCACACAGGACTGCCGCTTCCCTAGCTCTGCTGAGCAAGAAGAAACACGACGCCGGCCCCGGACCCACGAGGTCACAGCACGTTCGCGCGCCCCTGGGAAGCAGCACACGCACCAGGGATGCTGCAGCGCTGGCCTCCTCGGTCCGCAGGAGCCCAGTCCAGGGCTCCTGGTTACAGACAGAAGCCCTCCCAGATCGCTCTGCGGGGTTCCCGCTGAGCCGCCCGCCAGCGGAGACGGCCCCTTTAAAGCAGCCTTTAGGGCCCATCGCTCCGCGTGCGGGACACAGCCCGACTGGTTGGACCAGGCTAATCCGGGCAGGCTCGCAGAGCCCCGCCGCGCCAGCACGGGGGGCAGCACGACCCCTCCCCAGCACTCGGGCGGGGCCGGTGACAGCTCCGCGGACGCTTCAGGGAGCGGCGGTCGGGAAGTGCCAGTGCGGCAGCAGGTGGAGCGGCCGCTCCGCACCGACCAGCCCTCCCCTGGCCCGGGCGGGCGGGCCGGCCCCTCGCCTGGCCGTGTCCGCCGAGGCAGCCGGAACCCGCACGCCCGGCGCCGGCACACGGCCGCGGCCACCACCCCGAGCTCCGAGCCCCTTCCTCGGGAGCGCCTCAGCGGAGCGGCCGGCCCACTCCGAAGCAGGAGCGACGGCCTCCGCTGCCGGCCACCCCGGCCCCCGCCCGCGCCGCCGGCGGCCCCGGGACGCCCGGGTCGGTACCTTGCGGACCCCCTTGTAGATATAGAAGTAGAGCTCCCGGCCCACATTGAAGCAGAGGCGGTCGCCGTTGCCAGACTGGTCGTTGAGGTTTACGAAGGAGACGCGGACAGGGTTGGATCCCTGCGAGTTGAAGGGCACCCGGTTGGGCCGGCTGTACTCCGAGTGCGGCAGCAGCTTGTACAGACCTTCCCGGGTGGTGAATTGGGTCTTAATCTCGTTCATCTCCTTCCCTCCTCCCTCCGTCGCCATCTTGGAAAGCAGCGTTCATCCTGCCCTAAGTGCCCGGATCACGCCCACCGCGCAGGCGCCGTCCCCGGCGTCCGCTCTCCTCCCCCCGCCTCTCCCCTCTGGCCCCGCCCACCCGCGGGCCGGCCCCACGGAGGCGGGCCGAGGGGGCGGGGCGGGCTTGTTTACGGCCCGACTGCGCACGCGCGCTGCCCGGCGGCTCCACGCGGCGGGGCGCGCGCCGGCTCCTCCCCCGGGCGTCGTTTCGCGGCGCCGCGGCTGCGCCCGGGTGTCGCGGGCTCGGGGCGCCGAGGAGCCGGCGGGGCTGCGGGGCCGCGGGCGCGCCGGTAAGGGGGAGCCGCGGCGGGCGCGAGTGTGGGGCGCCTCCTCGGCTGCCTGCGGCCCTGCCTGGGGGCCCCGGGGCCTGGGCGCTGAGGGGAGCGCGCCGCGGAGGCGAAGGCTCGTGAGGGGGCCGCGGGCGGCGCGGGCTGGCGCTGTCCGCCCCAGGGCCGGGGGCACCCTCGGACCGGCCCGGGCGGCGGCCCGGAGCCCCGAGCGTCTCTCGGATTCGGCTCCCCGAGGCGGAGTCGTGCGCGGGTGAGGACGGGTGTGTGGACCGCGCGCCTGGCGTGCGGGAAGGGCGCGGGACAGCTCGGGGAGCCGCTTCGTTCCCTGGTGGCTGCTTGAGAGCCCTCGAGAAGGGGAGCGGTAGTTGAGCTCGAACGCCCGGTGCAGACCCGAGGCGCAGTAGCGTGCGCTCCGCCCGAAGTCCGGGTGTGCAGGGGACGCGGTGACCCTGCACAGCCGCTGCGGGAGCGCTCACACGTCCTGGCGGCGCTCCAGAGGCGGAGCCGGCGTCTGCTGCGCCCGGAACGACCAGTTCCCGAACGTGACGTCGTCGGGGGGTCTCCAAGGAAGGGCGTTCGCCCCTGGGGGGGAGTGTCACACAGCCAGCGGGGGGGGGTTCGCCCCTGGGGGGGGGAGTGTCACACAGCCAGCCGGGGGTTCACCCCTGGGGGGGAGTGTCACGCAGCCAGCGGGGGGGGGGTTCACC